>OY759270.1:34181477-34781477 GCA_963662155.1 Lamellibrachia columna
TGTTGCTGTTCAAACCGACGCCACGGCCGCCTTCCATTGCGTCGCTGCTGTCGTTGTTGTTGGTGTCGTTGTTGGTGTCATTGCTGGTGTCGCTGTTGGTGTCAATGCTGGTGTCGTTGTTGGTGTCGCTGTTGGTGTCGTTGTTGGTATCGTTGTTGGTGTCGCTGTTGGTGTCGTTGTTGGTGTCGTTGTTCGTATCGCTGTTGGTGTCGCTGTGGGTGTAATTGCTGGTGTCGCTGTTGTTGTCGTTGTTGATGTCATTGCTGGTGTCGCTGTTGGTGTCGTTGCTGGTGTCGTTGTTGGTGTCGCTGTTGGTGTCGTTGTTGGTGTCGTTGTTGGTGTCATTGCTGGTGTCGTTGTTGGTATCGTTGTTGGTGTCGTTGTTGGTGTCGCTGTTGGTGTCGCTGTGGGTGTCATTGCTGGTGTCGCTGTTGTTGTCGTTGTTGGTGTCATTGCTGGTGTCGCTGTTGGTGTCGTTGCTGGTGTCGTTGTTGGTGTCGCTGTTGGTGTCGTTGTTGGTATCGTTGTTGGTGTCGCTGTTGGTGTCGTTGTTGGTGTCATTGCTGGTGTCGCTGTTGGTGTCGTTGCTGGTGTCGTTGTTGGTGTCGCTGTTGGTGTCGTTGTTGGTATCGTTGTTGGTGTCGCTGTTGGTGTCGTTGTTGGTGTCGCTGTTGGTGTCGTTGTTCGTATCGCTGTTGGTGTCGCTGTAGGTGTCATTGCTTGTGTCGTTGTTGGTGTCGTTGTTCGTATCGGTGCTGCTTCTGCTTCTGCTTCTGCTTCTGCTTCTGCTTCTGCTTCTGCTTCTGCTTCTGCTTCTGCTTCTGCTTCTGCTTCTGCTTCTGCTTCTGCTTCTGCTTCTGCTTCTGCTTCTGCTTCTGCTTCTGCTTCTGCTTCTGCTTCTGCTTCTGCTTCTGCTTCTGCTTCTGCTTCTGCTTCTGCTTCTGCTTCTGCTTCTGCTTCTGCTTCTGCTTCTGCTTCTGCTTCTGCTTCTGCTTCTGCTTCTGCTTCTGCTTCTGCTTCTGCTTCTGCTTCTGCTGCTGCTGCTGCTGCTGCTGCTGCTGCTGCTGCTGCTGCTGCTGCTGCTGCTGCTGCTGCTGCTGCTGCTGCTGCTGCTGCTGCTGCTGCTGCTGCTGCTGCTGCTGCTGCTGCTGCTGCTGCTGCTGCTGCTGCTGCTGCTGCTGCTGCTGCTGCTGCTGCTGCTGCTGCTGCTGCTGCTGCTGTTGTTGTTGTTGTTGTTTCGTCATTACACATTGACTATGAAATTGTGAAGTACTGACAGAGAGCATACTTACATGTTTTATATCTAAGGAGCATGTGGTGTCATGTGGCAGCAGTGGGTGTCAGGATGGTTCGTCGAGTTTCTTTGTTATCTGTTTCTTCTATGGCAGCAAAAACATTATATTCAATATGGTGGCCAACTGGTAAACGTAGTGGTCTGGGTGCGCGGTCTGGGCCGTTGAAATGAACTGCGCGGTCGTGTTGCGTGCATGCTGGGCTGACTGTCGGCTCCTCGCTGGCCCGTTGCATAAGGTTCTCCTGCAGGTTGACGGTTGTCTGAATCAAGCGTTGACAAGTCACGAACTTGTGTCTGCCATGGCGGGGGTCGTCTAACATAAGACGCGTGAGAAAGTAGAGACGAGACGCAGGTAAATCATTACAGCGCTCAATCGGATCTCACGTAAATCTGTCTCGCTGTTGTGACATAGAACAAACACAAAACAATTGCGACAACAGTCGCCTAATATTCCGCTTATAGAACAACGGCTTTGTATAATGTTAACTGGGGTTAATGATTAATCGAAAAGCGTGAAGATCTTTTATTATCTAAATACAAACATTATTGTGTCCATCATAGAAACAGCGAATGCATGCGGTTACTATGTGAATGTAACGAAACCAACTGCTGACTGCGCCATCTACCGATGCGTCTGTATGGAAACGGATCTACAAAACTCAAGTACAAAACGAAGTCCTATATTTTGTTAGCGTTGATTAGCAATCGTGATTAACACTCCATGCAATAAACGTGTATGTTAAATGCTACTATCGTTCGAACGTATGTGCATTGCTTGCCTAGTAAAAATTATTTAATTATTTGAAGTGATTCAGTTGCTAAGTCAGTATTTGGCTTGAGGCTGGGCACTTTATATAATAGGGCCTATACGAATAATAGGCCTATATTGATTTGCTCAGTGTTAGTAAAAATAACAAAACACTAACGCAGGTATAATTACTTCTTTGAAAATGCGTAGATCTGGTTGAAAAAAGGCCTTAACAGAAAATAATCCAAATCAGAAAATGGGTCAAGTGCAGAACATTTGTTTGCATAAAATATTAGTATATCTATCAAAGAAATTTGAAAAAGAAAGCATGCGGGGGAGACAGAAAAACACAGGAACCAACCAGAAATTAAATAGAAATGTGAACAATGTAGAGTGCAACATTAGACGGACTATATAAACAAATGAAATAAACCGAAAAGTACAAAAATATACTTAATTACAAAAGAAATAAAAATGAGCAAAAATATAATTATTTTTGTTCGATAGAGGGCTAGAATTGTATGCCGGAAAAAAGGAGGTAACTGACGTAGTTGAAGTAGGAAACATGAACTATACTTCACCAGAATATGTCTCAACGCAGCGCCTAAAGTCAAGTTTGTGTACGTTGTCGAATTAGTTGTGGAGTTAATGCGTTTCTGCAAGACTCCCTATTGGTTATAGTCGCCGAGCAACGAATTCCTGTTCCGGTGCATTCATGTTTTTATTATTCGCAAAATACATTTAATTATAATTTAAATATAGCTTGCTTACTGTGTTGCAATACAACAATGGAGCGTATTTATATAATTATCAAAGGGGTAGCGTTATGACTAAGCAATCATGCGAATATGTTTTCTTAGTTCAAATTCGTGACACCTTGACGCTACGGTCGGTGATGACGTAGATGCTCCCGCAAATCAAGCGTAAACGTTAGATTACACGAGTCCACAATTTCTGAAGCCTTCCCCGACTCGTCGGAATCAATTAGACTGGATGAGAGCATCCGACGCGACGAGGACCGTGCAGTGTCGACGACATCAGTCATCGTTGTCGCGACGAATCGCATTTGTCGATTCGGTTCCGTCAGAAAACCGACAATCTAAAACTCGTTATGTAGCCTACAACTGATGAGTCAAGTTGCGACACGGCCGATCTGCGGAGAGCGGCGTTCGTCTCTTCTCGCTATCCGTGTCAACAATTAGTGCTTGATGCGTTTTGAATTGAACCAACACGACGACTGTCACTTGTCGGCGGCCGAGAGTTAATGATCTCACTACGTTTGCATCACCAACCATTGTTTGGCGTTAGAACTTCCAATCTTACACTGATTTGAAATTAATTTCCTGATGTTTCGTTGGCGGGTCACGCGATTAGGGTAATATCTAGCATTGACACGTCGTGTCGAGAGCAAAGACAAATATGCATGTATCAAAGAATCGGCCACTTGGTAATTAGGCTAGAACTTAGTGCCTCGAGGGGGTAGTTAGTAATCAGCGCCTCGGGACACGAGCCATAGTAAACAAACATGGCAGACGACGAGGTCCATTTCTCGGCGGCCTGTTATCGTTTCTATTTTCACTCATTTTTTTCTAGAATCCGCTGTTTAAGCACAGAGCTTAATTATAATTTATTTACAAAGTTCTTGTGAACAGATCCGCCAGAGAGGTAACTGTAATATATTAATCTTTTACTAGTTTCTGCAGTTAATGTTACAATTGTTGTAGCGGTAGGTTGTGTGGTGAAGGCAGTTAATGTTACATTTGTTGTAGCGGTAGTCAGTGTGGTGAAGGCAGTTAATGTTACAATTGTTGTAGCGGTAGTCAGTGTGGTGAAGGCAGTTAATGTTACATTTGTTGTAGCGGTAGTCAGTGTGGTGAAGGCAGTTAATGTTACATTTGTTGTAGCGGTAGTCAGTGTGGTGAAGGCAGTTAATGTTACATTTGTTGTAGCGGTAGTCAGTGTGGTGAAGGCAGTTAATGTTACATTTGTTGTAGCGGTAGTCAGTGTGGTGAAGGCAGTTAATGTTACATTTGTTGTAGCGGTAGTCAGTGTGGTGAAGGCAGTTAATGTTACATTTGTTGTAGCGGTAGTCAGTGTGGTGAAGGCAGTTAATGTTACATTTGTTGTAGCGGTAGTCAGTGTGGTGAAGGCAGTTAATGTTACATTTGTTGTAGCGGTAGTCAGTGTGGTGAAGGCAGTTAATGTTACATTTGTTGTAGCGGTAGTCAGTGTGGTGAAGGCAGTTAATGCTACATTTGTTGTAGCGGTAGTCAGTGTGGTGAAGGCAGTTAATGCTACATTTGTTGTAGCGGTAGTCAGTGTGGTGAAGGCAGTTAATGCTACATTTGTTGTAGCGGTAGTCAGTGTGGTGAAGGCAGTTAATGCTACATTTGTTGTAGCGGTAGTCAGTGTGGTGAAGGCAGTTAATGCTACATTTGTTGTAGCGGTAGTCAGTGTGGTGAAGGCAGTTAATGCTACATTTGTTGTAGCGGTAGTCAGTGTGGTGAAGGCAGTTAATGCTACATTTGTTGTAGCGGTAGTCAGTGTGGTGAAGGCAGTTAATGCTACATTTGTTGTAGCGGTAGTCAGTGTGGTGAAGGCAGTTAATGCTACATTTGTTGTAGCGGTAGTCAGTGTGGTGAAGGCAGTTAATGCTACATTTGTTGTAGCGGTAGTCAGTGTGGTGAAGGCAGTTAATGCTACATTTGTTGTAGCGGTAGTCAGTGTGGTGAAGGCAGTTAATGCTACATTTGTTGTAGCGGTAGTCAGTGTGGTGAAGGCAGTTAATGCTACATTTGTTGTAGCGGTAGTCAGTGTGGTGAAGGCAGTTAATGCTACATTTGTTGTAGCGGTAGTCAGTGTGGTGAAGGCAGTTAATGCTACATTTGTTGTAGCGGTAGTCAGTGTGGTGAAGGCAGTTAATGCTACATTTGTTGTAGCGGTAGTCAGTGTGGTGAAGGCAGTTAATGCTACATTTGTTGTAGCGGTAGTCAGTGTGGTGAAGGCAGTTAATGCTACATTTGTTGTAGCGGTAGTCAGTGTGGTGAAGGCAGTTAATGCTACATTTGTTGTAGCGGTAGTCAGTGTGGTGAAGGCAGTTAATGCTACATTTGTTGTAGCGGTAGTCAGTGTGGTGAAGGCAGTTAATGCTACATTTGTTGTAGCGGTAGTCAGTGTGGTGAAGGCAGTTAATGCTACATTTGTTGTAGCGGTAGTCAGTGTGGTGAAGGCAGTTAATGCTACATTTGTTGTAGCGGTAGTCAGTGTGGTGAAGGCAGTTAATGCTACATTTGTTGTAGCGGTAGTCAGTGTGGTGAAGGCAGTTAATGCTACATTTGTTGTAGCGGTAGTCAGTGTGGTGAAGGCAGTTAATGCTACATTTGTTGTAGCGGTAGTCAGTGTGGTGAAGGCAGTTAATGCTACATTTGTTGTAGCGGTAGTCAGTGTGGTGAAGGCAGTTAATGCTACATTTGTTGTAGCGGTAGTCAGTGTGGTGAAGGCAGTTAATGCTACATTTGTTGTAGCGGTAGTCAGTGTGGTGAAGGCAGTTAATGCTACATTTGTTGTAGCGGTAGTCAGTGTGGTGAAGGCAGTTAATGCTACATTTGTTGTAGCGGTAGTCAGTGTGGTGAAGGCAGTTAATGCTACATTTGTTGTAGCGGTAGTCAGTGTGGTGAAGGCAGTTAATGCTACATTTGTTGTAGCGGTAGTCAGTGTGGTGAAGGCAGTTAATGCTACATTTGTTGTAGCGGTAGTCAGTGTGGTGAAGGCAGTTAATGCTACATTTGTTGTAGCGGTAGTCAGTGTGGTGAAGGCAGTTAATGCTACATTTGTTGTAGCGGTAGTCAGTGTGGTGAAGGCAGTTAATGCTACATTTGTTGTAGCGGTAGTCAGTGTGGTGAAGGCAGTTAATGCTACATTTGTTGTAGCGGTAGTCAGTGTGGTGAAGGCAGTTAATGCTACATTTGTTGTAGCGGTAGTCAGTGTGGTGAAGGCAGTTAATGCTACATTTGTTGTAGCGGTAGTCAGTGTGGTGAAGGCAGTTAATGCTACATTTGTTGTAGCGGTAGTCAGTGTGGTGAAGGCAGTTAATGCTACATTTGTTGTAGCGGTAGTCAGTGTGGTGAAGGCAGTTAATGCTACATTTGTTGTAGCGGTAGTCAGTGTGGTGAAGGCAGTTAATGCTACATTTGTTGTAGCGGTAGTCAGTGTGGTGAAGGCAGTTAATGCTACATTTGTTGTAGCGGTAGTCAGTGTGGTGAAGGCAGTTAATGCTACATTTGTTGTAGCGGTAGTCAGTGTGGTGAAGGCAGTTAATGCTACATTTGTTGTAGCGGTAGTCAGTGTGGTGAAGGCAGTTAATGCTACATTTGTTGTAGCGGTAGTCAGTGTGGTGAAGGCAGTTAATGCTACATTTGTTGTAGCGGTAGTCAGTGTGGTGAAGGCAGTTAATGCTACATTTGTTGTAGCGGTAGTCAGTGTGGTGAAGGCAGTTAATGCTACATTTGTTGTAGCGGTAGTCAGTGTGGTGAAGGCAGTTAATGCTACATTTGTTGTAGCGGTAGTCAGTGTGGTGAAGGCAGTTAATGCTACATTTGTTGTAGCGGTAGTCAGTGTGGTGAAGGCAGTTAATGCTACATTTGTTGTAGCGGTAGTCAGTGTGGTGAAGGCAGTTAATGCTACATTTGTTGTAGCGGTAGTCAGTGTGGTGAAGGCAGTTAATGCTACATTTGTTGTAGCGGTAGTCAGTGTGGTGAAGGCAGTTAATGCTACATTTGTTGTAGCGGTAGTCAGTGTGGTGAAGGCAGTTAATGCTACATTTGTTGTAGCGGTAGTCAGTGTGGTGAAGGCAGTTAATGCTACATTTGTTGTAGCGGTAGTCAGTGTGGTGAAGGCAGTTAATGCTACATTTGTTGTAGCGGTAGTCAGTGTGGTGAAGGCAGTTAATGCTACATTTGTTGTAGCGGTAGTCAGTGTGGTGAAGGCAGTTAATGCTACATTTGTTGTAGCGGTAGTCAGTGTGGTGAAGGCAGTTAATGCTACATTTGTTGTAGCGGTAGTCAGTGTGGTGAAGGCAGTTAATGCTACATTTGTTGTAGCGGTAGTCAGTGTGGTGAAGGCAGTTAATGCTACATTTGTTGTAGCGGTAGTCAGTGTGGTGAAGGCAGTTAATGCTACATTTGTTGTAGCGGTAGTCAGTGTGGTGAAGGCAGTTAATGCTACATTTGTTGTAGCGGTAGTCAGTGTGGTGAAGGCAGTTAATGTTACATTTGTTGTAGCGGTAGTCAGTGTGGTGAAGGCAGTTGTTTTGGTCGTTTACTCGAAGTATGGAGATGCCAATGTTTTCTCGTTTATTTGCCTTAATAAATGACCAGAATCGTTTTGGATTAGTTTTCAGGCTGTCTCCAATGTGGTTGTTAACATAGTCTTTGTAGGATTTTGCTAATGCTTTGGTAGCTTGCTTTCGGAGTTCCTTAAATTTTTCCCAGTCACTGTTTAGTCCAGTTTGCTTTGCCTTTTTGTGGCTTTTGTTTCGTCTTCTCTGCATTCTAATTAGTTCACGTGTTATCCAGGGGAGGTGGGTTTTAGCTTTTGTGTATCGTCTAGGTATGTTATTGTTAATCAAGGTAGTCAGACGTTCGCGGAAAAAGGTCCAGTTTATGTCTATATCCTTTGAGTTGGGGTCGATGTCGAAGTACTCAAGATTTAGTTTGTCTATGTCGTCTTTGAGTTGGTCCCAGTCTGCTGATTTGTAACTATAAACTTGGTGAGGGGGTTTCTTGTTGCGAACTGGGTTTAAGTTGACATTGAAGGTCACGGATTCGTGATCGCTCATACCAGGAGTGGTGTGGGTGTTGATGATAATGGAGGGATTTGAGGTGAGTATGAGGTCAAGAATGTTGCCAGAAGCGATGCGTGTGGGGTCGTTTACCATGTTCTGCAGCCCAAAGTCGTTAGTTATTTCTAGTAGTTTGTTATGCTTGCTGGCAGTGCTGTTATTAGTGGTCTGGTGATTTGTCCAGTTGATATCAGGGAGGTTAAAATCTCCAGCTATGACTACGTTAGGGGGAGTTTTTTGTGATATATATAGTTTAGTTAGGGAGTCGTGGAGAGCTTCAAGGGATTGGAGGTGGTCATTTGGGTGTCGATAATAAGATGCAAAGTATATGCATTTGTTTCGTGCAAAGTAAATTTTTTTCCAAATTATTTCACAATTTGAGTTTAAATTTTGGAGGGGTTCAGTTACAATGTTGTCACGGAAGGCTATAAGGACTCCACCGCCATGGGCATTCCTGTCCTTTCTGATTGCCTCGTAGTTGGGTGGTAGGTAGGAAAGAGTATGTAGCATAGTTTGCATCTAATTTAGTTTCAACTAGAAATATGATGTCTGGGTTATTTATATTGAATAGTTGCCTTTAGTTGGGTTGCTTTTTCTATGCTCTTAACGCTGTTGGTGTTTATCAAAATTCCTTTAAGTGTGTTTCCTTGGGTTTTCTTGTGGCGTTCGGGGGTTGAAGTGTTTTGGGGGTTTGGGGCGAAAATTAATTTGGGGCCTGCATTTTGTGATGTGTGGAGTGTTGGGGTACTAAGCGTGGAGCTGTCAGACTGGGTGTTGGTAGAAATGGATTGCTCATTTCTAGATGGAGAAGTGGTAATATTTGGAATTGGGCGCCCATATGGGCCAGGGTTTGGGTGGATGTCGCCTGAGAGTGCTATCAGTCTGCTGAGGTACAGATGTGTAACAATATCTGATTTGAATTTGATTTTGGGTGGGAATTTAATTCGGGGATTCAAAGTTAGGGCATAATATTTTGGTTTAATTTTGAGATTTCATCGAGATACGCGTTGACATGTTCCAATGATCGTTGCTATTAGGAGAGTGACGGTGATTATTTGCGTTAGCCCAAGATTAATCCGCGTGGAATGCGGGACTAGGTGAGGCGAATATTTCCTAAAGGGACATCTGAATTGGAATACATTTTGTAGCATGGTTTTCTGAAAGTTAGATCCAAATGCAAACAGTGCCGACTTGAAGAAAAGTAAGCTTACTAATGAAATGCTTAGCGATAAAATGAAAAGAACTCACCCGGACGGCGGGTATGTCGGGTTGTAGCTAAATTTCGTTGACAATAATTGAAAATGACATTATATAAGTTATATTTGGCTCACCAGTCATTTTACTTGACATCTACAAACACCTTGACCAGAAGGCATTTCGTCGCCTTGTTGCACAAGGCCGATGAACCCACTGATTAAATCAATCTGGCGCGTGGTCGTGGCACTATCTCGGTAGAGTTCAACCGGTGCAGAGTGACGTTGGACCTCGCGGGTAACAAGTTGGTTATCGTCATGTCAAATTATGGCTTCGAATAGGTGATCGAATCGACGAAAATGGGATTTCAGATAATTGGTGTCAAACATAATGTCTCTCCATCATCTAGTCTAGACAGACCTCACATAGCAGGTCTTCGCTATGAGCATACTCAGATTCTTGAAAATCCTTTCTTTCGGAGCAAACGTCGCTTTAGATTTGACAAGATTTAACACGATTTAACAACATATAACAAGGCTTAAACAAGATTTAACAAGATTTAGTAAAATCACATCCAAAGCAAAACCATACAGATGGCAAGTCGGTAAGAAAACCATTGACTTATCGAGAATTCAACAATTGTTAAATTATGTGTAACCCGTCCTTCTGCGATATTTAGAAATTTTGTTTTTAAACATATACTTGCCGCTGCTATATAGTATTTACACATGTATCCCACACAACAGTCGTACATTTGCTAGTTATATATACAGTAATATACTTATACTTTATACGCAAACACGAGTCTTGTGGTGCATATCAGGTTGCTAAATGGAAGAAAGCCAACACTAGAAGGCATACCCCAATATATTTCAGCCTTGGTTATTGCGACTTAACAATAAACACGCAATCGGCGAAACTATATGTCTGTGATTTATTAAATCTAGTGCAATAACATGTATTATTTGTGTTATCTTCAGCCTGATGGGTACCAAATAACGGTCGCAACAGCCAATCAATTTGTTTTCTGCGGAAATAAAAAAAAAAAAAAACAATATGGTGACTGCCCATTGTGTTCAGTTTGAAGGAAGATAAAGCGGAGATAATGACATGTAGTCGAAAATCCTTTTACAGAGTTATAACTGTAAGATATAGAAAGTGAAGGAAGGGGGGTACACGGCCACTGAGAACGGACCCCCTCCCCATGTAAACAACGTAACGACAGCACGGGGCTGTGGAAGTTGCACATTTTATTATAACCAGTGGGTCAATAAATAGCAATAAATAATAACCAATAAATAACACAATTTGTTTAAAGGTAGTCGGCACATGGAAGGAGGGGGGCACATTTTCCACGGCCATTGAGAACGGTCCCCACTTATTTTTTCACAATTACATTTCTATTTACACGCCCGGGATTCAGTTCCACGACTGGACATTTAACTGCTCATGACCGTTTGGTGTGAAGTTAATCTACTCGCCCAACTTGGAACGGAGCCGCGTCCCGTGCAAGAGGTGCCGCGTCCCGTGCAAGAGGTGCCGCGCCCCGTGCAAGAGGTGCCGCGTGCCGTGCGAGCGGTGCCGCGTCCCGTGCAAGAGGTGCCGCGTCCCGTGCGAGCGGTGCCGCGTGCCGTGCGAGCGGTGCCGCGTCCCGTGCAAGAGGTGCCGCGTCCCGTGCAAGAGGTGCCGCGTCCCGTGCGAGCGGTGCCGCGTCCCGTGCAAGAGGTGCCGCGTCCCGTGCGAGCGGTGCCCGCACACGCGCAACAGACTTGGCCTAATCAACAGGGCGCTGGGTCTATTAGTATCAACGCTTGGAACCGTGAGGGTATGTGTAATTAAAGAGTAATATTTATTCGTGATAAAAGATGAAATGCATGTAACTAATAACTAGCTGATTATAACAAAACATATTTTCGATTACTGAAGATGGCAAACATAAATCTGAGCAAAACCTATGCAGACGTCCACAGTGTACACCGGGGCGAGTCCCCCCCGGCGAGTCCCCCCCGGCGAGTCCCCCCCGGCGAGTCCCCCCCGGCGAGTCCCCCCCGGCGAGTCCCCCCCCGGCGAGTCCCCCCCGGCGAGTCCCCCCGGCGAGTCCCCCCCCGGCGAGTCCCCCCCGGCGAGTCCCCCCCCGGGTGTGAATGCCTCGGACACTTAATCTGGCTCTGATAAGGCATCTTTCTCTGAGATGGCGAGTGTGGCTTCTCCATAAATGAATAAATAAAGAATAAATAAATATTATGATATATCTAAACATAGACGTACAAGATTAAAATCAACAGTTGTATTGTAGTCCTATATAAATAAACACAAGTGTATATTATATCAAATTGAAATCAGCATTGATCAATTTAAGGTATCAACACCGTTGTTGTACGCACCTTTGTCTGCGTACAGATCAGATTACTGATACGACGTGCCGTGCATTAGCCTGAGGGAAGTTGCTCTAGCCTGACCAGCGACATATGCCCCCTATCGGCACCCCGACGGCACCCCAACGACACACCTGGGCACGTGGGAACGGTGCGGAGAGAGTTCAGTTGGTACAGCTATCGTACCTCATCTGGTGTGAAACTTCCTTCTGTTCTAGTTTCTTGGGGGTTTTGATTGTACGCGGTTTGGCACCGACTCACAATTGGCAGCGGGTCTCTTCAAGCTCTATTATTGCCGACTTGCTAAGAGTTAAAGATCTGTTAATAGAGACCGTGAAGCACTGGAGGCGATATGCACCCGCACACACCCTCATCGTCGCATTCCACACCAAGTGCTTCATCCGATTTTTCGAACAAAATACCCCGAGCCCACGCGTCAGCGAGAGAAAATGAGTTGCTGTTTTGCGGCGTAACAAAGGAGCCTTGCATGCTCGTGTCGATGACGCGCTATTGACACCTGCGACTAGAGTCAATCCCGAATCGACCACAACGTTGAGTCCTGCTTCCGTCGCCTTGTCGCAGTCAACAGCCCACTAATTACGCCGTGCGTGACGTCATATTTTGCTGACTCAGTTTATTTAAATTAATATTTTTTGCGGACACCGAATACACTGAAAGAATTCGCTACAACGCTGTGTTAATTTCGGACCAATTTATGATTTCCGGTGGCACATATTTCTGTGTTAAATACCAATACAGTTGCTAGGACGATGTAGATGTCATTGTGATAGGCATAATGTATTTACTATCTACCGCTAATGTATTTACTGTCTACCGCAGAAGGTCATCATTCATACGTTCGTGTTTTGTACGAGTAAAAATAACTATAGAGCTACTCAATGTGCGAAACTAATTAAATAACGATTTAGGCTTGCTAATCTGTTCGTAAGTGTAGTAAGTGTGATGTTTATCGATTATACCACAGTTTATCTGCTTTGTGAAAATGGCCAAATGCCAGGCGTTGTGCTTCTAAAAGTATTTCCCGAGGGTTAACATTGTATTGCAAAGTAGTTTATTGAATAAACTCATTGTTTAAAAATATTCGCGGGTATCGGGATAACACTCTTTATCTGGTATAATATATCGGAAAACAAATTGAACCACAAAAAGCACGACCGCGCAACGCGCGAACAAACACGCACGTATGCATGCACTTCAGACGTGCTGCGTGCACAACCCCCTACATAGAGTACCCACGGAAGCCGTAGATTTAGGCAACTCAGTGATGGTTGGTACCGATGAGGTTGACGCCTGTAGGGGAGCTTTAGGTCGGGATGTGTGGCCGTGTCACGGTCGACCGCCGCCCCGCACCGAGCCACCCTCGACCGCACTTGTAACGCGGCGACGACCAACAAGTTAATTGTGGCAATAATCGAGTTATTTGTCACGAACGCACAAAGGCGAGCTGTTAAATAACGCACCACTTCCACTCGCCCCACGTACCGCAGCTGGCAAGGTGGGCTGGGGTGCTACGTAGGAGGGTGGCCTGATGGAACCACGTAGTTTGCGGTGGGGTGTAGGCCAGTGGATCTACCGGGGCCACACCTTTATCGCCATCTGCGATTTCGTTGTTGCTACGTTTGCCTATTGAACACGTATCACCACAGGCTCTATCCGCGTGTGTGGTGTGTGCGTGCGTGCGTGCGTGCGTGCGTGCGTGCGTGCGTGCGTGCGTGCGTGCGTGCGTGCGTGCGTGCGTGCGTGCGTGCGTGCGTGTGTATTTGTGTGTTTACGAGTGCCCGCGTGTGTGAGCGTGCATGTGTACAAACATGCAGCTTATTTTAATATATTGTTGTCGTTGTTACTCTTAATCCTAGATTACATGCAGTGTTCAACCCGGGGGTGGACCTTTCTGGAAAAGTGGTGCAACGATTTACAGAACTGTCCTCGTTCAAGAAGTAAAACGACCGTTGGATTTCCATGGTGTAACAACTTTTTTCCCATAACAATTGTTTTCCATGCTCCGTGCTTTGTGCAAATTCTAGCATGTTCGGTATTTGTGCATGGGCGGATTATAGAGGTTTTCGACCATTATGCAAGCACGCGGTCAAACTTTTCAGTTCAATTTATTTTGCACAAGCGAATCGTAGGCAACAAGCGTATTTTGAGAATGTGACATTTCACTGTGAGCCAATGTTTGAAACCGGTAAAATGTTACGCCTGGACCGCCCTGGTGTCTATTTGTTCACTGGCAAGTCTAACGATTCCCCTCAATTTCAAGATAACCGATATCAGTCCATCGGCTACCAAAAAGGCTATTCTATGGCGAACTACAGCAAGGAAAGCGGTCCCATGGAGGCCAGAAGAAGCGCTTCAAAGACACTCTAAAAACATCCCTGAAAGCGTGTGCCATCACCCCCGACTCCTGGGAACAAACAGCCATGGACCGGGCCATGTGGCGTTCCTCCGTGCACAAAGGCTCCAAGATATGCGAGGCCAACAGGACCGCTGCAGCAGAGCAAAGGAGGCAAGCCAGGAAAGCCCGAGCCAGCAATCCTCAAGATGACGTCCCCCTCATCCCCTGTCCCAACTGCTAACGTACCTTCCGTGCACGGATTGGCCTTGTCAGCCATCTGCGCACTCACCAGATCCAGCCCCGACTACCCCCCAGATGGCTAGAGTGGTCCTCGTCGACTCGACGGCCGAACATGACTCGTGTATTCGTGTACATTTTTGAACTACTCATACTAGTACTCATGGATATTATGGGTCATGTACTCGTACTCATGGATATTATGGGTCATGTACTCGTACTCATACTCGTACTCATACTCGTACTCATACTCGTACTCATACTCGTACTCATACTCGTACTCATACTCGTACTCATACTCGTACTCATACTCGTACTCATACTCGTACTCATACTCGTACTCATACTCGTACTCATACTCGTACTCGTACTCGTACTCGTACTCGTACTCGTACTCGTACTCGTACTCGTACTCATACTCGCACTCGTACTCGTACTCGTACTCATACTCGCACTCATACTCGTACTCATACTCGCTCTCGCACTCGTAAAACAAAACAAACAGTTATGTTAGTAACCAGTTCAGGCTATAATCCTTGTGTTTGTTTAATTAAGTCAGGAAGTTCACACTGAAGGGGTCATTCATCAGTTAGCCTTAAAATGCCTTTGTTGCTCCTACAAGGGACAGTGCAAGAACTAGCTGAGTCTATTTCTGTTGTGACTCAAGTCACACAGCACCAGTAGTCTTTATTCAAATTAGCACATAACCCCTTTGTTCCAGTTTGGACAAATGTTCACACTAGTAGACTCACTACATTGATTACACGGGCAATTATGGGGCGATAGCAATACATGCAGTATGTTAAAGTACTTGTCTAATGGTTATAATTGTTTTTATTATAATACATTAATTATTATTGTTACATTATGCACATGACGTACTCTTTTATATTATTGCATAACAAGCCTCATATTGTGTGATATACAGAGTAAACATACATTTACATTGTCTGATTTGTGAATCCAGTTGCACAACATGTTGTTGGTAAAAGTGTTTTGTAGTGAACAGATCATGGCTCTCTACATACACGCCTGACGCGTTTATATACTGCTTAGTTTATAGATGGTAGTGTTCTAAATGTGCACGAATGTACTTACCACCAGTTCTGCTTATGTGTTCATTTGCAGGTGTTCGACTGTTCAAACCGATTTTCATCAAACCAACTTCACACTTATAACGACTCAGGTGAAGCTTTCTGCTTTCCAATTTTCCAATGTGTGCAATTAATAATCTGCCTATTGTTGTATAAATTTACACTGATTCTGGAAATACATTTATTTTTATATTTCCTACTTATGATATTTTATTGCGCATAAGGGACTAAAGCAAATACGCATATTCATTAGATTAACGTGTGTATGATAATTAATTATGTGAATAACGTCCGCTGCCTCGCCACCAGTGTTAACATTGTAAACAGACATGTTCTTTTCCGCATAGCACAGCGGAAAAGTGAAGTTTAGTGAAGTTTTCACAGGCGATAATACATCTTATAAACTGTTATGTCTCATGTAGACATGGTAGGCCGAAAATAAACTAGTTTAGTGTGTCCGCTATCTGCATGTGTGCCTCATTGAGACAGAATCATGGACAATGAAAACTTCAAATACAATATGTGCCCGTTTGTTGCACAGTCATCCAGAGCCTTCCAAAATCATCATGTGCCTACTCACCAGCAACTTTTTATTTTGGACACTCAAAATATGCTCATTATCAGTTACAGGCATATTGAACACCTGTTAGTGTTCAGATTTTGAACACTTTTATATGTTTAGAAAATTGAAGACTATATACTTGAACGCGGGTGTTCTATTCCTCAATTTACCGCTTAAATGTGTTCATTATCCTTTACAATGTAGCGTTCATTTTAGTGTTCAATATATGAAAACTTTTGTTGATTGTGTAGTCTACAAATCAGAAGGTGGTCAGATGATAAGTGCATCTAGGGTCTGAGAGAGCAGAGATACGAGATGTGCTAGACAAAGAATAGCAGTCCTTCCAATTCTAGAAGGCACATCACAGCAACTTTCAAACTCTTTCCCAATTAGTCCAACGTCACCTTAGTATCCCAACCTCGTCAGCCACAGTAGAGAGACTATTCAGCATGGCTGGGAAAGTGTTCCGCCCTGAACGATGTTAAAGACGCTACATTCGAACAGCTGCTGTTCATTAGGTGCAATTGGAAATAAGGAAAATAAACGAGGACGCCAATGAACTAGTTCCAATGCTGGGTCTTGACTTTCCAAGTTTTACCTTACACTTAATGCTGTATAATTATGTTACTTGTTCATGAAAAAGAGCGTTTACGGTTTTCCTCATGTAAATGTACTCGTACTCTTACTCAGCTTTGAGTAATGTACTCGTACTCATATTCAGCCATTACCAATGTACTCGTACTCATGAAAATGTACTCAACGACCCCTTATTATTCTCTGTGAGAATGAAATTTTTTTTTATATCTAATCAACACTGTTCCTTCAATAATATTGCTTCGTGTCCTCTAGTTCTTCAATCTTTCTTATATGAGATAAATATTTATATTAATAATATATCTTAAAAACTTCAGTTTGATCACCTCTTAACCTCCTTGTCCCTAGGGTTGTTAAACCACATTCTCCTAGATGTTCTTCATAACTAAGGTATCTCAGTTCTGGAATCAGGTTAGTTGCTCTCCTCTGTATTCGTTCAAACGTATCTATATCCTTATTACGATAATGGTCTCCAAGCTTGCTAACAGTGTTCCAAATTAGGCCTAACTATTGCTTAGCTTTTTTATATGTTGTATTTTTCCTAACCAACCCAACAATGCTCTGAAACTTTCATATCAGCATTTATTTTTACTCCTAAGTCCCTAGAACAGTATCTCCCATTTGTTAGCCTTCATCTAAGTTCCTGTATCATGTGTCCTGTGTGTATACATGTGTATATGTGTGTGTATATGTGTGTATATTTATGTGTGTTTATGTGTGTATATTTATTTAAATCATATATATTTAAATAAATGTCTGTTTACGTGACAGTCTAACTAGCAACGAGTCCATGTGCCCCGGGGATCGAGTTTCACTCAAGAATGTACGTAATGATAGTGGTGCGCGGAACGGCATTCTTCCGTTCTTGTTTATTATTTCTACGCAACAGCAAAAGGAATACATCCTGCTTTCTGGTGGTGTGGTGCGTGACCCTTCAGGCTAGGAATCAGGCAGTCTGAGTGAGAACTTTCTGGTGGTGTGGTGCGTGACCATTCAGGCTAGGAATCAGGCAGTCTGAGTAAGAACTTTCTGGTGGTGTGGTGCGTGACCATTCAGGCTAGGAATCAGGCAGTCTGAGTAAGAACTGTATTCATTATACTATACTATGCTATGCTATGGTATGCTATGCTATGCTATGCTATGCTATGCTATGCTATGCTATGCTATGCTATGCTATGCTATGCTATGCTATACTATACTATACTATACTATACTATACTATACTATACTATGCTATACTATACTATTATATATATATATATATATATATATATATATATATATATATATATATATATATATATATATATATATATATATATATATATATATATAAGATTTCATTTAGAAATAAACCATTTCCACGTTCTTCCATCACGAGTGGTTGATACAGGTGTCAACGTGGCAAACTAAAATACATGAACCTAAGACATAAGTTTCCTGGTGCCTGTATAATATAATATAAGCCTATATAATGTACAATTCATCGCGCGAGTTTGATTTTGAGAATAATAATAATATTATGATAATAAACATAAATTATATTAGTCCAGATCGTCAATTTTGCAAATGCATGGTTGATATAGGTTGATATAGGTTGATATAGGTTGATATAGGGTGATATAGGTTGATATAGGTTGATATAGGTTGATATAGGTTTATATAGGTTGATATATGCTGCCGTTTATGAACATGTACCCTATGTACAACCGAAAAGTTCGATCGAAACAGCTCTAGGGGCATTTACATTCCCAGAATTCCATTCTTTACTCTCTGTTTGTCTATAGTTTGTCTATGTCAATAGTTTCTTTTTCGAAAATCCTCTTTTTCCAACGAGCTGCCCCTACTAAACGGCGCTATCCCAAAGAGATCACATGCAATGCACAAGAGAAAGCCTTTTCATAACATTCCTGTCCTCGGCCTCGGCATAACTTATCCCTATAATCATTTAATTGCATTTCCGTTCTTAGTGCAAGTATGCGCATATTAAGCGGTCAGCAGTTTCCACGCACGCACGAACACACGCACGTATACATGTAGGCCCTATATATGTAAATAATAAAATATTATGTGTGTGTGTGTGTATATATGTATATGTATATAAACACACACACGCACGCGCACCCGCACGCGCACGCGCACGCGCACGCACACGCGCACGCGCACACGCACAGACACACACACACGCCTCACACCGACAACGTTCTGTGCGAGACCCTTGCTCCACTTGCTTGGTTAATTCCCGTATTTTCGGTCTACGCCAACCATTGGTGGATATAGAAGAAATTATTTCAATTTCAATAAATTACTTTGTGTTCAAAGTGTTAGATATATTAAACGACAAATATAACGTCAATTAAATATCGAAGTGGAATGCGACATCTGTCCAGCATTACTTGTTAGACATGCTGCGATTTGTCCACGACCAAAATACTGTCCCGGATGTAGACGACTCAAATTCTAGAGTTTCATTGGTTGATGCGTCAAGAAGTTCATTTCCACATTTATTCGGGTGAGAGATTTTGCTATCACCAGATGTGATAAAAATATCACATTTGGTTCTCGCGAATTACAGTTCCAGAGTCGATGTCTTGTTTCTTGAAAAAGAATAATAATAACATGACTACAAGACTACAAGACTACAAGACTACAAGACTACAAGACTACAAGACTACATGACTACAAGACAGCGGTTGTCTTGCATGTAATCTACTTATACTTGAGAATTCTTGTAAGTGTTTCGACACATCATGCACCGAAGTCGTCACAGGTGAGACACAAACGATGCTGAACGCGCGTGACTATAACATAGTTGACTTTGAACGGTTGTTAGAGAGGAATTCCATTGCCAGCGGGCGGCTCACTACCGACAGCCTGGATAAAGACAGGTCGCTCTGGCACAGGTTGAAGGCTTTATCGACCCGAGTCCGCAATATCCCCCCCACGACTGTTGTCTAGTCAAATATTCCTTTGTGGGGTCATCAGAGAAACGGACTGTCAGGAAGTTCCGTTTTGTACAACCGTTCATCAAAGCCTTCTGGAGACACCCCCTTCCCGACTTCTGCCTCTGGCACTGGAAATAGCCGGCTTCTGGTATGCGTATGATGTTTACAACGGAGGTTCAGTTTACAAGCTGACGCCAAATGGTATCATTAAGATGAAACACAGTCACCTGATTTTAAAAAAATGGTCGAAACCATAACATGCCGTCGACGTCCACGCAGGAAACTGTCTGATGTGATTATAACTATGGGATTGCGTGACAATTATCGGGGCGAGTTTTTGCAGTGGTAACGCGGCGGAAAGATTAGATCACGGGGGATGTTAGCTTCGGAAGGGAAAACAAGATAGATGAGAGAGAGAGAGAGAGAGGGGGGGGGGGGAGAGGGGGGGAGGGAGGCAGGGAGGCAGGGAGGCAGGGAGGCAGGGAGGGAGGCAGGGAGGCAGGGAGGCAGGGAGCTATGGAATGAGGAGAAGGTATGGATATACAAGGGATGGCGGCCTGGTGAGGCCGAGAGCCAGCTAATGAGTGTGCAGGCGAGCATGCGGGCTGTGCTGCCGGGCAGTCGAGTGACTTTGTCTTCCGACACCGATAAACAGTGATCAGGAAACAGCAAGTGTCAATCACAACAAGGCTGCTTTTCCATATTTAGCCTCTTATCTCTGATAACCCGAAGGATAAAACTTGTTTTCTTCGCATCTGACGTGTCATGTTCACCCGGACGAATTAAGTCATTCTATCGCAGTCAGCGTTGTATATTCTTTCGTCCCATAATGGCGTCAGTACCCGGTCATTTCTGACTTCCGCCTCCGGCTGACATTGGCTGGCGGAGCGCATCGGACGATGTCTCAGCAAACTTCTTCGTTTCACGGCGATGTTCTTGTGCGCTGGTGCGTGTTGGCGGAGACTTAGAGCTTGCGGGGGTAACACCCGCAGCGCAACGTTGCATATCTTATCTTTGACACGACCCATGTATTTGGGCGTTTCTATTTTCTGTAGAGTATAAATGGTTTATTTAAACTAGAATCTAGCTGCTTGATACGAGTCATTTTTGTCAGGCAGATAGGCTACAGGAGAATCAACAGAAACTATTTAGCTTATGCCCTACTGTTTTATAAGAAACATAACATGATGTTTTTTGCGCAAATTAAGTTTGTCGTTCTTCAACAACGCCTCTTTAATGATCAAAATATACTATGATATATTTTAAATGGGTGTCTATCACTAGTACCTGCCAATGAAAAAAAATTGCACCTTGAACAACGATAGTTTACGCGTCAACTGCTTTGACTACATGTTAGATTAAAACCTCGATAACCGTAACTTAATTCGAAATAACGCAGAAGGCCAAAGTGGTTCCCATCTACAAGAGGGGAGATAAGAATGACCTTAAGAACTGCATACCTGTCAGCTAGATAAGTGTTGTTTGTAAAGGGACACTACACATGCAATGTTGGTATTCCGTGACATCTTAGAGAAAGTAGAAGTTAAGAACAACGAAACTGAGCTATGATTAATGTTCATAGACTACGCCAAGGCATTTGATACTGTCAAACACTATGCCCTATTGGTATCCCTGCTGGAATGTTATGTACCTAAACGCCTGATGCAGCTTGTTCGAAAGCTATACACTAAATCAACTGGTGTGGTGCGAGTAGGCGACGAACAGTCAGATGAGTTTCCCTTTGAGAAACGTGTCAGGCAAGGATGATTGCTCCTGTTTTTCAGCATGGTTGGAGAGAAAATCATGTGCTTTTTAGAAGAAGAGATGCCTGAGAGATGTGGGTGTATCATAGGTGGAAACAATGTACAATGTATGGACATTTCAGTATGCAGATGATAGAACCTCGATAGCAACAAGAAATGAAGAATACACCCACCCACTTTGTCCTTGATGTTTTTCCACCTCTGCTCTCTTTGCTAGTTTGCCTCATCCATCCTTACCAAGTGACTTGCCCATCTCATCCTGCTTCTCACCAATCTTCCGCTTAGGCTGCATTGCATCCCAACATCTTTACCCAGGTCGTTCATTCTTCTTCTGTCCACCCTCTTTGTTTTTTTATTTGTCGAACCCAGTAGTTCTCACAAACATGTACCTTCTGTTGTTGTTCTGTCAACGCCACTGTCTCCAGACCATACAGGCGTGTCGGTGTGACACACGCTCTCAGGACTTTCCCTTTCAGCTTTTTTTAAATATTTCTGTCAACATGACTCCCTCTACCTTTCTCCAAGCATTCGCTCCCGCTTGTGTCCGACGTCGCACCTCTATTATTCTGCGTTATTTCGAATTTCGCACCTCTACCTGCCCATCCTCCGTAACCATTCCTCCAAGGTACACAAAACCATATATATATATATATATATATATATATATATATACATATATATATATATATATATATATATATATATATACATATATATATATATATATATACATATATATATATATATATATATATATACATATATATATATATATATATATATATATATATATATATATATATATATATATATATATATATATATATATATATATATATATATATATATATATATATATATATATATATATATATATATACATATATATATATACATATATATATATATATATACATATATATATATACATATATATATATATATATATATATATATATATATATATATATATATATACATATATATACATATATATATATATACATATATATATATATATATATATATATATATATATATATATATATATATATATATATATATATATATAATATATATATATATATATTCAAATGCGCATTCAAATGCATTTGCATTTGTTAACAAGCCTTATATATATATATATATATATATATATATATATATATATATATATATATATATATATATATATATATATATATATATATACACATTTATTTATCAGAAAGCAGGATGTATTCCTTTTGCTGTTGCGTAGAAATAATAAACAAGAACGGAAGAATGCCGTTCCGCGCACCACTATCATTACGTACATTCTTGAGTGAAACTCGATCCCCGCTATCGTTTATGTGATTCAAAGTAGCAGAAATAATCTTCACAATGGGGCACACCGGTGCACGTGGAATCGTTGCTAGTTAGACTGTCACGTAAATAGACATTTATGTGTGTGTGTGTGTGTGCGTGTGCGTGTGCGTGTGCGTGTGCGTGTGCGTGTGCGTGTGCGTGTGCGTGTGCGTGTGCGTGTGCGTGTATATATGTATATATGCTAATATATATCTACATATATATATATATATATATATATATATATATATATATATATATATATATATATATATATATATATATATATATATGTGTGTGTGTATATGTATATATGCTAATATACATATATATATATATATATATATATATATATATATATATATATATATATATATATATATATATATATATATATATATATATTTATATATATATATGACTGTTTCATACCCACCTGTTCGTTACCGTGATGCAGAAGTGCCCCAAACCGAGATTAACTCCCAGCGGGATCTGTGTCAGGTGGTCATTGATGGCGGGGTTAATTTGTGGCCAGACAATGACAGACGGTCAGTTCCCCGTGGCAAGTGGACGGTGGCAGCGAAATTAAATTTAATATTGCATAATTGTGACATGAATGTCAACACCCAGCCGAGATTTCCCACAATTACGGCCGCTTCTTCCCGGGGCTGAGGGTCGCTGACTCGGCTTCCGCGCCACAGTGGCAGATACATCGCCTCCGTGGCTTATTAAGGGCAGTCGTTAGTGGCTAAGGAGCGAAAAACGTCCAGGTGGGTGTCCAGGGTGGACAATAGCTAACACGCAACGTAGGACCCGCCCGTGCAATACTGGACTGGCACCAGGAACCTTCCGGCTGGTCGACCTAGAAACAACCTGTGCCTTGTTTGCCCGCCCAATCATCATGCTGAAACTTTTAATTATACTTTTAATTATAGTATATTTTATACTTTTTAAAAACATTTCGAGTGAAGATCGAATTTGATGTAGATATATGACCGTGGGTGGTACTGGGGGAGAAGGGTTGGGGTGGTCGGGGGAGCACGGTTGAAGGTGCGGGAAATGGTACTTAATCCAAGAAAAGAAACGGGAAGACGAAGAACATTCCCATTGTGTGGAGGCTGCGTTCCCATTGTGTGGAGGCTGTGTTCCCATTGTGTGGAGGCTGTGTTCTAGGATATATTTGAATCGTAGATGTAATTACTATTTTATGTCAGACGTCATAGGTCAATAATGCTGTTAAAACATTTAATTGTACCTTATTTGAATCAACACTGATAAACTTTACTCCATAAACCGGCATCAACGAACACAAACATAATTGAACAAATGAGCCCTTGTAGCAATGGTGTACGCACATTTTATTTATCATTGCGACTCGCCACAAAACGGGAATGGTAATATGAAAAAGAAATTGTACAGCTCAGTTAAATTCCAACGTGGTTGTAATGAATAGCAAAACTTGCAGCAAGAATAAAATTAGTGTAAATCTGCCGACCATGCAAATGTTAGCAGTGTTATATGAATACGTTTGAACACAATTTAGATATATCTGAGGAGGGCGGGCCATGTGTATATATCTGAGGAGGGCGGGCCATATGTATATATCTGAGGAGGGCGGGCCATATGTATATTAAACATTTGTTGGAATGGTTTCCTTGTCCAAATGCCATGTGTAGCTTATTGCTTTACACGGCAAATTTGGTAAACCTTGTGTACATGTGAATGTAAAGATAAAAGCTTCCATGCAAACTCGGATGCACACTGATATTGTTCAGCCAAGAAACACTGGCACTAGTTTATAAAAAGCTAAATTACATTATAGTTTGTGTGTCGCATAGTTACAACTTTGTGTGTCAATCCGAGCGCCTGACGACACCGACTCGCTGACAAAGTGGAGGTGTATACATTAATTGACAATATGGTTTTGTTTATTCCTCCCTGTTCTCGAGAGACAGGGAACAATTGTGTCTGTGATAATGTCACAAGGCCGCCTCGCTTCCGGTCTGCGTTCGAGGCACTGTTGACGAACCGAGCGAAAGAGCGGGTTCTCGTCGGGGCAACACGGGGCCTTCGACGCGAGCCTGACCAGGCAAGCTGCACAAACAAACTAGCCAGCCAACATGACATTGCACCAGGTCAAGAGTTCACGACGCACTTTTAATGAAAGACGACTTAGTTCTAATGAAAAGTCTGACGCCCTCCCAACTTTCAATTACTGCGACTTTAGCTGCACTCGCCTAAGACGCGCTCGGCGACCCGGGTGTCCAACTCGCCAGCTCACTCGACGGCGCCCCTACAGGCTTTCTTCACTAAGACGGATTCTCCACACTCGACGGAACACAATCGCTCGCAATGAGACCGGCTCCATTGTCGCTGCACCCCGCTGTCATCGGCCAATTGTCCCTCCACGTCGCAAAACACTTTCCGGTAGGTCACCGTCATCTTAATGACTCACCGCCTTGTTCACAGAAGTTAAACACTTGAAATCAAGCGCTAATATTGACCGAGACGCGTCAAGCGTGAAGGCCGGTCGACCGAGGCGAGTTGTCACAGCGCCTCGGGCAGCGGCGGCCAACTCGGGGAAAAAGCCACCTGCATATTACGAAAGACGCTAACACCTGCCGATGACATGAGTCATGCTTTACTTGATATGCTTTAGTTGTTATGCTGAATGTGGTCGGATTGCATTATACAATAGCGATATTAATAATCACAATGATAATTACAACGACAATTGTAATTACATTGATCAATGGAACAATAATTACAATGACAAAGACATTCATAATTACAATGCCAATTAAAAAAAGTTATAAAGATAATGGCAACGATATTTTTTACAATGATAATTAAAACAAATTATACGAGCAATGATAGTGGTAATTATAATCCCAATGAAACTGATAATTATACTGATAATAATAATAATAATATTAATACAACTAAAATCGTCAACTGGATATTCGTTCTAAACATCGACGTTAGGTTTTACTAACTTTCTACGTGTGTCCTCGTTTTTAGCTAACTAGTTTTTGTCTTATCCAACACATATTTTCTCCATATGTAAAAGATTTTTTTTAATTGGCGTACTTTTATGTTACGTTTATGCTAACGTACATGTCTTTAGAATGTGTGCTTTGACCCGAGTTGACTCCAGGAATATTCTTTAAAACTATAGTGAATAGTTTAAAATAATATGAGCGGTCGGTATAACAAAAGAGTACTTAGACCCCCACTTTTGTTAAAATCATCGAAAGAATTGACTTTGATCGTATCGTTAGATCGGGTAACTTGTGAAAGTGAGAATAGCCTTATGTCATAGTATATAGAGCCGTACCTCTTTTACCATTTTACGCCGATTTTTTTACTGTATCCGGTCAAAAATATTGTAATAGTATATGGACCCGGGTGTCCATTTATTGTGGAATATGGACTCCCTTGTGAAAATTAGCATTTTTCTGTTTAGTGAATTAAAAATGTTAAAAGTGGTTCGTTTATGTATTGAAATAAAAATGTGTTATTCCACTTCCAAAAACTTCTCACTAAGCACATAAAGCATTTTCCACAAGGGTCCATATTCCACTGTGGTAAATGGACCCATGGGTCCATATACTACGGGGGCCCATTTTCTATATAAGACCGGCTTGAAATCGCCCATATAAGCATGCAGAGGTACAGGCTACACGGGCCAATGTTAAACCTAATGTCACGGGCAAGTCGAGAAATTATGAAATGGAGCTCAGCAATGGATGACTTCATATTGGTGTGTGTGTAGTAGCAATATTTTCCGATTATGTTTAAGCAAATTTATGCTAGATCTGGCGTTTTACAGAGACGTGTTTTTCGTCATATGTCCCCGTTTTTCCTAGACCGCGAATCATATTTGGAGGTATGTTTAAATATAATATGGTTTGAACCATCCAGTCGATGATGTCCCGCACGTTTGCAATGACTCAACGTCGCTTGTACGGAGTCACGACCAATCACATCGGCCAACTTGAGTGGGGGCATCATAGTGCAAACAAAGGAAACACAATTTGATTACAAATGTATGTGTAAATATTTACTAAAATAGTCATTATTTCAAATGTACAACAGCTTCTATACGCTACAATACAATAAGTTTAATGTACACGAGATACGTGTTGTCCAGAGACGACGAGTCTGTGATTGAGGTAGCCTACGTTTGATTGTAGCTCAGAATAGTCAAGGTAATGTCTACAAGAATACATGCCTAGAAATAACACATAGCAGATACGTCGACCACTCACACTGCAACGGCAAATGAACTAAGTAGCAGACAACAGCCCCTACAAAACAATACAAAAATACATGGCATATCCAAAATACTCTTAACTTCTTTCGAGCCACACAAACAGTGTAATAAACAAATACATAGCAATATGTAAAATTTATGATGATTGATATTATCATTGTATTGCTTGTCCAAAAGACATGGTATGTGACTGGGTTGTGGGGTTAAATGAGCTGTGTTAAATGGATTGTATTAGCAGGTGCAGTGCAGTAAAATTTTATCTAACTTCACCGGAACCGTTTATGACCGATTCCGAACAATTATAATACAGTTTCACTAAAACAAGATATATATTTTAAAACATGTTGCGTTGTGCTATTTTAAAAACGGGAAAGTCGCTGATTGAATGTTGTCCTAAAGCGTGTGATTACATGGCTGACGATAATTGTATCGGAAACGGTGCGCACGTCTTTGGCAATGTAAACAACATTGGCTACCCCAAGGATGGGATTCTAAGCATGAAGTTGCCTAACATAATTATTGGTGATCTACGTTTGTTTGCAAAATAGCCAGTATTGTCGTGGTGGCGTCCTTTGATGACATATTTGGAACAACCATTTAGACAAGACATATTTTGTAAAGATGATGAATATATTTACTCGTGGGATAAGAATTTTTACCTTTATGCTGCTAAAACAATCCATTTAACACGAGAAATACAATACTACTTTTAGATAATAAATTAGGACGTTATTAGTGGGCTATGTTAAGACTAGTTAACGCAACCTCCAGTCGATATTAGCAGTCCATCGATTGTCTTCGTAAACCATGCTCAACAAATATTAAATATCCATTAAATGACCACAGTGCATTGTATTCACATCATACATAGCACAGCTTGCTGCACATTCTCTTATTTCATAGACATCCTGACACTGTTTAGACAGCAGACACAAGCACACACACACATTCATACACGCGCACGCATGCATGCATGAACGCATGCATTCATACATAACCTACATGAAAACCATAGCAGAATTATTGTTTACAAGCACACACAATATTTGCTAACCACGAAGCTTCAGTGACGCTTTGCATAGAAGTACCTGTGGAAACTAGGAGACAAATTATTTTATACAAGTATGTCATAAACTCTATTCCCGGACACAGCGACACAATGCATCGCCGTTCTGTAAATACTGTTACGAATCTGAGAGTAGAGTAGATAACCTGTAATACTTGAGACGACATACACGGTAGTGGAATACTTGAGACGACATACACGGTAGTGGAATACTTGAGACGACATACACGGTAGTGGAATACTTGAGACGACATACACGGTAGTGGAATACTTGAGACGACATACACGGTAGTGGAATACTTGAGACGACATACACGGTAGTGGAATACTTGAGACGACATACACGGTAGTGGAATACGCATACGGCGACGTTCGTTACACGCCTTTGTGTGTATGTCGTTATTCATTAACATTAGTTACTCTGTTTACTGGTTCTTGATTACTAATAGTTATCAAAATTGTTTTGTTCACCATCATAGTTCATCATAATCGTAGGACGTTTTCCATTATCATTGGTTATCACAGTTGTGCGTTCTCCGCACTCGTTAATTAGTGTCGCTGTTCAATTTTCATTACTTTATCATTATCATAACCGTTACTGTCACCAAATATAAGCACATGTGGTGATAGCATAAGCGGTGCTCTCGTCGGAAGCACTTATACTGGTGCCAGTCAAACCAGGCCATTCACAAAGTGACGTAACGCCCCTATGTAAGGATGCGTGTTGTGATAGTAAAAAAATATATAGCCAATAATAAATACACGATTGTCTCAAGCGATTATATAATAAACATAACACATTAACGCATACATTAAATTCAGACAGTAACGCATGTCAGTGCACCGACCCATTACAGCGTTACGTAACTAACAAACAGCCTATAACTGTACAGACCCATCTACTTCTAAGCACCAGTCGATGTGTTCTGTGTAGACAGAACACCATCCCGCCGTGTCTTTCCTTCCGTCGTTGGTGCAGTCTATGTACACGTGAATAGGTCATGATATGTACAATTTGCACCGAGCTACGGTCGTGGTCATGTTAAACTAAAAGCTCGATGCGAACACGTATACTACAGTATTTCGGCGTTCGTGCAACGAACGAACTGGCAAGAATTATCGCAGTTCGGCATATAACAATTATAATAAATCATCTGGTCATCACTAAAGAACATGTAAATTGCATAGACTGTGTCGTGATTAGTTCTCGCGACATTTAGAAGTCGGTCGACTTGAACATGTCAATGAGCAGTCTTTCGATGGGGATGCTCCCTATCGTCTTGCGGAAGAACAGCTCTTCGATGGTGTTTGAGCTGATCGTCTTGAGCGACGGCAGCATCAGCAGCAGCTTGCCGAAGCGGAACGGCTGTGTCGGGTAGGCGGACATGATGTACTTATTCAACGTTAGCTGGGCCTGGTCTTGTAGACTGGCAGCCATCTGGACATCACGCAGCGTCTTCACATCCCCGGCAGCGTTCGGCAGAGCTGTGCAAACAACGTAAGGTGAGGACGGCGGTGTGTTTAGAACAAGGCCGCGTGGCGCACATCGCGACAAGCACATTACGCCTCCTCAAGCACATTACGCCTCCTCGAAGGCTAAGTTCGTGGATTTCGCTAAACATTCCCAGGTTACGAAGACATTTTTTTTACTAATGTGACCAAGTTTGTCGGTGATGCGAGCTCGAGTTTCGGATTCAAATTAGATGTTTCTATTAACATTATAGGCGCTATATCTTGTTAATCGGGATGGAACACGTTCTGTAACGGGTAACTTTGATACAAAAGATAATATGATGTAATCAGTATTGATAAGCGATGATGTTTTGTGGCTGAATTAAATATACAAATTTACCTGAAGAAACAGAAACATTCTCGTGAATTTTTGTTTACCAATCAGACAAATATGAAAACATTATAAAAAGTAGACGTATCCCTTTTTGCAAAGTAATATTGAATTGCATTTCTTCCAATACTGAATCCAACATGATCTAACGACAATGAGGTAATATTGTATCAAATAAAAGTATTGAACGAACCTGTTTTAAACATAACGATTCCCTTGAGACAAGCGTATTCGGTTGGGTCCACTCGCATCGCCTTGAACTTGGCGATGATCTCTTGCAAGGCGCCGATCTCCGTCATCATCGCCATCACCTTCTCCGGGGGTGATTTGTCCGCACTCAGACCTACAGATAGGACGAGTTAGATGCTGATGCTGGTCAACTAGTTCATTAATCCCGCATTTATTGTATTACTCGTACATTAAGTTTAATATATTCACAATTTTATTTTAAAACTACATTATTTTAGTAAGTAGAGCCATATGGTCTATGTTTATTCATTTAATGTTTTTTTTAAATATTTTATTAAAGTGTATTTTGACAAACAACCTACCAGCTGCCGACAGTAAGGGAGTCGCTTCCACGGGCATCTGGAACTGGGCTGCTCCCAGCACGAACAGTTCCCGCCAGCCCTCCTCTAACAGTAGCACCTGGTCCCTGATGGGAAGACTGAGGAAGGCGGGAACACATTTCGCCCACTTGACGCTCATGAAGAGAATGCGGGCCGCCGCCTCGCAGATCGCCTCAGGGTTGCTGAAGTACGCCTGCGTCAACTCGTGCGGGTACTGTGTGCAGAAGTGACAGAGAGTTATGATCAAATACCGATATATTATCACAACACTTAGTAAGAATAAACACTAATAATTATATTATATAATTAATATTATTATTATTGTTGTTAATATTATTAATAATATTATTAATAATAATAAAATAAATGGCAATTTCATAATATTTATTACAAATATTTTTTATGGAATATGTAACTATGATTTTGGTTATGATTATTACGTTTTACGTACTGCGAATATCATTATTATTACGTACTGCGAATATCATTATTAGGGTTCTACGGTTCATTCACATTAAAAGAGACGATAATAGCTAATGCTGGGTACATTTTGTTGTCGATTTGATAATACACTGGAATTTCTCACTTAATATAAATTATAATATATTTAACCCCGGATTTAAAACTAATTTTGTGCATATAACTTTGGCGTAATTCCAGATTTAATTTCAATGGTTATTGCATACCTTAGGCGTCGGTTGACATATTACTCCAAACGGAAGTTTAGCCGGCTCAGTGGAGCATGCAGTCACGCCCTCGCTCATTCCCATAATGCCCCCGAAAAATGGCGACCGGAAGTGAACTGGCACACGCGCTGCTGCGGACATTTCGTTTGTTTCTTTGAGGTACATGGCCACCTGTCGGCGGATTGTAGAATTTCGAGGCCCCCTCTCGTGTTGAACAGCTGAAATGAAACGCAACGCAATATTAATTAGCATTGTCCATTTTACCTTCATGCCATCAACGGTAAAAAATCGTGATTCCATTATACTACACCAGATCTGAGATGAGACCAACATTTAACAAGAAATTGCAAAATAAAAATAGGCCCCAAATCTCTTAATTTGTTTGAAAATAAGATCACACTTTGCTAATTTTCATGAAACGATTAAAACTTTATAAACGTGATACTTAAATAGTGGGTTTATTTGCGTAGATGAAACATATATTTGTTGGAACTTCCCTTTATCAATGCGATATTTCAATTTCTTATCGATTATGGTTTGACGGTGAGAAACATCGTGAATTCGTTGCGACAAGACACAAACTTCTAACTTTGGCGTCGTCGTACGTATTTAAAAATTAGTAGTATTAGGTTTCTAAATCTAAAATATTGTTTCCCACTCTCCCATATAATAATAAATTATGATATCATCATCATCATCAATCCTGTAAACCGTAGTGTCGTTGGGGCACCACCGATGACCTTGCAACCAGCTGTCTCCATTGCTTCCTGTCGTCTGCCGCCCTTTGTATCTCTGAGAAGTCCAGGTCTGTCCACTCTTTGATGTTGTCCTCCCACCTCTTCCTCTGTCTTCCTCGTCTTCTTGCTCCCCTAACGGAGGAGCAGGATGTTCTTTGTCATGCCGGATGTACGTAAGTCGTGCCCATGCCATTTCAGCTTCCGTCTCTTTACCGTCATTAAGAGATCTTCACAGGGCCCGATGGCTTGTTTGATTCGGTTGTGGATCTCTTTGTTGGGTACATGGTCCTTGTATGAGATGCAAAGGATCTTTCGATAGCACCTCATTTCCATGGCTTGTACGCTTCTTTGTAGTTCGGCTGTAAGAGCTCATGTCTGGCATGAGTATAGACATATTTACACAACAAGTGATCGCATCAGTCTGGTTTTGGATCGATGGGTGATGTTTTTACCTTTCCATGTTGGTTTCAGTCTTGTCATCGCTGCTGTTGTCTGGGCAATCCTTGAAATGATCTCAGGTTTGGATCCCTCATCCGTGATAACTGAACCCAGGTACTTGAACTTGGACACTGTTTCCAATCTTTGTCCATTCACTGTGATCTTCTTGTTGATGCTATTGGTGTTGTTGGTCATTCGTTTGGTTTTCTTAGCACTAATTTCCATTCCGTAGGACGCAGATGTATTGTCGAGGCGGCTCACAAGGTCAGCTAGCTCCTGTTCATCCCCTGCTAAACCATCGGTATCATGTGCAAAGCGTAAATTTGTTATTGTCCTGCCTCCGATGCTGACTGTTCCTATGTGATCTTCAAAGGCGTCAGTCATGATCCTCTCTAAAAATATGTTAAATAGAGTGGGTGATAGAAGGCAGCCCTGGCGGACTCCAGTGGTGGTGCGAAACCATTCCCCCAGGGTGCCATTCATAAGGACTGAGCTGGTGGCCTTGTCATACAGATGTTCTATGGCTCAAACAAGGTTGACAGCAATGTTGTATTTCCTCATGGTTGCCCATAAGGCTGCATGCCATACCCTGTCAAATGCCTTCTTGAAGTCAAAAAAGACATGGTAGAGATCTTCTTGGTGTTGCAAGTACTTTTCGCAGAGGATTCTAAGGTTGAAAATTTGGTTTGTAGTACCGTGTTCTGCTCGAAAGCCGGCCTGTTCTTCAGCGATGATGTCTTCTGCTTGTGGCTTGAGTCTGTTAAGGATGACCTTCAACATGACTACTTGGGCGGCTGATGAGGCTGATTGTCCGGTAGTTTGGACACTGTAGGTTGCCTTTTTTGGAAGTGTGATGACCATAGATTGGGTCCATGGAGTAGGCCAATCTCCTGTCTGCCAGATCTTATTGTAGATTGCTGTGAGGATGTTGGTCACAGCTTTTCCTCCAGCTTGTATTAATTCAACTGGTATGTTGTCAACTCGAGCTGATTTCCCTTTCTTTAAGGATTTAACTGCAGCCTCCACTTCTTCACGAAGAATTGAGAAGTTATCCTCTTCGGTTGTCATAGGACGATCCAATACTTCGGTGTTCATAGGACGATCCAATACTGCTGCATGTCCTTTGGTCTGGCTATTGTATAACTCGGTGCAGTACTCTGTCCATCGGTTGATAATCTTTCTTTTTTCCGTGAGGCATTTTCCTGACTTGTCTTGGATGGTGTTTATTCTTCCTTTCTTCTCACTTGTCAGATCTTTTATGACTTGGAATGCTCTTTTGCTACTGTTCTTGTTCAGGTTGTCTTCTATTTCGATGCACTGTTCTTCTATCCATTTTTCTTTGGCTTCTTTCATGCCTGTCCTGATTTCTTTGTTGATTTCCCTATATTTATTAGTTCCTTCGGGGCTGTTCTTCCCCCTTTTCAGTACTCTTCTTCTGTCACACATGTCAAGTAGTTCGATGGTGACCCAGGGTTTCTTCTTATGACGGTGTTTGCCGATGATCACACTGGCTGTATCAGTCATTGCACTGTTGAACTTGTTGGTCAATGTCTCTATGTGAAAGACATGTTATTAACATGTCAATTTGATGTTTCAATGGATTTTGTTTTGTCAGCTTGTCAACCAAGAAACTGAAGACTGCGATATGTCTACATATCTTTCTTGGAATCCCTCTCGTTGAGTCTAATGGTATATTTATTTCACAGCATGCATAATCAAACATCGGAAATGTTTTGTATACATTATGTATTGAGTAGCCCAATTTGCTACTTAAAAATCTGCGATCAGCCGCAAGCATCCTACAGGTGTTTAAAGCTGCTTCCGCAAATCAAATAATTTAGCGAAAAAAATCAAACCTAATCACTACGACATGCTAGTTCGTTTGTGCAAATATGTTATTAATTTTTTTTGATGAAATAATCGGACAAACTATAATATATTTTTTTCTGGGCCCAGTCGAAATCCCGCAAAAAAGGCTAACGTTGCGCCGCCCATGGGCCCCTATATACTATGCCTTAACGCTATTCACACTTTGCAGTTACCCGATCTAACGATTACAGCCAATTCTTTCGATGACTTAAAAAAATGCGCTCTCTTTTATTAAAACTGCCTACACTGGAACTTACTGGGACTATTCACACACTACAGATTTGAACATCTTACTGGAACTATTTACACACTACAGATTTGAACATCTTACTGGAACTATTCACACACTACATATTAATTTTGAACATCTTACTGGAACTATTCACACACTACAGATTAGAACATCTTACTGGAACTATTCACACATTACAGATTTGAACATTTTACTGGAACTATTCACACACTACAGATTAGAACATCTTACTGTTACTATTCACACGTTACAGATTTGAACATCTTACTGGAACTATTCACACACTACCGATTTGAACATCTTACTGGAACTATTCACACACTACAGATCTGAACATCTTACTGGAACTATTCACATACTACAGGTTTGAACATCGACGAACCTGATTAACGATGGGCTAAACGGACCGAGAAGGCAGCTTTAGGAGTCAGACCACAGTTGAAAATTGCATTGGTGGCCATGTTAACGTTTTGTTAGATTATAAGAAAACGTGACCACTAAAAATTCTGAAACTTTTTCACAGCATCTGCCATCATCTCATTGACATGCTGACCAAGTTTTATCATAATCACATACCTCCAGAACGCCCCGACGTGCGATGCCCATCAATTTTGACAAAAATAGCCTTGTATTCATGCGCCCACGTGGCCCATAGCAGAAAAATTCCCATAAATCCCTCCGCCTTTTAAACTCTCAAAAAAATGCACCATTTCACAGCCAATAGCTTCTACAAACAAACCTGTGAATATGCCTGCTCAATTGCACTTATGTCACATCATATGAATTCTTTAAATTCACATATCGCAATACAATATCGCCCTACATTCGTGTGAAACAATAAACAGGAAGGTCAACTGTGGTCTTACCCCAAATAGGGAATTTGTTTGTTTCAGAAAGTGTCAAATTTTATATCAAGTTGCGGCACAGTGTATATGTAGACACATTATGGAACACTCCTACTTGTCAAGTCATTATTATTTGTTTGACAGCCAAGTCTAAACAATGCTTTGTCCGTATTATTAGCTGAAATCCAGTCACATAATTTAATTATAGGTCGATTTTGACACTTGATAAATCATAGATCATGTACACTAGATTTACATAGCACTGCGAACCAATGAAGCCTGCTTACTGTCCCTTTGAATATACTAATGAGTTTATTTTTAAATTATTATTCATATAATTGCTTGATTTTAAACCAAACGTGGCATAACTTTGTAAGAAAATTGGAAATTTTTCACATTTAACAGGATTTAGGGTAAATTCCAATGATTCAGGTTTGTCCAATTTTATTGTTTATGTGACTGCTTTCATACTTCTAGTTGATAAGATACAAGGCGAACGGCTTGATTTCAATACGCCACCATAAAAGGGTATCACATGACCAGATGCCAGTCGCAGCCAGATTTGAAAATGCTGATCTACGCAGTGCTTCCAGTGGGTGTGACACAACCAAAATACAACTATTCTGTCCAAATTTGTTACACAATGTTGCTAACGCACTGGGCCACAAGACACATATCACCAATGATCGCTCTAGTCCAAAATGGTTACCTGTTCCGTCACATACTTATGTCATACCCCCTAATTTTCGCAAACTTTCCATTTTGGCATCCGATCTGTATCATGATGTTCGTGATTGCTACTGCTGTCTGCCTTTTCCAAGCAAACTGTTCACTTTTCCTATCAACCTGTGTCTATGGGAATGATTATATCTTATGTTAACCACTTCAGAGTTATGGTTAGCTAGGGATGGGGTTAGCTAGAGATGGGGTTAGCCAGGCATGTGGTTAGCTAAAGATGGGGTTAGCTACGGTTAGGGTTGCAAAGTACTGCACACAACATGAAATTGGTATTGATATGTGGTGAGCAGACATTTTGGAAAGGCAACAGTTATTGTTGATATTAAAAATTGCTTATTGTACACTTTTAGCTTACCACAAGTTCTATAATGCTATTTTAGCATATGAAAAATAAAAAAATTGTATTTATTAGCAATGAAATATCATATTAAACATCAACTTGCGCAATATATCAGCTCGTGCACATCAAACGTTATAGTACAAAACTAAAATGTACATTTATTTGACATGTTTTATATTTAGTAGATCGGTTATAAGACACCTCCTAAGGGAGACTGTTAAACAGTTTAAATAGTAGCGGCGTTTAACCAGTAATGATCTTGTTCACTAGATGGAATCTATAACATACATATAATAATATAATATTATCCAGTCTGACACCAACAATTGTCTAAGTCAAACACACACAACATGGGACAGGTTAGCAACCGTTTTTATTTATTTATTTATTTTCCAAAATATGAGCCCTAATTATATTATCATAATTGCAAATTATAAAAATTATAAGAAATTTGTTATAACAAACTAATAATTTCATCCAAATTACGTGTAATATCCACAATTAAGCTAATAACAACGACCAAAACATAATCATATCAACATTTTATAACCGTGTTTGTGACCCCGACTTCCGTCTATTTGGAGTAAGACCACAGTTGAAAATTGCATTGGTGGCCATGTTAACGTTTTGTTAGATTATAAGAAAACGTGACCACTAAAAATTCTGAAACTTTTTCACAGCATCTGCCATCATCTCATTGACGTGCTGACCAAGTTTTATCATAATCACATACCTCCAGCTCTTTTAAAACGCCCCGACGTGCGATGCCCATCAATTTTGACAAAAATAGCCTTGTATTCATGCGCCCACGTGGCCCATAGCAGAAAAATTCCTATAAATCCCTCCGCCTTTTAAACTCTAAAAAAAATGCACCATTTCACAGCCAATAGCTTCTACAAACAAACCTGTGAATATGCCTGCTCAATTGCACTTATGTCACATCATATGAATTCTTTAAATTCACATATCGCAATTTAATACGCCCTACATTCGTGTGAAACAATAAACAGGAAGGTCAACTGTGGTCTTACCCCTTTACTTCACCCGCCAATGCCCCGCCAGTCTGTCGAAGTTATCGAAGGACACATCGGTCGTAAACACGACCAGGTCGTTGACAAACAATTTACACTGGGCTCGTTGCGAAAGCCAAACAATCTTTTCACCACAACCTCGGGCGAAATTCCCTGGCAGTGCATTTCATTTCAGTTCTCAGTCAACCAAACATTAGTTATGTGCGCCTGTTTATTCCCATTCGCTCAGTTCAACTCCGAGGCGATCGACTTAATGCTTATGCCCGTTGCAATTACTGCCTCCATTTAACCGTTGTTAGCATTCCTGATGACTTTTACGTGACGGGAAGCGACAGAGGACGAGGTTAAGCTGCGCGATCGTCACTCGCCATGAAACCGCAGCCGATTGTGCCAGTACATTCCATTAAACTGCCCCATACACGACGGTGAATGCGCCGCTGTGTGAGCCCAGCGACCGACTGACACGGCCGTCTGCCTGTCTGTGTTCTCATTCTATCCGCGAGCGTCCTGTCAACAGTCGAGCCGCGCGGGGGTTATTTTCTTTTAATATAATCGACAATGCGTGCAGCTGACGATAAATGTTGCCTTTTAGCAAAACAAAACAACGTGATCTTCGCTTGACACATTCCCTCAATAGCGTGAGTATTCCTTTTAATCGGGTATTTGGCAATTTTCGGCTGCCTTTCCGCGCTTCGTTGGTTCGCTCGCTAAATGACGCCTTTCTCGAAAAAAGTAAAGCGAATAGGCCGCGTCACGCTGAGCGCCAATGACGCCGCAAAGCCCCAGCGCCAAGTCTAATTGCCAGTTAAACCGCAGACATTGCGATCAGGCGTTTTGAAAGACGAAGTGAGCGCGCTGGTGTGGTCTTCGTTGTCCCTGGATCATTTAATACTGAGTGACTCGTAACAAGTGCCTCAGTGAAGTCCATGTAGATGTTGCGCAAACCACGCCCAATACCAACTTGTTAACATACCACGTGGCAGATAACACGGAAAACAACACTGTACATAACAGCCAATTATAATATAACCAGTAACGAGTGATCAACACTTTGACACAGCAAGAGACTCGATGCATAGAATTAGATGTGCTCAGGGGACCGAAAAGTACGTGCAAGTGTGTATAAGCACGTGCAAGTGTGTATACGACAATGGAAAGAACTATAGTACGTAAGGGTTTATATGACAAATATGACATAAGAAAAAACATTCGCTTTATGTCAGTGACTTTTCCCTTCGCAAAAGTTCCATGTCCTGTCCTGGCTTCAATCAATCGGAAACTATTGAGGGGTGTCCCTAGATTATTCGTGTAGGCCTACTGAAAGACGTTTTAGAAAAAAGATTCCTTTGTCTGTATCTGTCTTTCTTGCAGGTTTGCGTATCGCCTGCGATGGAGTTTTTTGCGAAACCTTACCTTCCATAATGAACGTAGCTTTAAACCACCCGCGTCTGCTTACACGCTGATTTGATACTAGAATCCATTGCGCCGTCTGTGACGGTTGGACCCGGGCACTTAAACGCGTCCCGAATAACAAAGCCGAACAAAAGTGGCGCGAAATAGACGGATGGCAATCCGTCGGCGAAGAAAGTTGCGACACCGCTGCGATACAATCCTGGTGTCGCTTACTGCCGCTCGGCCTTGTCTTGTCAAGAGGCCGAAACGCTTCCAACGAAGACGATACATTCGCTTTGAAGACGCAATGAAAGCATTCAATTAGCGTGCGAGACGAGACGTCGAAACGACGCAATGTTCCCGCATAACTGTTATTATCGTTCAATCTACACTCGACTGGCTGGGAATAAGTCAGAAAGTCAGCTGTCTTAATGCGGTCTGACGATAACGTCTCGTGCTTGGAGACGGCGCCACAGGTGTGAGCAGACGATGGCGGCGGCCGATTGCGGTGTTCTCACACAACAAAAACCGCTGTCGACTTGTCGGCTCAACTGGGCTTACAAGAAAAACGTTTAAATAGACACATCAACCTGCGATACCTATAAAGCGACCTTTATTCAAAACGAGAATCGTATGTGAAGTGAACTTTTTTTTTGTTACTACTCTTGTGTTGGGCCATTCTGCAGTCTTCTTCACCGACAACCACACCAAATTGATATTAGCAATTGTTTCTGTTTCAACCATATTGTGTCTCAGCTCGTGATTGTTACGGAATTTTAGTGAGTACTGAGGTCACAAAACTGTTATAAGTTCGATTTTTTCGCGTATGAATATTCCATGAACCATACTGCGCACCTGCTTTACAATTGTTTGCCACTTCCATGTTGTCTTATGTAAGCATTGTGAACATTGTGAACATTGTGAACATTATATTTTACAGTTGTTATAATGTACTTGACGATCGAGACGTATACAATAAACTCATTCCACGGAGAGGCCTACTGGGCAAGCTAATTATCTTTGTTGTTATAAAACATGCGAGATCGTGACTAATCTTGGCAACCTTTTTCGGTTCATATTTGTCCTAAATACTCAACAAGACTTTGTATCGACAGAACAGAGAATTTTTTTCGGAAAAAAATGTGTTGAGAGAATTGATGTTCTTGCAATGCACCAGTGTTTGCACATTGTGCATAGAAAGCCTCTGAACGTAAATATTGAAGTTAATGCGACAGCCAAAGTCTTGATAAATTACATCACAGATGGATACGAAAAACAATTTTGGTCATATTGATTAAATAGCTAAACTAAAGCGGTAATTAATAGTTGGTGATTAATAATAAAACCTGGAGTTGTGCCTACAGTGACACATGAATTATCATAAATCATATTCATAGAATGTTAATATTGCTGGTAAACATAAATCATATTAATAGAATGCGAATATTGTTGGCAAAACACACAAATGCTTGACATTGTCATACTTTTCAAGCAACGCACTTTCGTCCTATTTACATTCTGCGTTTTATATTAAACTACTGGAATACTGCATATCATTATTTTTATGTTCACTTTAAAAAAGTCTTAAATACCACATGAATAATTAATTCAGATCGAAGAGTTCGATGTTTAGAACTATTAAGCAATAACCACGGGGAAAGCATTTAGCGGAGGTATATTAAAAAACATGAATTTTTTAACCATGTTAGAATGACCTGTATCTTAAATTATTTCGGCTTGGCTGTAAATATAAGGGGAATGTAGCTGTTAAAGAAAATATTCTTATGTCCTAAGTCGTCGTAAATTCTGACAAAAAAATCCCACAGCGCTGGAAGAGTGCGCATGTTGTTAAAACTATGCAAATGATGCGGTGGCGGCGCGCATAGGGGGGCTCTGTCATGTGACATATTGATGACGATCTGTTAACATCTACATACCAGGCGAACAGGAAGACATTACAGGCACATTACGACACATGATCGTCGCAGGCTTTTCCTAGATTCCCTGATAGATAGTGGCTTCTCAGTAACAAACTGTATTGCATCAAATGCCGCGGGTTATTAAGTATCCATAATCACATGTGGACGACACATCAATCATACCAACTGTTCTAGGGTGTTTTATAGACATATTTCGGCAGTTATGCGAGTTTATATAACAATCCGTTACAACACTGTATGTACAGACAGGAGCAAAACAACATTGGCAAATGCGAAGGGAATAGCCCATATTGTGTAGCGTAGCGTCAACAGAAAACCCCGATCCGTCGACTGGAGAAGAGACTTGTGTAAACACACAGCTTCCCCGTCATTGTCAGACGGCAAACATCCATTCTTACGTCTCCACCCACTGCCACTTTCACCACAATTTGTCCTCGTGTTGCAATACCTCTATAAGCACTAAGTCAATACCCCGAGAACACCCATAACTGTCAGTGACATGCCCGGAAGCCTCAACCGTTTATATGTAGGCGAATTGACAAAACAGACGCCTGACAGAATGTTAATATATAAACGAAGTTATTGAATACGTTCAGTTGCTCGTCTGGCCACAATTTCCCATTTGACAAATCGTGCATGCTAACGTTTCAGTTGTGTAATTATGAAATGACAACCACATTTAGAGTCGTCTGCACCAGACCGCTAAACCTAGGTACTTATTATTTAGCGTGCTGCGTTATCGTTGCTCTGTATGTGTGTAATTTATAATTACGTTGTGAACTGTTTATGTTAAAGCGATAAAGTCAGTCGTTACGGTTCACTACACAGCCAAGTATACGGTTCACTACACAGCCATGTATACGGTTCACTACACAGCCATGTATACGGTTCACTACACAGCCATGTATACGGTTCACTACACAGCCATGCATACGGTTCACTACACAGCCATGCATACGGTTCACTACACAGCCATGTATACGGTTCACTACACAGCCATGCATACGGTTCACTACACAGCCATGCATACGGTTCACTACACAGCCATGTATACGGTTCACGACACAGCCATGTATACGGTTCACTACACAGCCATGTATACGGTTCACTACACAGCCATGTATACGGTTCACTACACAGCCATGTATACGGTTCACTACACAGCCATGCATACGGTTCACTACACAGCCATGCATACGGTTCACTACACAGCCATGCATACGGTTCACTACACAGCCATGCATACGGTTCACTACACAGCCATGTATACGGTTCACTACACAGCCATGTATACGGTTCACTACACAGCCATGTATACGGTTCACTACACAGCCATGTATACGGTTCACTACACAGCCATGTATACGGTTCACTACACAGCCATGTATACGGTTCACTACACAGCCATGTATACGGTTAACTACACAGCCATGTATACGGTTCACTACACAGCCATGTATACGGTTCACTACACAGCCATGTATACGGTTCACTACACAGCCATGTATACGGTTCACTACACAGCCATGTATACGATTCACTACACAGCCATGTATACGGTTCACTACACAGCCATGTATACGGTTCACTACACAGCCATGTATACGGTTCACTACACAGCCATGTATACGGTTCACTACACAGCCATGTATACGGTTCACTACACAGCCATGTATACGGTTCACTATCGCGATGTACTTGAGTACACTATCGCGTCCATGTGCGCTTTGTGTAAAATGCTGACGGCGTTCTGCTAATACAATAATCGGAGGTAAAAGTAAATCTGATTTCTAGATACGATTATCGATATCCCGAGGGCCATCGAGGATTGGCAACGTAAAATCTCGGTAACCGATTCATGTCGTAGTGGGCGAGTCCGACCAAAGCAAAGATGAATCAGGATGTGACAAGATGATAGTTGTTGACTTTGCCGTTTCTCTCCCTCTCCCTCTCCCCTCCCTCCCCCCCCTCTCTCTCTCTCTTTCTCTGTCTGGGTCAATCTGCTTGTCTCTCCGGACAACTGAGTTTCACAAGCTGGACAAAGAAGCGACAACAGTAACCGAATATTGACTCAGGTGTATTGATAGACGGCGGAGCTAACATCAACAACGGACCAACTTTGACCATCAGCCAAATGGACACCGAACTTAAATCCATAATGTCAGTTTATAGTTAGACTGAGAACGACGTCGCCTGTTTGCGAGCTCGGCGCCAGAACAAATGTTCGTGCAAAACGCCACAAGTGCTTCACTGATGCGTGACTGATCCCGCGTCTTGCCGGCCAGAAAGTCTCCGGTCGCACGATCTGAATCGCAAATACGACGAGAACACCATTTGCAGGCAAATAGTCAGCATAAATAAGTAACTTGTGCATACACGAGAATGTCTACATGGTCTTGGCTACCGCGAGTGGGAATCGACTGGTGGCGACATTCAACAAGTTCACGGCTCAACTAAGCTCTCGGTAGTAGTAATGCAGACTTGCTCACAAGTTACAATCAAGTCTACCTTAAGTGACCGCACAAGGAATGGTCAACAATTAACGTTTGCTCATGTTGAAGCTAGCAATTAGTAGGGGTTTTGCCCTACCCCTCTGAAAAGGTGAGGAATTCATCCAGTCCGTGAGGGCGTCTGTCCGTACCCCTCTCGATATAGGTGATCGCTTAAGCCAACTAATTTAACATAACTTTAATTTAAACCCTTGTAAACGGAGGAGTTGACTGTGGTTGTTAATGGTAGGTGATTTCTTAATGCAGGTTTGACTGTATATAATTCAGTATATAACTGGGTTTTAAGACGGATAAATTGCATTACGATAAATGGACGGACCTGACAAGAAGTTAACTCGCGTCAGATTCGGTTATATTACAATTACATCAGCTGATTAAACCTATCTCATTACTGAAGTAGAGACCTTTCAGCGTCAACGATGCGCTATGACGCTTGCGATCTAGCGAGCGAAACAAACGTGACAAGGACGCGTTGTCCCTCGGCTTATAAACACACCGCTCTCAGCGATGCGACCACCTGCGATGCCACAATAACTAGACAAGTCAGTGCGACTGACCACATCGGACACTATATGTGAAATCCTATAACCCTCTAGTAATTCCAATTAGTATTGTAATATGTCCATACCATGACAATACGCGGTCATGATGGCCTACCATAAGTCAGAAACCATCGTCTACAATACTGGACATCTGCAACGATGACATGGGGAAATCCAAAATTAATGCGTTGAATAAATTAACTTACCATCCTTGTTCATGCCCGCCTCCACACACTTGGTGAGTCTGCACGCCCGGCACTGGTTGCGATGCGTCTTGTCTACGGGGCACGCCCCTTGGCGAGACTTGCAGATATACTGCCGATTCCGCCGGATGGAGCGCTGCATGGACAGAACAGTCGTTGTGAACATGGACAGAACAGTCGTTGTGAACATACAGGTGGAAGGCCACACCTTTGACTGATCAACGCCAATAACAAATAATGTGAAAGGTACAAAGTACGATCGTTTGTATTGAATAAACATGTTATATAATATAAAGTATACCTATTCTACCACCTTCATCGCCCAAATGTGCTTTAATAATAATAATATAAAAATACTTATATTGCGTTAAAATCCTCGGGAGACCTAAGCTCAGCAGCGCACCAAAACAAAAGAGGTTAAGCAGTTCATAATCGATAAGCAATCCCAGTTGTAAATAGTTAGATTGGTGCGCTGGGGAGCTATGGAGGATAAGCGAGTTTAAACAGGTGAGCGAAATGTTATATTTCCTACAGATTTAACATTAACAAGAACAAGAACAAGAACAAGATTTCAACAATTTCAAATTGTGGTTCATTAAAACACATTTGGGCGTCCAAGATATTACAATTTAGTTTATGTCATATAATATGTATGATCTTACGAACAACACTATCACAGTTTGTATCTTTAGATTATTACGGACTAGCAAAAATGCCCGAATAGTATAATATATTTTTATTGTGGTCTGCGACCTTGGGCCAATACGTGGGTGGGTGCTTTCTACGATAATTAATACAACCCGCCCAGATAGCGCCACGTACTCTCAAACGGTTTATGTACATAAGTATTTGCCGCGCGCGCGCGCGCGTGGTTTCTGCAATTATTGGAACGTTTTATAATGTTTCACGTAGGGAACATTTGATTTACCATAAAAACCACTAAGAACCCTTGAAATACGGGGTATTTCGAAAAAATAAAGGCGTTACGTTTCATTCATGGCGCCCGAGGTGCAAGTCGTGTAGAAGGAAACCGTGAACATAACCACATATATGTTCTGTTATCGACAACATATTGTTATTTGGTTTGTTCGATTTATTCGTGTTGGGTTTGACATTAACCGGAACAGAAGCTTATGTGACTGGCGTATGTTGAACATTGTCGCCTGTAAACCAGTGAATGCCAAATATATGTATAATCAACCACACTCGAGCTTTCTCACACGCGACGCTGGGAGACACTTAACGTGTCATCGCATACTGAGGCACTGCTATAGCGCCACCTATACCCATTGCCACTCCACTCCACGTCCGACTGACCAGAACAAAGCAGCCTACCCACAACACCTGCACATCCGATTCAATTTACTGGAATTTCGTTGACCGTCTTCGCACCAATCGATTGTTTGCTAATGTCCGCTAATTCGACTGCTAATCGTCTAATAATGTCCGCTTAGTCACCGGCAATTTCACCTCACACATGAGGTGACATCGCGTCGGTTCAGTCGACCGAAACATATTCTTACCTTGAAGAAGCCCGCGCACCTGCGTGAGAAAAAAAATCCACGATCAAAGAACGAACACATCTTATTAATTATATGTGACAAATAGTGACAAACTGAAGCAAAAAGCGTCTGGTGACTAAGTGTTCCAGACGAGGTTAATCGGATTAAACGTGTAACTAACAAGGGCACAGCACGTAAAATTAATAGTGTTTTCAGATAAAGTTAAACTGCTAGCGACATATTACATACAAAAGCGCCTATAATCCGGAGCACACCAGCAGCTTTAATGCGGTATTCTTGACGAGTCGAAGGAGGCTACAGCGATAGTCTGCATGGAGCCGGCGTGATGTCTTTGTCATCTTGTATAGATGACAAAGACAAAATACGTCTGACTGAAAATAAAGCGGGCCTACTGAATTGATAAAGAACACTGACGATTTCTGCACTGAATAACATATTCTGCACTGAATAATTGAATAACACAGAAATTCAATATTTAATGTATTTATCTGAGTAAAACGTACCCGTCACATGCGTATATTCCATAATGTTTCCCAGACGAGTGATCGCAGCAAACCTTGCACGGAATGTCGACGAGAATCCGACCTGGAGAAACAACAGACATTGTACAACACTGGCAACGACAAAGGCAACTAATATTACTGCTGCTGTTGTTACTATTTCATTAGTATTATTAATAATACCGTTGCTGTTATTATTATTATTTTTATCATTACGCATACTGTTATCAGTAAATCAATACATCAGTACTACGTGTACAGCTATGTAATTGTAATAACATTGAATAAACTGTGGATTGTTGACACAGACCACAAATAAAATTTATATACATTGAAAAAACAGTGCTTAAGTAATTTTGGGAGCCTGCTCAATACTTTGGATATCCTACATTATAACATTATCACCAAGCCGCTTTCGCCATGTATAAGTTAAATTGTTCTCGGTTTACGGCTTGTTAACTTATTTATACACGCTTGGTGGTTTTAACGTGACGTTTCGACGCAGCAGTGTGGAAATATCGTTTAGGTTTGAATGGAATACCAAAGAAACGTCCACGCACAATTGGGCGTCTGTTGCATCGCGTGCTTGGACATTCAATTACACTTTAAAGAGAGGAAACGTCCATTTAAAAGAGTCGTTCACCGTGTCGAAGGTAACGACCCAGAAAATTAGCTTACGGCAATCCAGTGTCCGCGATAAACTTGGTCAGATAGCACCGGAAAGACGGCCAAATCATCTCCTCATCAGCACTGCACACGCAGGATAAAGCGCCGCCGGCTTTGTCGCCAGAATACTCGACTAGCGCGCCCGGTCCGAGTATAATTCCACTAACAGAAACTGTGTTGTACGACCTCACGTTGATAAACCATGCATGTGTGTCGACTCGTGCGCGATTCGGGTTCAGTACAACACTGCTCTAACCACGATGACCTGACGCCGACATTACCGTCACTCGAACGTTAAGTTCGCGTACACTGAAGCGTATGTTGGCGGCTTTAGTACGTTGCGGTGACGTAGCGTAGTGTGTAATTTGTAGCTCGCTTAAATCGCTGATAATCGAACGCCTTTCAGTCGTTATCTAGGCACAACTGTTAGGGCACTATCCCCGGAATGACCCTCATCATGCGTGGGGTGACCACAATTAGCGAAGTGAAGTGGCACACCTGGGATGTTTTGTCAGGTTTCTATCTCAGTGAACAGCGATCGGGGAAATGGGGCTAAATTCCAACGCGTGCGAATGGGAATTGACATAATAACAGGGTAGAGGTGACATTGTAAGAATTCTTTCTAGATGAGTCGCAAGCACCATTGATGTGCCTTCCTATAGTCCATCGACAAACTATATCAGTGTCGAGCCCAACAACGAGTGGTCGAGTGATTTTACATATTTTAATGAAGTTGATTCCCATTTGATATCAATACAGTATTTGTCATTATGTTCAATCTAACTCCATATAACTTGTATGAAACGATTGTTACCAAATATTGCTTGTCTGTATGATATGGTTATGCGCTATCTGCTTGGACAATGGACAAAAGATAATCAGCAGAGCATTCATTAGTGGATGACAAATCACCTTTGAAGGGGCATTGTACTAAGAGGTAATACTTGTACTAAGAGGTAATACTTGTACTAAGAGGTAATACTTGTACTAAGAGGTAATACTTGTACTAAGAGGTAATACTTGTACTAAGAGATAATACTTGTTACATCGACGCTTTAAAGCTTATATCATAATTCAACAAATTCGACACTTTGATGTTAAAACAAATCGAGGCTGTTCTTAATGCTAATGCAGTCCCAGGTGAGATAAGATATAATTTGACCATCCAATCCCACTTGTATGGTAGCGCGGGAAACCATCAAATGTGGCAGTTTGTCTAAACCGCGTTCAGACTCGTTACGTCATCACGTGGCTGAAACGAGGCAGAAAGTTACTCACATTGCGTTGTGTGGAGATATGCCAGACCCCCCCCGCTTGAAGCGATACGACCCTTTGAAGCGGAATAACAGCTGTGTTAGCTGCGTGCGTGCGGTGACGCAATGGGGCGCTACTGAAAGAGGAATAGTTTGTAATCTTCTTACAGGGACGCGTCATAATTGTGTCTCCGGGGTGGATATTTATGAAGTCATATAGACTTCCACCGCTAACGACCTCCCGCCATATTCATATAGTCGTTACATAACGAGTACTATTTACGGAAGCCGCATCACCCAGTTGAGTTATCATTGCGCCGGGGGCGGCATTCCGTCACTCTGTCTCGCCTCCCACACCGGGAGAGCGTCGAGTTTCACCTTCGATTTTCACTAGTCGATATTTTATTAACCTTTCCGACAGCGCGGTCTGGCAAACTCGTGCTTCTATCGCGACAGCGGACTCGACCATGACAATCATATCACCCGGCGTAGAAGATTGGCCGGTGCGAACAATGGACCATGATTGTAATTACAGGTAGTCGCGCCCCGGCCACAATGACCACTGTCCGCAGTATCGCACTCGGTAGTGACCGGCCGGGGATCATTTACCTCTCTGTCGCAAACCCCTCCTACACTTCAGCGGCCATAGTTCACGCCCAATACACCCCGGGGCTTGGTCACTGAAAGACCAGGACCAATTACGACCGGACGAAACTGACCACAGTTGGCACGGCACCCACCCCCTGTCCGCCCCATTATTTGGCGAACGGCACAAACGTGGGAACCCGGCGATGTCGTGCATAATTGTCTCCCAACCCCAGGAGCGGTGACGTAACGGCGAGAGCCGGGTGCCTAGAGCTAGATTACTTGTCGCCATTCTCGACTACAAAGTCACGCCACTCGAGTGGAAACTCACCGCGTTCCAGCAGCTCGGCAAGGCTAACCGCTACAAATCGCTATTATTTCAAGTGTCGCTAATGTCACTAATGGGTCAGAAACGACGGGCGAAATAGACACGCTCGATCTGTCGCCACTCGACTATGTTTGCTGTTGTCAAGAGCGATCCGTGGTCGTCGGGTTAGTGTAGTGTCCGTCCGTGCTCCACTGCTGTGGTCGTTGTTAACGATACGTGATCTATGTTACACTATAGACAGCCTGCCGAGATTTGACACAATTAAAAATTTTATTGCTAGTGTTAAGAATGTAACATACCATATATTCGCAAATGTAACGTCTATAAGCGATTGAGTTTAGTGCGAGCTCGTTGTTTAAATGTATATAATGTGAACCCGCACATGTTCAAACGACAAAGAAATAATTTCATAAAATTATAAATTAATCGTGACTTATAATGACGTAGTTTTACTGAATTGCATTGCTTAAAGATGAGCGCGTTTAATTTTACTAAAACGTAAATAGGTCAATTATTTGTTTACATGTTGAATAGAACTTTGTTCATTTTAGTTCACCGACGAAACACATTTATTATATAATAATATTAAATTATTATTTTGTGTACTATTTATTTTGTATTCATTACCTTTTGTTTATTGCCTCGCTTGGGCTTGCTTTGCACGTGAGCCTAATATGTGAACAAAACACACACAAGAAAAAATCGTAACTCACAAGTATTCTAAAATCCATAGACTATGTCTATGCAATATTAAAACGGAAATGTCTGCATCATTACGTTTCGGAAGAAAATACGCTGAAGACATTAACACTTAAAACATGCAAGACAATTGACGATGATAGTATATTCTATTTATACATTATTTTGTTTTTGATGTGGACGTTATAGTTTTACTATTGGCGTTATAACCGTATGACCATTTTATGACGCCATAGTCCAGATTGTTATGAGAACAGGGGTTGTGTTGGCGATGAACACTTAAATCTTGTCGGAACGGAATTTGTTTCTTTTATCAATGATAATGATTTAAAACGTTCAATGATAATGATTTAAAACGTTATGCCAATATTGTAGAATTTATGTTAGCTGGCAGACGTAGACACACACTGTCACGTGGAATATCTTGCATGACCTGCTGGTGCGGAGAATAACATCCCGCTGATATAAAAAGACATGCAGCAAGTGGCGTCGACCAAGTGATTCTACTACTGAGCACGTTAAAGGAGGATCATAGTGGGTGTTTTCATGGAGATGTTACGATGGGCCGAAGAATGCGCTTGATAAAAACATTTATTATGTCAGCTTAACTATTGAACTTTTTTATTCAGCGTTCCATGTCGAGCAGGCGACACTTGGCGTACAGTAACGCTGTGATACAGACCGCTTGGGAACATTTTTTAATCACTTTCATCGTACCACCAACCACTTCATAGTCATTACTGAATTGATAAAACGACTATAAAAGTAGTGTGTCGAACGACTGAAATATACATTTTAAAGGTCATAAAAACTTAAACTTCGTCATTGTGTTAAAAGACATTTGAAAACGATTTTAAAACATAATTTTTAGTCCAGCTTTAGCACTTATTGTTTGTTGGATGCTGTAGGCGGGGGGGGGGGCACACGCCCATATATTTGTTTTTTATACTGTATTTGCAGATACACGCCCTGCTTGGAAATCTTTGAGGAAAGTGTTGGAAAACTACACCGATCTACGCTTGGGTGAACCAGAAAAATATATATATTGCTGCTTCGCTATAAGATGATAACATGCCCCACAAATCAAATATATTGTAGGGCATGGTAGCGTAGCTGTTAGAACGTCGTGGGACACGGTAGCGTAGCTGTTAGAACGTCGTGGGACACGGTAGCGTAGCTGTTAGAACGTCGTGGGACACGGTAGCGTAGCTGTTAGAACGTCGCGGGACACGGTAGCGTAGCTGTTAGAACGTCGTGGGACACGGTAGCGTAGCTGTTAAAATGTTGGGCTCTCAATCGAGAGAACCCGGGTTCGAATCTTCTTGCTGCAGTTTCGAAGCTTTGGCAATTTCGTTCATCCCACGTTGCCACAGTTCACTCAGCTGTATAAATGAGTACCTTGCTACATACAGAGGTGGATATTTGAACGAATATTCTTCGCGCAGTAATTGCAGCGTGGCTGAATGCTTCCCAGAGAAGTCGAAATGGTGTTGGAATGAACAGGTCTGCCAGGGGGTGAAGTGTAAAGCGCTTTGAGGACTGGATTCCGCGTCACATAAAAACGTACCTTTACCTTTTATATACGATTTTATGGACTCGAAATTGACCAGTAAATGTGTCAAAAGTATATTTGATTAGATCCTACTAATGTTCTAAATCAGGGAATTATTTTTCTAGGAAATCAGGGAGCATCCTAATTTAAGACCTGTTCAATGTAGTCTTTAAAAACTGACATTGAACATGTCTTAAATTAGGATGATCAGTTAATTAAATACACTCTTTCGAGAAGTGAAGTCGGGTTGCTGAAAACTTACCTTTGAAATGTGAAAGTGTTGTGTGCAGTTTTAGTGAGACGACACGGTCTTCAAGTTAATTTATATAGATCACGTTGATATTTTTCAAAGGGAATGTGTGGCGCGGGGGACGTCTCTAATGCGCGTGCGTGCGTGCAAAACGGGAAATAAAAGCCCCGGGGGAACGGCGGGTGTAGCGCCTCCCTCCAGTGGCGGCGCCACCATCAAAGCCAGCCGGACGCACATTGTCCGAACAAACTCAAGTCGCCTTCATCAACAGAGGTGCCCGGGAAAGTCGAGCTGCACGTCACGCACGCACACATGCACGCACACGCAACAGTCGCCAAGTGAACTATCTCACTATTGTGTGAGTCCATCTAAGTTTCAATTAGTCGTTGTCGCCGGTTACGTCAGCGCCTCTGGCGGGCGGGAACGGCGGCAATCAGTAGTAATGTATTTCGCAGCTTTTTCGGCGGGATCAAAGGAAACTGGAGTCTGTCTATGGAGTCTCCAAATGCGTGATGATCTCACCGACTGGACGTGAGTGTTTAGTCCGTTGATCCAACGGTATCAGTCCAGACACGCCGCATCCAGTCATTGCCAATGTTGATTGGTAGCTGGTCACTTTATACCGCGGTGCCTTAATATTAGTGGCTATTGTGTAAAAAAATTCATCGCCCAAACCATTTTATCATCGCATGCACTAGAACCATTTTGTTGTAAATATGATCTACTTTTAACTACTCTCATCACCACGCATTTAAAAAGAACGCTGTACTGGCATTTCGTGTAATCGATAACACATGCACATTTAAATATTTACGTAGTGATTAATTAAGTGGTAAATGGTTTACTGTAACTTTACTTTCCACACCGTTATTTAATTATTATATAAGTATAAAATAGTTTATGAAATCTCGAATATCAATGATTGTTTATGTAAATAGTTATTAACGACGTACATATTACAATGGCTGCGTGAACTAAGAACTAACGTTCAAACAGACAATTACACACGACAGAGAGAGGAACTAAAACAAACGTCAACACAGACCAACCAAATAATTAGTTTTGGTAAAGTCACCATAAAGTATATTTTTTGGGGATAGATAAACCATAATTTGAACGAGTTTGTCTACGTGTCTGGAAAAAAAGAGATAATATTATTTGAAAAACATGAAAGTCAACAATTGTAAAAATGGGACAGCGAGCGACAATACACTGCAATAAATCTGACGGGGACACTCACGGAGAAATAAAACTATTGTCGACAGTACTTCACCATTAGCTTTTGAACACCTCTAAGTGACAATGAAGGGGAAATTGAAAATTAAGAAAGAATAAATTTTTCATTACTTGAGAAAGAAACCCGACTGTGCGAGAATAAACCAACCGACTCTCTCGCATGTCTCGGTCTAGAAGTGGTGGTTAGATCAGACAAGTAGATTATATGAGGTAAACATGTGAATTAAACACACACACACACACACACACACACACACACACACACACACACACACACACACACACACACACACACACACACACACACACACACACACACACACACACACACACACACACACACACACACACACACACACACACACACACACACACACACACACACACACACACACACACACACACACACACACACACACACACACACATATATACGTATATACGTGTATATATATATATATATATATATATATATATATATATATATAAATATATGTGTGTGTGTGTGTGTGTGTGTGTGTGTGTGTGTGTGTGTGTGTGTGTGTGTGTGTGTGTGTGTGTGCATTCACGTTTGTGTCATAATTATGAAATACGCTTGATACAGCCATTAACTGTCAGCTAATGGATTAAGGACCCCATATTTTATATGAATAGCGTATTTTGTCATGAAATACGACGAATGCGATTTTAATTACTTTGACCGCAAATTGTGTTAAGCAATTTGTTTATTTCTTATGTTAACCTTAGATCACGCTGCGGCGATATACTCGATTGAGTAGATTCTCGACTTGCCTTTAGCGCTTAACTTGGACACAATAAGTAATCGATAATTAAAATTAGCACTGTTCGACAAGCCGTTGTATTCACCACTAGAGCTGTAATCGCCGATCAACAGTGACTTATCGACTGCCTAACGTCCACAGATTATTCGCGGTCATTGTCTTAGTCGCCGCTGTCCTCAAACAGCCAAGCAACATTGACGACGACGACAACCTGAGGTACTTACTTGATGTCGTCGCCGACGTCGTCGCTGTCGTCCCAGGAACAACTTTGTTCATCATGTGTCTTCTTCGTGGCAACCCGAACGTGTCGCTTAATCAGTGTCAACGGTGCACGACTCTACGGCACTCTTTACTACGTCCTTCGTGTAGACAACACTAGCTTTGACTTGTGACACGCAGTCGTCGACACTCGCTCGCAGAAGACACGCTCAACTGACGTCGGGCTACTTAGCACCGCTCGACCCGTCACCCGCCCCGGCCACTCTCATTGGCTCCGAGCAAACAATGGCGGGACGAACGGCCGGGGCCTGTTGTTGAGGGGTGTGGCGAGGCCCGTCGGACCACCCTCCCCACTGTTTGTAGCGCACGGCACGCTGCAAGAGTCTCTAAGTCCCACTGAGTTTATACTACCCCGCCGTCGGAGAACAAAAACTAACGGCGAACGACTAAGTCGCCATTATAGGTTCGTCGAATGGCACCTTGGAGGAGGTGTTGAGAAGGCCAACTCGCATTGAATGACAACTCTCGGTCGCCCGCGAGTAGCGCACTCCATAAAACAATGGCTTCTCAGTTGTGCGTTGAGCCGTGACCGTGCGACAAGAAACTTGTCGAGTGAGTACTGCTAGCGGGAACAGACCGGTTGATCGCCGGTATTAGCGTCCTTCGTTGGTGGTTATTTACGACAGCTTTCTGTGAAGTGACGGCTGCAAAAGTGTCAAGTTTCAACAGTAGTTTGTGGTCGCACGCGAATTTATTAAATTTGAACCCAGTGGATGAAACAATGAAGGAGTGGTTGGGGAAGTGTGGAGAGAGAGGAGTGAAAGGAAGTATGCCATGAGGGAGACGTGGATGAATGGAGGAGGGGAGCGACTGGGAAAGAGGAGAACTGACTCTGCCCAGTTACGCTTGTATCTAGTATAACGCTTGTATCTAGTATAACGCTTGTATCTAGTATAATGCCACCGTCGTTACCTCTAATCTAAATAAAGAAACACGTCATTGCGGTTAAACTTACAATTGTGGTCATTGTTGACAGGTCATCTGCGTGGACATGTGGTGTCCATGTGGTGCGGAGGTGGACACGAATAATGAAACGCACCCTTCTTTTCACACCTGTGTGAATTTCCTGTTTGTTTATGAGTGCTACTCTTACATCACAGGATCCGCATGAGAACTGGTAGCAACCCTGCCACGGAGCGGGCCAACCCTGCCACGGAGCGAGCCCACCCTGCCACGGAGCGGGCCAACCCTGCCACGGCGCGGGCTCACCCTGCCACGGAGCGGGCCAACCCTGCCACGGAGCGGGCTCACCCTGCCACGGAGCGGGCCAACCCTGCCACGGAGCGGGCCAACCCTGCCACGGAGCGGGCCAACCCTGCCACGGAGCGAGCCAACCCTGCCACGGAGCGGGCCAACCCTGCCACGGCGCGGGCTCACCCTGCCACGGAGCGGGCCAACCCTGCCACGGAGCGGGTCAACCCTGCCACGGAGCGGGCCAACCCTGCCACGGCGCGGGCCAACCCTGCCACGGAGCGGGCCAACCTTGCCATGGCGCGGGCCAACCCTGCCACGGAGCGGGCCAATCAACGGAGTCGCCGAGACCCGTGGGCAACGGCGGCGACTACAACCCGCCGACACTTCATTGGTCAAAATAATTGGTCAGATAATGACAAAACAATTGTCATCAACAAAACTGTAGTCGGTCAAGCAATCGCATAGAGACGACTGGAATCAAATCATCTTCGGTTTCTATAAAAAGAATTGGCTTACACACGGGACGCGTTTAAGTGAACGTAAACATAGATAAAAATCCACACATTAAAATGTAATATTGTACGTCTTGTTGCTGGTAAAGACAACCAATATAGACTCAAACGGGCACTGGACCATGCACCTACTGCCACATTCCAGTACTTTCAGCGCGACAACATTCTAGCCACATTTTATATGTTGCCATAATACACGAGCTATATTAGAAGAAGAACAATGGGTAAGACATATTAAACAGTATTATGCGGTCAGACGATAAGTTTACCGGAAGAGTCACTTAAGACACGAGGCAACTACTGCGGCATCAGGACTAAGCCCGAGTAGACATTGCTTGTATTTGTCAATGCGATTTTATCGTGTACTTTCTACTCAGCTATATTTTAGAATACGAATATATATATATATATATATATATATATATATATATATATATATATATATATATATATATATATATATATATATATATATATATATATATATATATATATATATATATATATATATATATATATATATATGTGCGGAGGTGGACCTATATAAAGCCACCTATATATATATATATATATACATATATATATATATATATATAATGTATACAAGTATTGCACAATAAATGTATCAATTCGTTAGTATGCAAAGCAACGAAGATTAGAAATTAAAGGTAAAGAAGGTGCGTTCTTATTTTGCGCAGTATCCAGTCCTCGGGACCGCTCAAAGCGCTTTACATTTTACCCCCTTGCAGACTTGTTCATTCCAAAGCCAGCTCGACTTCTCTGGGATTCAGCCACGCTGCAATTATTGCGCGAAGACTATTCGTTCAGATATTCACCTCTGTATTTAGCCAGGTACTCGTTAATACAGCTGAGTGAACTGTGGCAACGTGGTATGAACGAAATTGCCAAAGTTTCGAAACGGCGGCAAGAGGATTCGAACCCGATTCTCATGAGGTTGATTCATGATGGTTTTTTTGGTTTCCATGTCACGTGATTGACACCAGTTGTGGTTTATCTGGTTACGGGTAAACAGAACCATACGCTATACATCTTTTCGTTTCGAATGCGTGCCTCCCTCCCTCCCTCCCTCCCTTCCTGCCTCCCTCCTATATATATATATATATATATATATATATATATATATATATATATATAGACACACACACGCGCGTGCGTGTGTGTGTGTGACCGTGACGGTGACAATTGTATTTGTTGTTGTACATACAATCGTGATATCCGGGCTCATTGAACCCGGATATTTGAAACGCGTTTGAAGCATTAAAAGTTAAGAAAGAAAAGCCTAGAAGCTACCCAATGTGGTTCCCAATGTGGTTAAGAAAGAAAAGCCTAGAAGCTACCCAATGTGGTTACGGTTGGAATAATCATGATCACGACCTTAGATTAGTAATTACAACTGCAACACTAATGACACCTGCACTGTGAACCCATTCTATTAGTTAATACCAAGTGAGCCGTATATAGTGCGGCCGTAGGTCACATCCTGTATTTACAAGTATGCGTCATCGCGTCGGTTGTTTTCATCATTACGGAAACTTAGTTCATGTTGTGTGGTAGCTGAAAAAAAAATGTGGACATTACCGGACAGACTGTGGCCGGACGTCTGCCCACCAGAGAGCGCAACCTGCGCCTCCTGGCCCGCCGTGTTCAGCCAAGCGTGAAACGACCGCCCGGAATCAATTGACAACGCACAAAGCTGAGACAAATTGGACAGGGCAACCAACAACAACAGTTAATTTGTGCGTCGGCGACATGTCAGCGACATGTCAGGGACATGTCACTTGTCGCTTTCGTTCCCATTCGAGTCAATCAAACAACACATGCCGTTGAATGCGAGCCGACAGGCCACTATTGGCATCTTGGCATCTACAGCGGACATCACAACGGAGAACAGTCCTCCAGTGACGCGACATGTACATCATCTTGGACGGACGCAGACCTTCACCACACAGCTGCTGCTGGTGCTGTTGCTACTGCTGCTGTAATTGCTACAACAACAACAACAACAACAACAACAACAACAACAACTACTACTACTACTACTACAACAATTACTACTACCACCACCACCATTTCTACAACTACTAGGCCTACTACTACTAATAATAACAACAAAAATAATAACAACAACAATACTAACAACAACATCATCAACAATAGCAACAATATCACCATTTATACGAATAATAATAATATTGATACTAATCATAATATAATTGTTATTATCATTATTACATTGTATCTCAAAGACAGTTGTAGGAAACATTTTGACTGTCAGACATGTTTCATTTAATAAGCGAGGTAATCATCTACGTCTATTGCGACCAGAAACAACGCAGCAGTCCAGTAGGGAACTTTGATAATGTCCCTGCAGTGATCGACGGACCACAAGGAAAACAGCTTACGTGAAACTGAAGACGACTTGCTTTCACGAGCGCGCAGTCAGAGTCTCCCTTGAATAAAACGACCTCGGCCGAAGCTAATAGATTCTACATTTTCACAGATGACATCCCAAATGGAGCTGTCAGAAGTGTGAAGTTGACATGCTAAACACCTGTTCACTTAACACTCGACGTCTAAAAACGTCTCTGGTTTCTCGAGTTCTGTACATGTCCGTAACTATACGCTACTCCAGAAAGTGGGTGGCCCAGCTTGTGCGCCATCTGGGTTCAGTCTAGGGCCTCAACCTAGATAGACCCACGGTTTCTGCCTAAAGAGACTTCGAAAATTCAAGTGACACGGAAAATGTAAGATATTTACTTTATTTCATGTTAGACTTCGTAAAAAAAAGAGAATGCATCTGCGTACTTTTGTTAGAACACCAAACAACAGAAAATAGTGAAACAGGAGCAAATTGGAAATGGACAGACGTGTAATAAATAGACCGTCTGGAAGTTCTGTCTGCTTAGGAAACTTACTGATGTATGTTTTATAAAGGTAGACATAAATAGCGTGTTATTGTATTTCCTGTCAATGCTAAACGAAGGAATGAGCGAAGGACGAACGGAAGAAGAACAAAGAAATGAACGAAGGAAACAACGAACGAATGAACGAACGAACGAGCGAACGAACGAAGGGATCAAGGGACGAACGAAGTAACGAAGGAAGGAACGAATGAAGGAACAACAAAATTAACGAACAAAGGAACGAACGAAACAACGAACGAACGAACGAACGAACGAACGAACGAACGAAAGAACGAAAACGGCGAATAGGAGCTTGGTGCGGTATTTGGGGTTTACCTATTTTTTCCACATGACAAGATGTAGCTTATTCGCTTAGAATAAGGTCACAGTAACATTTCTTTAACGGTTTGGTCTCCAAAAACACATGTCAGTGGCATAATTTCTGATGTCACTGGCTATTGAAATATATAAAATAGTTTTAATGAAAACTACTTTTGTGACAATTACTAAAGCCTGTGTACGTGCGCGCGTGCGTGCGTATCTTCATTTATGCAATAGTGTATTAGTGTGGATCAAATGTAGAATATGCACACAATCGTATTTAATGCACACGCTCTCAAGCATTAACAACATTAAACAGGCAACCAGTTCGTTGTAAACAAGAAGCGAGTAGGCCCAAGTTCCTTCGCATCCAGTGCCGGAGTATGGCGCTATACCCGGTGTCAATGTAGCGGAGGTCCAATAGCGGCGTTGTCGTGCCTTGTCACTCGACTGTCCACGTTCTTTCTCCGCTTGACGAAATCTCCTACGGCGCCGAATTAATATCGTCAAAAAGCAATTAAATAGCGAGCGCGTAACGAGTGACGTATTAAAAAGAAGATAACACCCCATAGAAAGTGCGTGTCCTCCCCGATGCGACGTCGCTGAACGCGGCACAAAACACGACGTGGTGGTCCCGTCGTGTGCAAGTCAATCAACGCATCTTGAGCCGTAACCGGAGTCAAATGCGCCAGCCAGAGAGTGAATCTCCGGCAGGTAGACGGGTCCCCGACGTTGTCGCCCACCTGTGGATAGCTGGTTGGGAGGGGGATCAGGTGGGGAGCACGCCTGCCATATGGCAGACGGTCACGATGCATCACATTACGGAGCATTTTCTGAGAAATGTCCAGTAATCTAAGAGTGGCAGTTTTAAATATGTAACATAATCCGGGAGTTCTTACTTAAAAACATTTAAATGTAAATATATTTTCCACATATTCGGTATTAGTTTTTGCTGAGCTGGTTTGTATGCGTTTAAGACTGACCGAGCACGATTCAGTTTGTTTGTGCATAATAAAATAACCACAGAAACCTGGACACTTTACTTTAAATAATGCTCACAATTTCAGTGTCCAAATGTTTTAATATTTGTTAATGAAAGGGTCGATGTTTTCATATGGCTCCGCAACCTCCATATAAGTACATGGTTAGTGCGGGCCCGGCGAGAGAGCTGACGTGTGCGGATCTGATAGCCGTGGCTCGGGGCGGGGGTCGACCTCGTCACCTCATGCACACAGGTGACACACTCAGACGACAACGTCGTCCAGGGAGACTGCGGGTGACACAAGAAATGACCCGCTGCGACAAAGATGGAACCTGTCAATCACGCACCGTCATCGACACGCAATCAACCCGCCAGTCCCCATTTTGTTCCATGTTTCCAATGTATATTCAGAGCTACATTCACGCTTTGGCAGTTGGAAGCTTATAGTGAATATATAGGCCTAACGTGATATTAATATAGTGATCAAAGCTAGTCGTGACTTAATATTCTTTTGTATGGATTTCGAGAATGGAAGACCAGAATTCCTATCCTGTGTTCGGCCTTGGAAATAGAACCTTGAACTTCCACGCCCTTGCGTGAAATCAATCCACATAAGCAATTACATTTTTAATAAAATTAATTTCATGTACATTATTATATGACCAAATGCGCGCAGCATTAAAAACCCAAAAACCTTTCCAGAGAAATCATTGCACAGCAAGAAAAGACTTTCATGTCGTGTCTAGAAGCACAATCGTAAAATGATCATGCCTAAAGGTCAACGTAAGGGAAACTCCAGCGCTTCAGAAACAATCAGCGAAACACTGAACGGAGACATGCGCAGCGCAATCATTGCGCTGATTGAGAACAACGACCCAATCATCGCTACTGTCGTCGAATCAATTAGTCAAGCAATCATTGCAAGACTTATTGACAATACAAACTTTACCAAAAAAAAATCGTCAACTCCATTCTGGATTCAGACCTAATCGGAAACATGAAGCAAGAACTGTACAAATCTTCCCAGATGGACATATCACTAGCTGCTGACGAAGCTGCCAAGACAGCCGCTCGCGTATCCCAGCTGGAGACGGAAAAAGTGAAACTGTCCAATGAGATCGACGCGCTCGACCAGTATAGTAGGAGAAATTGTTTAATCGTCCATGGTGTACCGGACACCGCCGACCCAGTGACCGCAGTTCTGGACATCATCAACAACAAACTCAGCGTTCCGAACGGATGCGAGAGCATTGATCGATGTCACCGGCTCGGAACGTCTGCAAACTCGTCAAATTCGCGACCGCGACCGATAATTGTGAAATTCACGAGCTACCAAGTACGGCAAAAAGTGTTCTCGGGGAAACGGCGCCTGAAGGGAACGAAACTTCTCATCACTGAAAACCTAACCAGACGCCGCAGTGAATTGCTCAACAAGGCCAAGACACTGAACAACGTCACCGCCACCTGTACGTCAGACGGCCGCATCGTGTGCCTCCTCTCCAGTGGAAGGAAAGTATCCGTTACCACCGTCCAAGACCTCCGCCAACTGGATCAGCAGTGAAACCTCCTAACCGAACAACACAGTCTCACCATCCGGACTCTGTCATGGCGAACAATGTATATATGGATTTATCCAACTGTGATAACACCAGTGAAAACGACACGTTCATATTTAATAATATATCAACATCTGTGCAAAACTGTGAGTATTTTACAGATAGTGAACTGATCAGCTTATATACTAAATTGAAGCAAAACTCAACTTTTTCTACACTAGCTGTTAATACACGCAGCCTACGAAAAAACTTTGAAAAACTGGAACTGTGTCTAGATACACTAAACATTTCATTTGATTGCACAAGGTTAACTGAGACATGGCTCACCGACCACGATGACACTAATTGTTATAACATGAACGGTTATACTCTTCGTTACGCATCCCAGACAAGAAGGGAGAGGAGGTGGGGTTGGCATTTACATATCCAACAAACACCTGTATAAAATTAGACATGACTTAATGAAGAGATATGACCGTAGTCATGAATCCATCTTCATTGAGATAAAAACAAACAACAATACCTTCATAATAGGTTCTATATATAAACCTCCAAATATTAACGTAGATGCTTCAACGATGAACTACTTAGTATCTTAAACTCAATATCTCGGGAAAATAAAAACAGTATAATAATGGGGGATTTTAATTTAAACTTAATTAATACCAACTCACGCCAAGATTTCACCAACAATATGTATGCAACTGGATTCTATCCAACAATCAGTAAACCAAACCTGAATTGCCAATCACTCGGCTACAATAATAGATAATATATTCACCAACATAACACAACACAAAATCCACTCTGGCATTTTATACACTGACATATCCGACCACCTCCCAATATTCAACATTTATGACATTTGTAACCTCCCACTTAAACCAGGATACAAAACACTCTACAGATGAAATAAAAGTAAAACAAACTTAGCGAAACTCAAAACAAAATTAAAGTGCACAAACTGGGATGATGTCTATAATGAATCTAATCCAGATGCCTCATACAACGCATTCATAAACACACTTAATACATTAATTGATGAATATCTCCCGATTAAAAAAATTAAAATTAGAGACAATCCCTGCTCAGAATGGTTGACAAAGGGAATATTAACCTTAAGCAAACACAAAAATATTTTATATAAACATTTTAAAAAGAACCCAACAGTTGACAATGAAACAACCTACAAAACATATAAAAAATAAACTGACACATATAATCAGGCTTTCAAAGAAAAATCATTATAAAAATTAATTTGATCTCCAAAAAGGTAATGCAAGGAAATCATGGCAGCTAATTAAAGAAGTCTTGAAATGCAAACCAAAAGTAACAAATCCGAGCTCAAGTTTCACTTTGTTGGATGGCTCAGAAACTTCAAACCCAAAAGACATAGCAAACGAATTTAATGATTATTTTATACATGTGGCGTCAAATCTTGTTAAAGACATACCCACTACAGGATACCCAACTGAATTTGTTCAAACAAATACTAATAGTTTTTTCTGCCGACCCACAACCCCCGAGGAAATTGTTTCACTATTACGCAACATTAAGTCTAACACGTCTAGTGGTTTTGACAACGTTGAACCACATATTATGCGAGAAATAAGTCCCCAAATAGCTCCTCTACTATCGCATATATTCAACAACTCTTTTTCTACTGGAGTGGTACCACATCAAATAAAAATAGCAAAAGTAATTCCAATACATAAAAATAATGATCTGAATAACTTCTGCAATTATAGACCAATCTCAATTCTGCCATGTTTCTAAAAAATTCTGGAACATCTTATGTATAATTGACTTGAACGCTTTCTCAACCAGTCCCACATAATATCAGAAGTCCAATACGGTTTCAGGAAAAAATATTCCACTTACATGGCTCTAATAAATCTTATAGATAAAATATCAAGTGGAACCGATAGCAACTCCTTCAATATAGGTATATTTATTGATCTATCTAAAGCCTTCGACACTATAGACCACAATATACTATTCCAAAAACTTAACGGCTATGGTATCAGAGGGCACATACTTACTTGGTTCAGGAGTTACCTAGAGCACAGGACACAATATGTCACTTACAACAATGTAAATTCAAATCACAAGACAGTGATGTGTGGTGTGCCACAAGCTCTATACTAGGGCCACTATCATTTATACTTTACATCAACGACCTTTACAACACTTCAACTATTATGAAGTTCACTCTTTTTGCAGATGATACCAGTATGTATCATTCACATCAAAATTTAACTTCACTCATAGACGAGGTTAATAATGAAAATAAAAAAATAACACAGTGGTTTCACACAAATAAACTTTCCCTAAATATAAAAAAAACGAACTATATCATATTTACATCAGTAAATAAAAAGTACAATGTCTCATCTCAAGCAATACAGATTAACGGATTGGCCATCCCTCAGGTTAACCTCACCAAATTTCTTGGTGTGTATATAGACGAACACTTAAATTGGTCAATGCACTTGAACAAACTGGCAACTAAACTTGCACAAAATATTGGCATACTCTGCAAACTTAAACATTTCCTCCCCTCATACATCTTAAAAACGATTTACTGTTCTTTAGTACTTCCACATCTACAATATTGTACTCTAATATGGGCTAATACATACTCTACAAAACTTAACAAGATCAGAATGCTGCAAAAAAAAGCTGTTCGGATCATTAACAACTCTGATTACCTCGCTCACTCTGAACCGCTATTTAAACAGAACAATTTACTAAAAATTTAAGATATCTACAAACTGCAGCTAGGGCTACTTATGTACAAGCTTTCTCGTCAAGCTTCCAAACAGCATCTCAACACTATTTCAAAGGAATATTGAAATACACAATTACAATACTAGGAACAGCAATGATTACTTTATGCACGAAGCACGGACAAACACACGGAAATTTACAATTAAATACTCTGGGCCCTTGTTCTGGAATTCCATACCGGAACACATACAGAATTCTACAACAGAAAACCAATTTAAAAACAAGTTAAAACAACGCCTGCTCTCAACATATTGCAACATGTTCTAATTTCCCATTTAGACTTGATTCAGGCTTAACCTGTGCCAACGATGTTGGTTTTTTATTTTTTTATTTATTATTATTTTTGTTTATACTAACGAGTCATCACTATATTGTTCAACTATTTTTTGGCCTCACGTTGTTATATTGTGCTAGAATGATGGATTACAACCACTTGTAATTTTCTATATGCGTCACATTTACTATTATTAACATATTTTTTGCATACACTAACGAATATTCACTATATTGTTCGATTAACAAGTCGTTAAATTGCACTAGATTGCTGGATTAAGACGCCAAGCTGTAATTTTTTATTTGCTTCATATCTAGTATTATTAACATAATTGCCAACTTGCAGCATCATTCCTATACGTAATCATGGGTGGTTCTCGCAATAAGCCCCTTGGGGTTTCCAGAGAATCTCCTGAGTTACTAAATCAAATTATTTATGACCATACCTGTAACAACATTGTAAATGAGTAACCATATAAACTCACATTGATTGATTGATTGATAATATTATTTTTATTTGTTCACTCACCTGTATAAATGAGTACCTGGGTATAAACAGAGGTGGATATATGTGAACGAATAGTCTTCGCACAGTAATTGTAGCGTGGCTGAATACTTCCCAGAGAAGTCGAGATGGCATTGGAATGAACAAGTCTGCCAAGGGGTGAAATGTAAAGCGCTTTGAACAGTTCCAAGGACTGGATATACCGTAAACCGGGGTTGCTTTGAATAGTTTTTGCCTTTTTTTTCACATTTCTTAAAAACCTGAAGTGGAAGTGCGATTTCTACCTACCGATATCGGGGCTCCAGCTAAACCTTCTAATGGCATGCATGAAACATCTGCAGACAATAACTCTTTTTCATTGTTTTCTTTTATTTATATATGTGTTCAAAGTTATACCATGGTCGGGAATACTTTGAACATGTATACCGTCATCCACATGATGACCGAGACAACTACCATGCAAGCAGCCAACATATGCAATGCAATCCAGATCTGCCAGTGTACCTGCACAATCAACCACGCCAGATTGTGGAAAAATGAATGAAGACGTACGCTGCTGCAAGGTACTGTTAGGCTAGCATCATTCTCAAACCCTCCTCCGGGAGGGAGTTTAATGTCCCAAGCGAGACAGTTCATGGAAAGCTGTACCATGTGAGTCTTGGCTCAGATAACGAATATCCATTTTGTGAATGTTTGTCATTTCAAGAATCATACTTGCCATGCAATGGCTTTGCACAGTGGGATGACCTGGCAATATTGTTTTAATCCAGATTCAAGTCCATACTTGAATCTGGATTAAGATATTCTGACAAAAGCCAGTATCCTGCAAACAGCCACCATCTGAATCTTCTCTTGGCTGTGCTTCATCTTTCATTCCTGACCAACCTGAATCTTCCTCAACTGCATGTACCAGTACTGAGTCATGTACGAGAGAAACTGTGACAACTCCTCAAAGAAATAAATGACTTCTCGTATCTGTGCCAGGATGCAGTAGTCGTAAAGCAACAATCCGAAATTCTTTCGAAAGTTGTGCAGTCCACGAAGGCTTCTATACCGTTGGAAAACGGACTTCCACTTCACCAGGAAGCTGTAAGAAAACAGAAACCAGCTTGTCAGCTGCCTACAGGAAAAGGAAGAAGAAAACTGTTGCATCTTAATAATAATTAGTAATAATAATAATTAGAGCACTTTTAGAGCGCCATGGATCCAGGTGACTCTGTTCAAAGGCGCTGACATAAACATAGTTAAAGACAGTCAAGATTAAAAAATAAAGACAGTCAAGATAAAAAAATAAATCTTATCACCACATTTATCTTCTTTCCTTGTACTGTAGGTGAACTTCATCTATTCTTAACCCAAGTTAATTGTTTTATTCACTCACATTTGAATTTTAAATCGAAATACCCACAGTTTCTCTTTTGAATTTCTCACTATGTGTGTTTTTGTGTCTGTGTTCACATTTTGGGGGACATAGTGGTAAAGGGGGTGTTCTTGACTGATATGCCAAGGCGTACTGTACAGGCTGTTTTTTAAATAAACGTGGTCGCCAGAGAAAAGTGGCAGCAAGGAACATTACTGCATGCAGATCAAACTTTAAGAATACTGATTCATTGCACTCAGGTATGTGTATTTCTTTACCCATTTGATTTCTTGCTGAATATGTTTGATAAAAAATCACCATCCTGTACAAATGCATATTCAGTTATTGAATGGACTCATAGGTTGTAAGGCGGTGACTGCAGGCACGTTTATTTCATTGATGAAACCTTGTCACAGAAAGGTTGTAATACTGCAGTTAAGCACTAAGCAAGGCAGCAGAATTGTTACCCGTGTCTGTAGGTGATAACATAGGAGAGGTTTTGGGGACCACTTCCAACCTTGACAGATGACTCTGATAATTGGAATTCTGGCATTTGATCATTTCTCCTGAAAACAGTGTCCCTAAGGACAGAATGAGGAGCAAGTCTGATTGCGATACCTTGGAGAACTACACACACTTATGTATGTGATACTGAACATGCTAGCTTTTATAAGATCATATACAAGTTCTGCAATCAAGAAGACAGCATGACAGATTGTATAATGTTTGTGGCATGGCTATCCCATCAGCAAGTCTCGCGTCATCGATACCTCCCCATTGGCTGGATGACATGGTTAGTACAGAATTTGAATGCCTTCACTTTCAAAGTTATTTTGATAATTTGTCAGCATTAAAATTCACTGTAGAATTAGATCTGACAACAGTCAGTTATTACTTGTCCTGTTGTCTAATGAAATATTAAGCTTTCATAGAAGCTTGATACAATAGCAAGCAATTTAGGTACTAAAAGTATAATGCAGTTCAGCCCCAATTTCTATGCTTGTCTCATCAAACAATAGCTTGAGTAAATGACTGTGTCTGTTTTTTGTATGTAGAATTAACACCTACCATGTATTTTGTACCCTTTTTGGCCTGAATCAGAAGCTATTTAAATTTTTTCTCCACTGCTCTATTCTGTTCTTGAAGTTATGGACTTGTAAGTACTTATGCTAGATGTGATGGCAAGCTATATTTTGATAGTTTTCTCAACAGTAAAATATTTGTCATGTGATTTTGCATTGCATGCTTAGTATAATTATACTCATCTATTAAAAAAATTGTATAAATAAGTCATCAATGGTTTCCTAACTATGCTGAGGGACAACCAGAATCGTGGCAATGATGACCATGTCTTTGTCATACCTGCAACAACAACTGTACAGCGAGAAACTGGCTGCTATGATATGAACTTGTATTCCTCTGTAAGCTATGACTTTCTTATTTAACTTAACTTTCTTATTTTAACTAATCTCTTCACCCGTTGATTAGTTTGAGATGTCTGTCTTCTTTTTCTTCTTCTTCAGCATCACTCCTTTTATATTAGAAATACACTTCTGCTCAGTGAATACAACTTTAATATTATTTCATTCCCTCTGATGCATAGACAAGAAGTATGAGAGGCTGGATGCAGCCGAGAAAGCTGAGTGGTTTGGTGGAGTGCAAGGCAGAGGGTACTGTGGTTCAATCCCTGGAATGGGGTTGGTTGGCTGGGACTAGTGTAGTTTTAGTGCCTAAAGTGCTATCGTGCTAAAGACTGTTTTGCTACATACTATGAAGCCTTTGTATAAACAAAGGTGCATGTCAATCATACAGAAATTTTAACAAAAGAATAATCATAAATGTGTCAACTTGAGAAAGTGAAACATGTGTCCTTGAATTGCCCCACATGTTTATTCTGTCACAGTTTCTGCATGCAAAGGAAACTTGTCCTGAAGAATGAATTTCCCAAATGTAATCACGATGTGAATGACATTATCCCTCAACCTGAAAGTTTTGTAACTATTTTGTTGTTGTTGTTGGGCTTTCTTTCTGTAATGATAAAGTATTATGAAACTCTAAGTCATTTGGATATTTTGTGACCTTCTTATATGCAAAGCTGATACAAATAAAAAAATGAAGTAGATTGATTGCTTATGTCATACTTATTGTCTTTCCTACAATGTATGGTTTGTTATACATGAATGTGTTAAGTTGTCACTGCAACAAGTAAGCCTAAGAAACTACATGATCTTGATTTGTGTTATTGCTGTTGTGTTTGTATCTTACACAAGTAATAAGCCATTTGTGGGAGACATTTTTTAAAGCCATTCATTGCACTACTACAGGAACTTCTATGATGCAAGAAACAAGTTACTTCAGCAGCCTCAAATTGCATTGAGAGAAGGACACATGGTCTCTACAAGCCAGAAAGATTTCAATTCATGTGGACTCCTTGCGCTGATGGTAAGTTTGTTTCTGTGTGATGCATCACAAAATGTGTGTTGATGGGTGGAGATAACAACACTTTAATTAAATCAGTTGGTGGATTTCTTGGCTGTTATCCAGTGAAGGAGCATGTATATAATGAACGTGATATTTTTTCTAGGCGGTTGCTGATGCTACATTTGTTGACTTTGTAGCCCGCCTCCTGCATTCGTGCAGCCACCAGATCCCACCCATATGCATTTTACAAATATTGGTCAGTCTTAATACAAACCTAACCCAAGCATTAAATGACCATATACAAGTTATAAAAAAACAATGCATCACACTTTTTCTGTACACCTACATATCCCATTGACATTATTCACAAATTATGAAATGCAAATTTTTTTATGTAGTAGTTTGACAGCATTGTTCAATAAGTTATACCACAAATTGGCAACAAACTAGCTCACATTTTCAATAAATCATTTCTCACAACAAGCTAAAGATAGCAAATATAACCCCTTTGTACAAAAGTGAAAACCCTGACCTATTCACAAATCATACACCAGTTTCTATCATACCATACCTTGCAATAATATCACAGCACTTAATGTACATCACGCTTTGTGTTTTTAACAGAACAACGTAATATACAACAAAAAACTATATGAATTTAGGACAGTAACATTTTCCACAAGGATGTATAATAGGCCCATTAGCCATTACTCTTTATTTTATATAGACAGATGATAATATATTATTGAAATGTATTAGATGTTCTAAATCCAATAGTAGCAAATACTGTTTTGCTGATGATACAAGTCTGTTCCATGACAAGTTTGCTCAAACACTCATTTACGTTGAAGAGGTAAACGTTTCCGTACCAACATTAAATAAGTTTCTTTTAACAGCCAATTTTTTAACTGTATTCACACCAAAACGGCCAACAATACTGGCAATGCCTTAGGCTTAGCATAATAATATAATGTCCATTATTGGGTATCACTCTTATTAGTCATAATGATTAATTACTAGTACTAGTAGTGTTGCAAATACAAGTGTAAATGTAAAATTAAATTAAATGTTAACAGTTTAAGACTAAGGCTAAATTCCTATGAATATTCATAGACGAACTAGGTATTTTATGTATGACTATGAGACAATTTAGGTCACAACCAACAACAATTGGCAACGTGAAATAAATAAATATATATACAGGGTATATATATATATATATATATATATATATATATATATATATATATATATATATATATATATATATATATATATATATATATATATATATATATACACACACACATACACATACACATATACATATATATATATATATATATATACATATGACAAAGCAAATAAATCATAATCATATTACATTTACTTACCTAATCGCAAACAGTTTAGAAGAAAAGAAAATGGTGAAACACATACCCGTTGCAACGGTTTTGAGCAGCTGTATTAGTTCGCCGACATCATGTAGATGGCGCCATCCGGGTTACGTTGGCGCATGTTGCAAAAACTCTACTCGGTCCCCTATCTCCTATTCACCGTACCGATCGTGAGATCGGGATCGGGAAGGGTGGCGAGATCGGTGCGCCTGCAAAAACTCTCTATCCCCAAATCGGCGTACTTCTCGAGGTCGCTTGGAAACCATCACGTCATCTCGAGAACGTCGCTGGTTGTTTAGGAGCGCGAAACAATAGCGCGCGCAATGACGTATCCGTTCAAATCTGCGGTATTGTAGTAAAGCTACAATCACAACGGTAACAATTCGTGATTGTTGAGAGGCGAAAAGACAATTGCGAACGCTATGGAAAAAAAAACGTCTACTGGAATGGCAACTTCCATCCCGCCGAAACCTACAAATCGTAAGTATAGCTAAACACTTTACAACTCGCTGGAAGTTGATTTTGTGAGTAGAAACGCGCGGCTCTGTGATTTTTTGTTGTTAATATTGTGCTGCTTCCACTGTTCCAGTGCGGTGCACAAACGCTACCGATGTTTACATTTGTTTAAGTAACTTTAAGTAAGTTGTAATATTGTTTTTGCTCGACAAATAATTGTCCAGTGGTTTGTGAATCCGAACGCACTATTTCGTTTTGTACACTCGATACATTTCGTTACGGGAGACGCTGTAACTGGAGACACTATTGTTGAGATGGAAGGAAAGACATGTTGTAAATTAGAACCTTTATTATCCATTGTCCTCTTATTTTAACAACACACAAACTGTACATTTTTTGGTAATTGTTGACAGTTTCTACAATTGATCCCGCACCAGTTACGAACGTAACGTTCTTGACAATCAATTTACAAACCCGAACCCCAATCGGTTTGTTTGACCCACTCGACCACCAAACACTTCAGCCTCGGGTTTGTTGTTGGTTTTCTCCCCATTTGTCATGTCACGATTGTCCGTCGTGTCCGTCGTGTCTGACAATTGGTGTCTGTCTCGTTCTCATAAAACGAACGTAGTCTGTCCACGGACAAATTGTCGTCTCTGTGTTCGAAGCGTATTCGAAAACATTTGCCCCAACGGCGCACAACCCGAAAGGGACCCGTGTACTTAGGTTCAAGTGAAGGTTGGACTTTATCCACACGAACCAGCACTTTCTTTGCTGTCCAAAGGTCCTGCAGCACCTGTGGGCGCATTTTAACCTTCCCATGCCACGGATTCTCTCTGAAACGTTGTGCCACCATGGCCGACGCCAACTCTCTGCCGAATACTGAGGCATTGTCAATGTTGGCTCTTTGAACGACCAACTGGCCCGGCAATGTCGGTTGTTGGCCAGTTACCATTATGGATGGCGAAACACCGGTGTCAAGGTTTGTCGCAGCACGCAATCCGAGCATCACCCATGATAACTCGGCAAGCCATTTTGTCCTGCCAAGCTGACGGGCGCCGAGTGAATTTTTCAAACAACGATGCATCCGCGCGACTTTCCCATTGTGTTGTGGATGATAGCTGGTAGTTGGGTCGCGGGCAATTCCCATCAAATTGCAAACCTCCAGCCACAAATCAGAGACGAACTGCGATCCACGGTCTGATATAATGATGTCGGAACTAGGACGCGCGCCGGCGTGACGCCGGTGTTTGCCCAAACTTATGTTTTGTCTGCGCACTCAATCAAGTCCTGCTTGAACCTTGACAACGAGGTGCTGTGATGCTTCATCCGTTGCTGTGAAGTCCGATCATGCTCATGGGCAAAGCGAACCTCTGTCGGCGTAGGCACGGTGACAGTGGTTGGCGGATCCGGGGTGAAAATGGCCTTGTTTTTCAAGACTGACGAGGCATACACTGAAAACCCAACCTCGGCAAAGGGTAGTCTACAGTGACGAGTTTTGCCTTGTTCACTGTACGGTGTTAGGACGCACAAGTTTTGCCTCGTCAGAATTCGGGAGTGACGAAGCACCATCAAATACTAGTCAGTACTGACAAGTTTGTTATTTTCAGTTATTTTAAACAATGTTTTTAATATTCTAAGGCTAAACTTGCACCTGCATTATATATATATATATATATATATATATATATATATATATATATATATATATATATATATATATATATATATATATATATATATATATACACGTATAGACAAATCATTTAGTTTATAGTATCAGCAGGCTTCAGTAGAATATGCAGTAATTAAAAAAGTGTTTTATTTTCGGAATGGATCATATATGATATGGAATACAGAGACAACAAAGAGTTGTAGATCGATGAATCAATGTTTTATTCACCAAAGGGAATAGCATTTCCACAAAAACTGACAAAGCAGGAGTCCACTTCTTACATTGCGACCTTTACTACCAACTTCTTCTTTGAGTTTGTCAAAGGCAATTTCAGAATGTAGCAGTGTACAAACTGAAAGAAACTACAAAGTTCAGTCGGAAATTCCACATTGAAGACGTACATCGCTGCAATTGCCAACGCCCTTATGGATTGACATCTAGGTGGACGTCGAATGTAGCTGTGTCCATACTAGTGTAGGTTTCCCCCGACTTGACGATGTATAGTGATATGTCATCCTCCTGCAAGAATAAACAAATTATCAAGCTGTTTGTGGAGCGTAGTGGCATAGTAATTAGAGACCACGGATCGAATACTCTTGCTGCCGTTTCGAAGCTTGGGCATTTCGTTCACTCCATATTGCTTCAGCTCACTCAGCCATAGAAATGAGTACTTGGCTGTATACGGTGGATATAAATGAATGAGTACTCTTCGTGCAGTAATTGCTGTGTGGCTGAACGCTTCCCAGAAAAGTCGAGTTGTGTACAGGTCTGCCGTGGGTGAAGTGTAAATTGCTTTGAACTGTCCCAAGGACCAGATACAGCGTTACATAAGACTTTCCTTTTTATTTTATATAAAATTACATGTAAAATTACTCATAAACTAAAATACTTCCAACAAGTAAAACGAAGATCTAGGTCAGACTGTACAAGGCAGTGCAAGAAACTTTAATGTCGAACCATATTATGAGTAGTGATTGCGATATTACTTACACTCTTCAAATCGCACCAGATTTATGTATGTATCTTTTTGTCGGGAGATGTTCTAAGCTGAGTGAGAGGCGCCATCTTTCCTGACGCATGTCGAACGAACCGGTGGGAAAACGCACATATACCCAGGAAGCGCTCGAGGTCTTTTGGCGTTTTAGGTACTGGAAATCTAATGATGGCTTCAACTCGTTCCAGTGGAATTGAAATACCTCGCGAATCAACTACGTGACCGAGAAACGTGATGGACTACCGGTCAGATTGACATTTCTTCTTGTTCAGGAGGAGTCCTTTTTCCTCGAGCCTCTGCAAGAGGCTGAGCAAGTCTCTGATGTGATCCTCCCTATTCTCGCTGCCGATGATCATTCGCGAGCGGCAGATCACCGAGCAGTTGGTGCACGTTTCGCTGGAAACACTACGCCGCGTTATTTAGACCAAATGGCATTTGGAGGAACTTGAAGAAGCCAAGGGTCGTGATGATGGCCGTTTTGTCATGTGATGTCTCGTGAATGCGTACTTGTTGAAAGGCCTGTCGAATGTCGACCTTGCTGAACACCGTGCAACCAGCCAGCCGCTCGTTGAAACTCGTTAATGCCGGAAGCGGATATCAGTCGAGTTTTGTCATGGTGTTCAGTCGCCGAAAATCCCCGCATACTCGCCACGAGCCATCTGTGTTCCTTACTTCGTGGATAGGTGATGCTCATAACATATAGCGAGTCGGCCTTTCGCAGGAGGTCCTCCATAGATAGTTGCGGCGTATGAAGCTCAAGGCTCGTACGCAGCGATGGCGGCAGGCGGCGGAGAAGAGCTCAGCGTTTAAGATCTTCTCGGTCCCAGCTACCTCCGACTTGCAGGAGTCGATATCTTGCACAGTGAAGACGTCCTCCAGCTGCTGGCAATGTTCGTGTATCATTGTATGAAAAGAGATCTTGTACCCCTTCGAATCGTTCGACGTGGCGACTGCTGGCGGCGTGGCAGGTGGAGGAGCAGGATGAGTTTCGAGGTAGCGGTTTGCTTCGAAAATAACGTCTTCTGTCCAAGTAATGTAGGTCTCAGATATCTTAATGTCCTCACTCACAGTCCGTTTCCCTGCCGGCTCATCGCTGCAGCTTCCAACAACGGCAAGAGTTCAAAATCGAGTTCGCGGAATTTGTCGAGAGCTCCCACCATGATCTTGTGAAGTTCTTGTACTGTTTCACGAGCATCACCCTCCCCCTTCACGCAACGTTCGTTATGCGTCTCTTAGCCGACGACCGACGCGATAGAACCGTCTGCAGACGCTCAGCCATCCCGATAGCTGGAGAACGTCATCACTGTTGTGTTGTGTGCCGGATAGCGTAACGCTTCAGACAGCGCAGGAGTGTGCGGGCAGGCGTGACGCGATTGTCAAAGCCGGGGTGCCCGTGTTGGCCGGCCCAGGCGCGGGATCAACTGTAGAGACTGTCAACAGTTAAACACAAATGTACAGTTTGTGTGTTGTTACAATAAGAGGACAGTGGATAATAAAGGTCCTTCCATCTCTACAATAGTGTCTCCAGTTTGTAAATATGTCAGGTCACGTCAGGGTCACCACTTGTAGCTTTTGTTATTTACAAATTGGAGACACTATTGTAGAGATGGAAGGACAAAACATGTAAATTAGAACCTTTATTATCCACTGTCCTCTTATTGTAACAACACACAAACCGTACATTTGTTTGCAACTGTTGACAGTCTCTACAACGCCACGCAAAACGTCGCAAGGCTCGTCATGCCTTTAAGATTCCGCCACAAATAGTACATACTTTGTTTTTACTATACTACGTACTAATGGAAATATGTGGGTCAGTCGGCACGATTAGAAATATCTTCAGCAAATACAACCTGTTATATCTTTATAATGTAGCCATTGTCGTAGATGGGATCAGATTATCGCCAAGATATGAATCACAACAACAGCAATAATTTTGGCATCATATCGCAAACTATTTATTGCTTAATTCTCATTGGCTGAACATACAATATTTACCAGGCTGGTCACTAGTCTGGTCGCTACAGGGCAGCAGCTAAAAGCAGCTTACACAGTATGTGACAGCCATTGTAGGCCACATGTGGGCACGGACCACAGTCAGAATCCGTTCGCCATTAGATCAAGAGTTCCAACGAAAAAATGAATTGTGCAGTTAGGGTTTATTTGTGAGAGCAGAAATTGTGTGGATGAGTGAGTGGAAGTGATGTTTTTGTGCACAGTGGCATCTAAGCATTGAAATGATGCCATTTGTCAGTTGGTATACCAGTTGCGTAAGGACACAGGCAGGGTGTACTCATATTTTGGAAACCGGGGAATTTCATGGCAGAAATACAGGGGTGTCATGCATTGAAGCAATTTGTGCGAAAAGGAGGTATGTCATTTTCACGAATTTCACACACCTGGTGTCTAAGTGGGGCTGTCATTTTCTGTGAATTAAAAAACAAATTGTAGGATAAATTTTCAATGTAGGCGCAAGAACGTTATAATGGTCGTCTAAGGGAAAAGTGACTGTGGTCCGTGCCCATGTATTCATTATGGGTTATTCATTAAAATTATGCCCCTTTTAGAGACATACTTTTCCTGGAAGCATGCCCGTTTTGTACATATAAAATAAAAAAGAACCCTTCTAAAGCCGCATAAGCGGCCACAAAGCGCCCACACACGTTTCTACATAAATAAATAGGCGTCTCATTTTCTGCCTCTTGTACCTAAGGCTTTCAGTGCCTCTCTTTTGTCGGCAATACGAGATTTCACAGATAAGTTGTACACCCCTTTCTGGGATGTCGAAACCCCTTTTCATTCTTTGAGAAAAACACGTTTTTTTATCCACATGCGTCCCCAGTAATTTCGTTACTCACCCAGCAGTACGCGCGTGCATTAAAAAGTACGTTATTGTGCCCTTTGTGAGGGAGGGCCTACGTATAACTGGAGAAGATGGATATCATTTCGACAAATTATGACGGGTTTAACATTTCTGGGGAACTTTTCGTTCATGTGGCTATTCGTTCACACCAAAAAGTGTATTCGCCCATGTGTAGTTCATTCACATACCAGGCTTATTAATTCAAAAACACCTTTCAAATCTCCCGATCTGGCGGGAGATCTCCCGATTTCGGGTTATTTCTCAAACAGCCTCTCCATCTCCCGCTTTCAAACAAGAAGGTACCAGTTTTGTCGTATTTCATTTGACGTTTTTTGTTTTTGATTTTCTGGTTTGGGGCTAACTAAGTTTGTTTATATATGTAAAAAATTCAATATAATTTAATGGATGTTTTATGTAAGTAAATTTATGGATGTAAATAAAGTGGGCATTCTGAACGAATGAACCTGTGAACGAATAAGCGTCGGTGTTGCCCCAAGGCGTTGGTATCGTACGAACTCCATAATGGTAGTTTGTAGTTACAATTGTTCGCAAAGCTATCCGTGTGTTAACACTTTGATCTAAGCAAGCCTTTTTCGTCAATTTTTTAATCGTGACATCTAACCGTAAAATTGTGTGAACGTGCACAGTCCCATGAATGAAACAGCATACACGCATACACATAATGTAATGCCTCGTGGTAATAATAAGGCTTATCTGGGTGCGCCGCAAGGATGCCTGAGTGCAGTGGCAGATAAGAGTATGCGCATGAGCCAGTGACGTATTGGGGGGGGGGGGGGGATGGTATGGCTCAATGCCTACCTTTGGCTTAAATGTTTGATTTTGTCCGTATTAACCTGTTGCGCCACTGCATAGTAGCATGGTAAACTAATGGGTGACTAAGCTTGCCCCCTTTTGGCCTCACCCTTTGCGAGATCCTAGATACGCCACTGCATGGAGCCTATTGAGCCTGCCTACAACTCGTCCCATTTCCACGCCGGTCCACTACCAATATGTGTCACAATAGCTTGTCATGCTACCAGTGGCGTATTTATAAGGGGATTAGGCCATGCCATACCTTGGGATATTTGTTCATAATATAACCTACTGCGCCACTACATGGCAAACTAATAGGTGGCTAAGCTTGGCCCCAACTTTGCCATCACCCTTTGCGAGATGCTAAACAGATTGTCTACGCCACTGCACAACACCCAAGCATTACCAGAAAGCGCCCGTGAAGTGATTCAAAAATAAATAACCATTTTTGCTGCTAAATATATTTGATTAATCATTAGATCCAATGGAAGAAAGCTATTAAATAGACAAGCCTATCCATAACACTGGGACGAATGGACGTTGGGCCAATATGATCAGAAACCGCAGAATAGGCTGTACTTTCTGAGAAGTCACTAAACATAACTATATGTTCTGTCGTATTTTATATTTGAGCATAATTATTTACTATTTTGCAGTTGTATTTGTAGGTGGACAGTTGCGGAAGATTCCCCGACCACGCAACGCTTTCATGATATTTGCCAACGAACACAGGCGTCAGTTTCAGGCGATGTATCCGACGGACACCAACAACCAAATCAGTACCAGGTGCGTCTATCCTTACTTGGATACACAATGTCTCCATTCCACCTGTGTAGCATGTCTAATCTTCCTATTCTGACACGCGCACTAATAAAATAAAAGTTGCATTGGGGTTTTATTTGTAAAAATAATCTTATCAGTAGCCAGTTCAATTAAGTGAATGTGTTTAGGGTATCCATCGTGCTACAATTATTTCATAACCGAATTCACAAATAAATTAGTTACCGATTAAACGCTCACACACTCATACTGAACCCACACTTCATGTTAAAAACCAAGTGTTATTAATGTGTTTACCCATGGTTCACATAGACTGGGTGACGCATGGCACAATCTGGCAAAGGATAAGAAAGCCGATTACTTTACAAGAGCCCGTGCCGAAGACCAAGCACACAAGCGAAAATACCCATGTAAGTGCAACACCAGTTAAGGACAGTGTTGAAATGTTCAGTTCACATTGAGGTTATGTTCAATGCTTAAATTCTAATTTTCAGAAGGTTCAGGAACCTTCATCCTCTGCTTTTCTCTTCAGTGCTATATAGGAAGCTATTATCTCTCCAATTTTTTGATGTTTTCGTCCGAGTTATTCTTGGTCTACTTCCTTCTCGATTGCCTTCCAATTCTTCTTCTCCTTCTTCCCCTTCGGGGTGGGGTCCAAGTCACTGGATTGCTTCTTATACTGTCATCGTTAATGTTCTCCATATCCCTCTGTCTTCTGCGATGGTCTTCCACTCTTGGCTGTTTGGACCTGCCCTTTCCAAATCTCGTTTGACACAGACTTTCTAACCCAGCTTTGGTCTTCCTCTTCTTCTTCTGCCACCCTCTTCTGCTTTCAATGCTCTTTTTGACAGTCTGTCTTTGCACATGTCCTGCCCATCTCATTCTGCTTCCGGCTACTTTCATCTTTAGGTGTTTTTTATGCCAATTTCTTCTCTCAATTCCTTCATCTTCCTTCTATCTTCTTTGCATATTCTTCGGTCCCAGTTGTTTTCTGCTATCTGCATCTTCTCCTGTCTCTCTGCCAGTGCCAGTGTTCCCAACCCGTATATACAGGCTGATACCACGCAGGCTTCCAACACTTTTCCTTTTAGTTGTTTCTTCAGTTTTCTGTTCCATATAATGCCTTCCACTCTCCTCCACGCTGCTGCTCTTGGTTGCATTCTCCTCTGTATTTCCTTACTACTTCCTCCATCCTCACACACTGTTCACTTGTTTAATGGTCTTTCCGTCAACAACTACATGCAAGTCCCCCTCTTGTTCGCCTATCCACATTACTTCTGTCTTCTCCAGATTCATTCGGAGGCCATGTTTTCTAAAGGCATAATTGGATTGCCTTCCACTTATGCCTGCCAATATATTGAATTCGTCTGTGTCAGTGGCGTATCTAGAATCTCGCAAAGGGGAGGCCAATCTTAGTAACCCATTAGTTTACCATGCTACCATGTAGTGGCGCAACAGGTTACAAACGATAAAACAAAACAAAAGTAAGCCAAAGGAGCATGTCCCATTGCCCCCCCAATTACGTCACTGGCCTGTATGAACGAACTTGGTATATATGATGTTCCTCACATTGCTTTGTGAAGGAATAATGAAAAATGGCGACACATTAGGATATTACGGTACTTAACCTGTTTTGAGTATGTTCATCAAAAGTATTGCTGACGCTTAGTGAATAAAATTGCTTCTCTCTTAGTTTACCACTACACACCGTCGTTATCGAAACACTTCAAGCAGGAGATGAAACGCGTGAAGTACATCAACCGCATCCGCCTGTTATCACCCTCTTCGTCGGCAGACTCACTCACGGCCTCGATCAAGCCGCAACAGGTATCTGTTTGTCAAACTGTACTAATTTTTTTACTATATAGTTATAATTGCAATTGCCCTTAATGTTGTACCGACGAATTATGTAATGTTGTATATTGTGTGCTTTAACTAACTCAGTAACATTGTATAACTTGCAGGCCGTCATGAGAGTGGCTCTGTTAAACTGTAGCGAATCGAGCGGTGCTACCTCATCAGCGTCGACATCGGCCATCTCGACGTCCACGGTAGCTCCGCCGGCTGCGCCACCGCCGCCTCCTCCAATACCAACAGTCTCCTCACAGACTCATCCCGTCGTACAGCATACCATACAGACGGCGCCAATGTTCGGCCGGCCGCTCATACAGCAGCCGTTGTGGGTGGCGTCATCGCCGTTCGTGCATACCCTGGTGCCGCAGCCATTACACACCACAAAAATCCTCTTCCCGTCTCAGTCGTACTTCGGGTCCGGGGTGGACGGGCCAACGGTCGGACAACCGCGACTATGTGACTACCACCTCGGCGCACAAGCTGCTTCAGAGCAACAACGGTACAACATGCAACGGAAGGCTGACCCCATCGACGGCCACCTTCTCGTGCCAGAGACGCTGTCTCGGGCCGTACTCGAGCACATCACACCGTTCGTGCAGCCGCGATCGCCGCCCATAGCCAGCGTCACGCACAAGTCCAGTTGTGGAGACGGCCACTACGGCAGCGTCGAGGCGAAGATCGCATCAATGACTCCAGTGGCATCCAACTGCTACACGCCCCCGCCGCACATGATCGTTCCGATGTCGACCGTAGACCCGAAACCGACCGTCTTCGACTGCCGCGGCAACGCGGGCATCTATCCATACATGGTGCAGACGACGTCCGACCCATGGCAGACGGAGCGGCGCAAGTTCGACACCTTCCTGGCTGCCCAGCCCGTCGCGACGTCCGTGCCCACCAACATAGAACACATTTCCGACGACGAGACAGTCTGCGCAGCGTCGGCACTGATGGCGCTGACGACACGGCACGACGGTCAGTATCCGGTAGAGACATCGAGAGACTTCAACAACGCCATTATGCAAGCTGCACCCAAGTTGTCCGTGTATTCACCCACTGCCGAGTCTTACCAGTACAGCAGAACGACCGTCCGCCCGTCGATCGTCGGCCTGCCGCCCATAGAGTCAGTGCTGTTAACTGGCCAGTCGGCCCGCACTCTCCGCGACAACTGCTCCACATCGACCATCGGCAGCAGCGACTCGGCTACTGCCGCTTGTCGCAGTCGATCATCGTCTCCGAGCACGAGTCAGTGTATTTCGGGAGCATTTCGATTGCTCCTGGACGATGACAACGCTGACGAAGACCGCCTGCGCTATTCAACTGACAGTCCGCATTCGGGGACCAGTCCACACCGCGACTCGTCCTCGTCGTCATCCTCCGAGGTGTCCCGCAGCGAGCCCGAGTTGACACATTCAGCCACCGACGCCAGGTCGCAGCAGCATGACACGTCACCCATGTCAACAGACGACGATGTCACCAGCAGCGACACTCATGCGGCGGCACACTACACGAGTCCACACAAGAGAGGGGACACCCAACGTGACACGGGCCGTGCAGGACATCGCCCCACGACGGCGACGCACAAGGAAGGTGGCCACTGCTACAACCATGCAGTGCGACAAGGAACAGCCTTCTTCCCGCTCGGGGACCTTACAGGTAAGTTGTCACGTGAATTAATGGCTACTCTGAATGACTGCGCTGCTTCTATTAAGAAGTGTTAGCGAATAAACACACACGAACGCATGAACTTTTTGGTTAGTAGTAGTTGGCATTAAGAACGCCACATAGTAACAAAGTCACTCATACCATATTGTGATAGTTTACCAACGCGGGGGCAACACTGTCAACACCAACTCATGCACTTAGATCGTTAATGTAATTCTGCATTTCCCCAATACAATCTCCTTTTTAATCGACTTATGAATTACAGCCAATACTTCACTGACTGCAGGTCGCGAATATGACAAAAAGACGGGATGTCCTTCTGTGATCTTCCTGCCTTGCAAGGCTAGCTTTGCAGCAGACCTCGGATGGGAACCTGACCTCTTGCCGACCCCAGAGGAACTAGTTACCCACCAGTAGGTATTCCATTCTTTAGAAAAATGCCCATAACTTAAGTGTTAAAATATATCGTGGTAATTAGTTAAATGAAAATTATATTTCTGTCAGTGCTGCACAGTTTTGATAAAGGCATGACTTTTACAGCCAAAAGAGTACGACACTGGCTGTGGACCACGTGGATGACCATTGCACGAAGACGTGTACTTCTGCCGTTCAGTGCAGTTAGACGTCACTGTTCAACTCAACGCTATCGTCATGTGCATCGACTGAACACATACGACGTGCTATTGTGTATACAAGTCTTAAGATAATGACTTTTAATGACACACACACCATCACTACTGTTGTCAGAGACACGTTTATGTTGGCGTTGATTTCAGGACAACATGCAATAATTCTTTTTTTTTACGTACGTGTTATCGTTCGTGTATAGTTATAAACATTGGTTAAATGTGAATGGGATTGTTGCACCACGGAAGTAGCTTACTACTGGTTGCCAATAAAGGAACGTATAGCAACATTTTACGTTAGAGAAATCACCGATGGCTATTTATTATTATATATTCACTTCATGTATATATTATATCCACATTCTTCTTGTATTACTTATAAGTAAGTTATTGTATTTGACAGGTTACATTGACTTTATTGTTCTTTACTGAATGTATTCATAATTCTGTTTTGTCAAGTTATACTTGATAGAACAGAGTGCCATGACATTACAGCAAGTTATGATACACCCGCATTCAGAATCTGCTAGCATTGTGTGTGCGTGTGCCTTTGAGTAAACTCGTAAAACCAATGGCATTGCATGTGAATGTTTAATCGAAATACAACATCCAAAGTTGTCATGTAGTTCATTAATTTTATCATAAACACTTCTTTATGTAAATCGAATGTTCGTCGTTTTCAAATTATGGGCATGTCAGAAACATCGTAATTTTGGAGAAACACCGATTGTTTCTAGGTTTTTAATTATGGCAAATAGAGCGATATATTGTTGTGTTACGGATGCAATTTCCTTTCTTCTTAAAGCATTCTACAAGTGAAACACACAGTGACAGTGTATAGAATAAATAATAGGTGTTTAAGACATAGATTAGTCAAACAAAATATATAAATAATGAACATTAACGAGCCCTTTAACAGTTCAATTATCTGTAAACCATGTACAATTTTAGAGCAATTCAGCATATTATAAATTAATCAAGAAAATTTAGTTAGTAATACAGCTAAAATATTAATTTTTAAATATTCTCGTAACTAAAGTGCTGTGTAACACACTTATTGAACAGAGATGAATGATGTAACATTCAATCTTCAGGTCCAAAACCAAATACTGCATCACAATCAAACCAGGCAGTATCTTCAGTTACAGTCTTGCCTTGCATTGTCTTTTGTTTTTCTTTTGGTGAAGACTTGAAAAATTTCCCTGGAGACCTGCTGGGAGTTTTCCTTAAGTTGGCTTTAGCTGTAGGCTTTCTTTTTTTCTGCAATGAGAATTTTAGTAACAGCAACACAGATGTCAGATTACATAATTATAAAGTTATCAGAGTAGTTAACAAAGTACACGATGGCATACCTATGACAAAGTTGTGTGCAAACATATAAGACGTCTGTTCATAATCTTTCAACCTTATTATTGTAACTTCTTGTGGAGTTTTTATCTGCCAAATACACGCACTTCTATGTCACCATCTCTACATCATTCCATTCCACCTTCCATATTGTTGCAACCTTCTGTTCCTCTGTTCACTGCAGTTCCCCAAACACTACCTTCCTGTTAACTTCGCACATGTTATAACCTCACTTCACTATTAATGTCATCATTCAACATTTTACATCAAAATCTACTTTTACATATATGCATGGACACGTAGTCGCTCAGTTTTTCCATACGTACATGTATGTGAGAAGTGGATGATACCTGCTGCCAAAGTTTGTGCATGTGATGTTTTAAAACAGAGAATTTCTTATGATAAGCCGCGAGCGCGCACGCACACATGCATGCACGCACACCCGCAGTTGATCAACTGAGAGCCATCAAAAGGCAGGCAGACAATACTTTCTGTGAGGGAAAGCATATACGATACTTCACATTCGTAGTGTTGTATATTGGGAAAACATAAATCGAATTGTGCATCAATTATTTTACACTAATTTAATAAATAAGTGTGATGAAGATAAAGGAAGGCTGAAGCACACGTACCAGGAGAAAATATGCAGCAAGAAGGCTGTGGGAAAGCAAGGGATGAGACACAACAATAGTTACGGGAAGGGGAAGATGAAGGGAAGGAAGGAAACTGATCTTCAAGCTGGCCAGAGATAGAGATTGTATCTACAATAAAGAGAAACGGTGGAACATTGGTCACATGTGTTCCGGAGGAGCATTTTAAGAGTCTATGTAGGGTGAAGTGGAGATAGACGTACCACAATGTGTGAGGAGAGAGAGAGAAAGCTGGAGGTGGAAAGAATAACATAAGTTAAATGAGGTGGAGAAGGCATTAAACAGCTTCTCCAGCCACTTGATTATCACTGGTCGACCTGTTCTAGCCACATCTGGGTAATTCTCCAAATAGCACACTTTTTATGTCGTCAATGTTTTTCATTAGATCATGTATCTATATGCATTTTACCATTAGTTCCATTTCATACAAATTGACACATTTTTACTGACATACATATAAGTGCACAGTTTTTGTTGGCTTGGACCGAAACCATCAAAATGTCACTGGTCTACGGTTTACGGGTTGACTTGTCATCTTTTTTTTATACCCATAAAAGCAAATAAAATGAATGCTTCCTAGTTTTTTCCAGCACTCGGCAACGTTCCATTAACTGACTAGACTGTACGTTGTGGTCACGAGGTCTCATTCAACTAAAATAGGGAGCATTTCTGATCCTTGCTAAGAACCAGTTGTGTCGCCAGGAGTCCCGTCTTACACGAGGAGTCAATTGAAGTGAGAATATTTTCTTAATTTTGTTTTTTTAAATTACAAAGTGTGTTGAATCAGTGCATATGTTTATTATGTTTACTCTGAAGAGAAAATCAGATGGATGTTCCTGAATTGTTGATCATGATGCTGGTTTATTTCAGAAATTGTGACACAATACATACAATAATACATACGTTGTCACAGTTTCCATAATATCAAGCCACAAGTGGCTAATTTTCCCTCACAATACATGTAATGCCTATGAGCGAACTCACAAAAAATGGAACAGTTAGGAGTGAATAATTTTCTTTCCTAAAATAATTTCTTTCCCATATGTTGTAGCATGGGGTTAAAAGTGTACCAAGGTGATAAGTAGAAGATAACTTTCTGCCTTGTTTTTATTATATAGGATGATGAAATAGACCATTCACATTTTTGTGTCGCGTCTGTCACCCCTATAAATCTATGTGTCCTGCAAAAGTTTCCGCAATGATGATTCTTTCTTTGCTTGTAGAGGTGTATTATGATGGTAATGATCAGACAAAATAGAAATGTTAGGTTTTCCATCGAAACTATTGAATGATAGTACTAACAGTGCAAAATTGTGTCCTTTTTTTGAAAATCCAGTTGGAAAAGTTCCACCCAACATAATTTTTTTTGACACAGAAATAAATTAACTGTCTGGTTATTCTACAGAAGAAAAACTCATTAACTGTGACAAATGAGACATAAACGACAAAGTAAATAAAATGAATCTTTATTTTCAAACTGTCTCTATACTTGGTTGGGCTGTTGGTTTTTTTCTCACCTCTCACCTATCCTCTTCGGGCCCAGTGGCCCATAAGGCCGAAGTGAATCTCCTCCATCTTGTTCTGTCAGCTGCTACATGTCTGGCTTCGTTCCAGCTATTCCACCCCAGTATACACCTTTCATTTTCAATAGTTGATCGCCACGTTGTCTTTGGTCGCCCAACCTTTCTTCTACCTTCAGGCGTCCAGGTCAGTGCAGTCTCACAATTGCTGTTCTTCTCCATTCGTAGGATATGTCCTACCCACTTCCATCTTCTTAACTTGACCTCAGTGCTGTTGGTTTATATGATTAAAATCACTTCCTTTTTTCACAAAATATTATGAAAAAAATTACTTTGATAAACATAGTAATACCTGGATATCTGACTACGTGTAAATTGTTATCACCAGGCATGTGATTTACACAAAGCTTCATCTATCACAATGTTTGGACCTGTCATGTTTGTGGTGATTCTCCAGGATCTCATTTTATACTTTCAAATACTAACTTGATCATCTTAAGAGCTGGAACTACTAGGGGATTGACTCCGATGAGATCTAGCGGGCCAAAGAAAATAGCAAATGGATGGATGTCATCGGTGTCATCCTTTCTGGGCCACTGGAACACAGCCTCCTCATTTGTAGTGGGCTGGAAAAAAATAACAAATGAACTAATAGAATGTGACAATGATTATGACAATTTTTTCTTCATTTGAAAGGTAAATTGCTGTGTCAATATTCATGGGTTTCCAATATTCAAAACATAGATTCTAACTTGTGAAAGAGGTCTACTAATTTTGCTATAATCAACAGTTATTTCAAGGCTCACTAAATATGCTTTCAAAGTTGCCTGATGTATTACTGAAAACAGCCTTTTCACTTGTGCTGGATTAGGATGATCCATTTTGCTGTAAAAATAAAGTAATTTCAGAACAATGTCCAACATGGACAGTGTAACCAATTTTTATGTGTCGGGTATTCAAATATCATTGCTACTCTGCATCATAATGATAGTTTTACAACAATGATATTCACTTCCTAATATCATCAGGTCAATCGTAATTTGATATCCTAATTTTTTATTTGAAAAACTTGTTATCACTTGCCATTTTGCCTTAGGTCTTCTCTTAGAAAACAAGAACATTGTATTGTTCAATAACAAAGTTACATTATCTAAATGGAACTGATGGCACTTCTCCTTTGAGCCAAATGAATAATAGGGGATAGTATCATGACATATCAAAAGCAGTCCAAAATGTGTTTATTTAGATCTTTGAATACAAAAAAAGATGTATATATGTCACACACAAGGTGTGGGCAGCAACATCAGATGTACTCATTTAGCTGGTTGAGGGAGTTAATATTCTGTTCATGCTTCTCCATACAAAAATGTCAGAAAAAAACCCAGATTTCATTCAATACCTGTGACCTTTTGAACAATTTACACCCTTAAATCAGATGATTTCAGTACAGACACCGGAAAGGCACGAGTCAACATGTGCAAAGAAAATGGTGAACAGCTAAGCTTAAGATATCTAAATATTTGGAGTTTGTCTTTTGTTTTACATGGGTAATTAGCATAGTCTGTGGAGCCATCTGCATGATAAATTAACATTAACAAACCAGCTGTATACTGCAGCCAACTAAGAGTAGATGGCAAGCCAATTGTTGGCAAAATTATGATGTTTGGGATAATACAATGGTGGAAATTTTCCAAAAGTAGGCATCTGTTTGTGAGTATGTAGTTAATAACATGTAACATTACATGGCTCATGTAGTTTTACTTTGTTTTTGGTGTAATTTCAACCAAGAAAAAGATGGTTCATAACAGTTTAGTTTACTCACAGGTGACATCATCGTGCTCCAATAATCCAATCTTACCATTTGAAAGTGTCCTCGCCTAGTACCTATTATTCTAAATTAGAATATTTTTATACCAAGACATCTGGACATATGCCATTTATCATATAACTGGAAATAAAATAAATTTAATACAGCAAACTGATCATTCTGGTACGTATGTCGCTTATGTCGCATCTGTCAGTTTCTTTTTTTTGAAAACAATTGAAGATTGGTTGTAAGGCAGAACATTGTTTTTTAATGATAATTTAGCCACTTACCTTTTTTAGACAGATCGTGATACAGCTACCACCAAAAACTGGCTCTTGAAAAACAATGCCAGGTTCCCACCTCAATAACTCGGCAGTGGGTAGGAGTAGACACTTAATTTTTTCATCCAAATATACCTTGGGGTACATATAAAAAAAATAAAAGGAGGCATCCAGACCATGTACTTTTTGTTTTTACACATAAAATGCCATCATTAATTTTTTTTACGTTTTTATGCAAAAATACCCCCATTTTTAGGCCCTTAAATAGCTGTAGAAAAGGCAAATCTTGATGAAACTTGCCAAAGTTGTCTTTGGTAAAATATAAGACCATTTTTTCCCCCTAAGAAAACTTAAAAGTGGAATATTAATCTAAACAACTGAACAGCAAAGCTCATAAGTTTAGAAAATGAAAGTGTTCCATTTTTTGTGACTTCGCTCCTATATATTCTATTATATGGTGTAAGAGAAAAACTGAACAAAAAGAAAATAGAAAGTGCAGTTGAAGAAAAACAGCAGCACAAATCACATAAATATATGCATTATGATTACAACAATGCATGTTATTTATATAAATTACTAATATCATTCACTAAAAAACATTTTGAGATGACATTTAAATTTTACAATATCATTAATATAAATTAAGAATAGTAGTGGCGCTATGATTGAACCTGTCGAACTCCACAGCACATAGACCGGAGGTTCGATTTTACCCCGTCAAATAAAACATACTACCTTCTGTTAGACAAATAACTTTCAAGCCAGGCAAGTGCTTTTCCTCTAATACCATAATATTCTAGTTTATTAAGTAATATTCTATGATCAACTGTGTCGAATGCTGAAGTCAAGAAAAACACCTAATACGTAACTACCATTATTTATAGCTGTTGTAATTTCATCGACTAGTTGCACAAGAGCCATACTTGCAGAATGCTTCTTCCTAAATCCAAATTGGTAATCATATAAAATATTACATTTGTTAATAAAGATCAATAGTCTGTTAAATTGTTTTTTTGAAAACTGGCAAAATCGATACTGGACGGTAGTTACTTATGATTGTCTTGATATTTTCAGACCTATAATTGTGTTTTCTACTTCATCCTGATCAACAGGTGCAATACATATTGTATGCAAGTTTCGACGCTTAACATACATTGATGAGCCAAGACCATTTGGGTTAATCTCTTCAGATAGTGATATATTTCATCTGTTCTTAAAATTGAGTTAAGCTTATTGCGATATATACCTTATAATTAGTTTCATTAGTAAGAGTCAGAATATGCTTTATTTAGGTCATCAAGCTCAGAATGAATTACACACCAGTTGGGATTAAGTAAACTTGTTGCAAATCTTGTTATGTTCTGGTCAGTGTAGAGCCTTTTCGTTATGTATTTTGGGTTTACAGGTGTTGAACAATGATGATTATCATTGTAGAACACAGGAAAATGACCAGCTATATCTGATTACAAGTACAGTGCTGTAGTACAGCTGTAGTAAGGTTGTTAGTAAAAATGTTGTCAATAAGTGTAAATGTAGCTGTGACTCTAGTTGGTTAATTAAAGGGATATGATGACATAGTATACATACATTCAAGAAATTCAGAGTTAGGTACGTGTTAATCCACATTTCAGCATGGATGTAGAATTTGGGTTTTGTGGACCTAGAGAAGACATTTGGGCTTTCCGTAGCCAAATGGCTACGGAACTAATAACTTAAGTTTTAAAACCGATACGCACTAACCGTTTTACATGTGTATTCTGTGACATACAACCAACACTTGGGCTTCAAGAAACTGAAGAAATGTGCTCCAAACAATTACTTATGAGTACTTTTATCGGTGACATAGAAAACATTTCACAATTAGCCGCCATACTGTGCACGTGATGTTGCCTTTGGGTCACATGGTCAAACACGATTTCGTGTAGAATGAGGCCAGAGTGGGCCAGCAGCACAGACATAAATAAAACACCCGTTAGTAAATTAGTAGTTTAAAATGTTGGGGGATGATTAATGATGTAACTCTATGGCCAGCAGACGGCAAATCTTAGCGTGACCTTATATTGATCTACGAGAATACCGTTTGGTAATCTCGCTCACAACAACATCCAGTTATATAATTTTTTTTACAAGCACATGGGTTCTGACAAAAAGGTAATAATTTCACACTTTTACATGGTTATTGTCAGGTAACTTTAGTGATATACATATAAGAATGCATACAGACATGAAATACATGTTTATCTGTTTATGACGTTTTTGTAAGGTTTCACGTTTCATGAAAATGCGTACGATTATCATGAGCGAGATCTTCGCCTCTGGCAATAGCCAGTCGGAAAAAAATTGTATGGCAATTGACTTTGCCTACGAGAGGAAGGTGTCTCTCACCTGAGCACGTGTATCGAGGAAGTGAGAACATGGCTCACCAACAACAACATACTTAAACTAAATGATGAAAAAACATTTTAGCATTAAGCCACGGATTACGTATTGCCATCATGTTGGGTGATCTGCCCATGATCTTGAGGTTTTATACGATCAACATCCAAATATGACCCAACATGTGAATTCCATATGCCGAACTGGATATTACCACCTCAGAAATATTGGCAGAATCTGTCGATACCTCTCTCACGATACAGCAAAAACACTTGTCCATGCACTCTTAACATCAATAATTGATTACTGCAATTCTTTACTTCATGGCCTGCCCTTGACACAATTTGTGAGAATACAGCATCTGCAGAAGACATGTGCACGTATCTTTACAAGGATCAGTTACTGCGCACTCATCATACCCATTCTGAAAGCGCTACACTGGCTTCCAGTCCACTGCCTTATACAGTATACGATCCTGTTTCACACCTTCCGTACTATCCACCACAAAGCATCAGAATACCTCAGTGGTCTGCTGTCCGTGTATAGACCAGAGCATTCACTGTGAACTGAATCGACCTTTTCACTGACTGTGCCACGAACACGAACAACTACGTATGGTGATCGTACCAACTTTGTGGAACAATTTGCCTCCTGATATGAGAAACTCTGACAATTATGCCAGTATGCAGTTGAAGACCTATCTTTTCTGGCAGGTATATACCTGAAAGAACATTACGTTTACTGGCATTAATTTATTATTATTTCAACCCATGTATACTTTAATTTAATGTTTTAATTACTCAATTCCATGTATACTATTAGTTGTATTGTCCTTAATTTTATTTATTATTTTTATTATTTAATTCCATGTACTTTTTTAGTTGTACTGCCCTTAATTTAATTGTATTTATTATCTTAACTTTCATCTTATTACCTTTTAGATGTACAGTACCTGTATTGCCTTTGATTTAATTTATTATTTTAGCTATTTAATTCCATGTATGCTTTTATTTGTATTATAATGTATTAACATGTTTTTATATATGTATATATATATATTTATATATTAATTGTTAGACAATTGTACAGCATCACCATAGAGCTTTAGGTGATTATGGTGCTATATAAATATTGTATTTTATTATTATTATTATATTTGGGAGGAACATTGTGCAAAGATGGAAGTAGTACGGAGGTATATAGAATGGTGCAGCATGGAAGAAAGTGGAAGGATCATGTGAGATAGTTGAAGAAATGTGCAAAATGCTGACAGGTTTATTTATTTTTTCTGTCAGAGTAATTAGTAGCACACCTCCAATACTTACCTTCTTGTTGGATGAAGTCTGTAAGGCAGGTCCTCTTGGTACTGGCACCAACATGACAGGAGACTTGCTGTCATCTTGAGGGCTTCTCACAGACTTTGTTCGTGGTGGTGTTCGTAGCAACAGTGGTGTACCCTTCAGGGTAGAATTTTTAAAGCAATTTTCAACATCTTCAGCCTGCAAATGATGTACAGCTAGAGAAAACTGCGGTGACAAGAGACGAATAAATAAAAACACAGTCTACATATTAGTCTCTTAAGATTTTTGTGAGGTGTTACCAGACAAGTTGCAAAATAGCCAAATCAGGGAGGGCACATTAACCCCTGAATCCATTACAGATATCATCAGACACAGAAAACCCTGTTGGTTTGGGCATTTTTGCTACATGCCAATAGAGAACATTGTTAGCCAAGCATTGAAGCAAGATTTTAAAAAATAGTGGAAGAAAGGAATGCCACTGAAGACCAGATCAGAATTGATACTGGGCTTCCACTGTTGACAGCAGAGCGGCATGCAGTAAATAGAACAGGATAGAGGGATGCAATTTCCTGGAGGACAGCAAGGAGTCAGTGTGGCCTACGCTTTTAAGTCAAATAAGTCAAGACACATTACCTCAACTTCCAGTCCTGAAAATGAGTCAGAGCTGGCCCCATCATCTAAATTGTCCACTGAAGCAAAGACAACTCTTCTCCGCTTGGAAACTGATCCATTTTGTTTAAGGATGCTCTTCTGAAACATTGCAACAGCAACAACAGGATATATTTTATATATCATACACATGTACACACACCATACTATGGCGCATGCGTCGGGGTGGTACGAGTCCGTTACATCGCTCCACACATTTCACTCAACACAACATGTTCACCAACACAACAAATGACCACAATTGGTACAACAACTCAACATAACCCACTGATCACGCAGAAACAGACAAACCAAACGACAACAAACGCAACTAATCAAAACAACGCCCTTTACCGCAACACATGAACCAAAATTTCAAAGATGGCGGACTACCACTGCCGGCGCCGTCCGGGTGAGTTCTTTTCATTTTATCGTTAAGTATTACATTAGTAAGCTTACTTTTCTTCAAGTCGCCACTGTTTGCATTTGGACCTAATTTTCAGAAAACCATGCTACAAAATGTATTCCAATTCAGATGTCCCTTTAGGAAATATTCCCCTCACCTAGTCCCGCATTCCACGCGGATTAATCTTGGGCTAACGCAGATAATCACCGTCACTCTCCTAATAGCAACGATCATTGGAACATGTCAACGCGTATCTCGATCAAATCTCAAAATTAAACCAAAATATTATGCCCTAACTTTGAATCCCCGAATTAAATTCCCACCCAAAATCAAATTCAAATCAGACATTGTTACACATCTGTACCTCAGCAGACTGATAGCACTCTCAGGCGACATCCACCCAAACCCTGGCCCATACGGGCGCCCAATTCCAAATATTACCACTTCTCCATCTAGAAATGAGCAATCCATTTCTACCAACACCCAGTCTGACAGTTCCACGCTTACTACCCCAACACTCCACACATCACAAAATGCAGGCTTAATTTTCGCCCCAAACCCCCAAAACACTTCAACCCCCGAACGCCACAAGAAAACCCAAGGAAACACACTTAAAGGAATTTTGATAAACACCAACAGCGTTAAGAGCATAGAAAAAGCAACCCAACTAAAGGCAACTATTCAATATAATAATCCAGACATCATATTTCTAGTTGAAACTAAATTAGATGCAAACTATGCTACATACTCTTTCCTACCACCCAACTATGAGGCCATCAGAAAGGACAGGAATGTCCATGGCGGTGGAGTCCTTATAGCCTTCCGTGACAACATTGTAGCTGAACCCCTCCAAAATTTAAACTCAAATTGTGAAATAATTTGGAAAAAAATTCACTTTGCACGAAACAAATGCATATACTTTGCATCTTATTATCGACCCCCAAATGACCACCTCCAATCCCTTGAAGCTCTCCACGACTCCCTAACTAAACTATATAGATCACAAAAAACTCCCCCTAACGTAGTCATAGCTGGAGATTTTAACCTCCCTGATATCAACTGGACAAATCACCAGACCACTAATAACAGCACCGCCAGCAAGCATAACAAACTACTAGAAATAACTAACGACTTTGGGCTGCAGAACATGGTAAACGACCCCACACGCATCGCTTCTGGCAACATTCTTGACCTCATACTCACCTCAAATCCCTCCATTATCATCAACACCCACACCACTCCTGGTATGAGCGATCACGAATCCGTGACCTTCAATGTCAACTTAAACCCAGTTCGCAACAAGTTTATAGTTACAAATCAGCAGACTGGGACCAACTCAAAGACAACATAGACAAACTAAATCTTGAGTACTTCGACATCGACCCCAACTCACAGGATATAGACATAAACTGGACCTTCTTCCGCGAACGTCTGACTACCTTGATTAACAAAAACATACCTAGACGATACACAAAAGCTAAAACCCACCTCCCCTGGATAACACGTGAACTAATTAGAATGCAGAGAAGACGAAACAAAAGCCACAAAAAGGCAAAGCAAACTGGACTAAACAGTGACTGGGAAAAATTTAAGGAACTCCGAAAGCAAGCTACTAAAGCATTAGCAAAATCCTACAAAGACTATGTTAACAACCACATTGGAGACAGCCTGAAAATTAATCCAAAACGATTCTGGTCATTTGTTAAGGCAAATAAACGAGAAAACATTGGCATCCCCACACTTCGAGTAAACGACCAACCAATAATTAATGATCGAGATAAAGCAAATGCCCTAAACAACCAATTTAGCTCTGTATTTACCCAAGAAAAGCACCCCATCCCCCAAATAGCCCCCTCTACTTACCCCAACATCCCCCTTCTCGAAATTGGCATAGATGGCGTAATAAAGCAGCTGGAAAATCTAAACCAGAACAAAGCTACTCCCAGCCAGAGTCCTTAAAGAAACTGCAAAGCAGGTAGCTCCCATTATCAGCTCCTATAATCCTTAAAGAAATTCCAAAAAATCAGATAGCTCCCATCATCACCCAAATTTTCTAACAATCATACAACACAGGTAAACTTCCTAATGACTGGCTACAAGCATTAGTAACTCCTATACACAAAAAGAGCCATAAATCTGACCCAGCTAACTACAGACCCATATCACTAACCTGCATCCTCTGTAAAGTAATGGAACATATCATCCTAAGCAACATGTGGAAACACCTGCACAAGCATAACATCATTCTCCACTTCCAACACGGATTCCAGTCGGGACTGTCTTGTAAATCTTAACTCATTGAGACAGTCCATGACTGGATGACTGCTATGGACAACAAGACCCAAATTGACGCAATCCTGCTTGACTTTGCTAAAGCTTTCGACAAAGTGCCTCACCTACGTCTTCTATCAAAATTGACCTCCTACGGAATCACTGGAAACACTCAAAATTGGATCAAATCTTTTCTATCCAACTGCAAACAGAGAGTCTCAGTTAACGGTGCCCTGTCGGACATCACAGATGTCACATCTGGTGTCCCACTGGGTTCAGTTCTAGGACCTCTTCTTACTCTACATAAATGACATAAATGGGAACATCAAATCTTCTATATGCCTTTTTGCAGATGATAGTATTATATATCGTAAAATTTCTTCCAAAACCGACCATGAAATTCTCCAAACTGACCTTAGCCAACTCTAAACATGGTCAGACAAATGGCAAATGGAATTTAATGTATCTAAATGCGTCCACCTTCCAATAACAAACAAAACTAAACCCAGCACACACAAGTACTCGCTTTCTAGCCAGCCATTATCCACCGTATCCAGCCACTCATACCTCGGAGTAAAATTGGATTCCAAATTAACCTGGACAAATCACGTCACTGACATAACTTCAAAATCTTCGAAATGTTTAGGCATGATTAAACGAACTCTTGGCCCATGTAAACCCGAAGTTAAGCAAACAGCGTACAACATGCTAATCCGGCCAAAACTTGAGTACTCTTCACCCATATGGAATCCCCACACCTTTTCACAAGTTAAAAGCCTTGAAAGAGTGCAACACTCTGCTGCCAGATTTGTTAAAAATGATTACAGACGGAACACAAATCCAGCAGATCTAATTACTGCCCTTGGATGGCCAACCCTCGAACGAAGGCGCATTATCAAACAAGCCACTACCTTCTACAAAATTCTAAACAACATTATTGAGATCACCCCCCCTCCGGGCCTACTAACGCGCTCTCGAACCCGTGGACAATACATAGCCCCCAAGTGTCGGATAAATGCAATGGTCTTTTCATTTTATCCCAGAGCCATTCGCATATGGAATATGATTCCATCAAAAATTACCAACATAAAAAACCCAAAATCATTTCAAGAAGCTATTATGGAACTCCCTTTCACCACACCTCCTCACCTAAACTGCCTTTAAAACACAGTGCTCAGCGTAAACTTATCCATGGTGTGGGTATGGAGACTGTCTATGTGTGCATGTGGCAAGGCAGCGACAGTATCCATACACACAACCAACCTATTAAAAATTTTCGTTAAACATCCTATACATAAAATAAATAAAACTATCAGATAAAAACCATTTCAGCAACATTAATGATACTAGTCTTTTAATCGAACGTACCACCCACAGCGCATGCGCACAGTCCACCACAAACTCCTGCATTAGCCCAAGTTTGGGCTGTTTGGAGTAAAACCACTTGAGACTTGAGACACAACACACACACCTGAAGTTATTAATACAATATTTGTTCCCAAACAGCTGAGTTTTGGTCAATATTGAGATCCAGCACAATTGAAAGTTAAAAACAAACAAACAAATATACAAATCCACAAATTTTTTCTAATAACTCACATTAAGCATGATCTTTGGTGTAGATAGTGTATCATTCAAAGGGTTTGGTGTGGACAATATGCTATTCAGAAACTTGTTTGGTGTAGATGGCACGGTATTCAGAGGCTTTGGTGTGGATGGCACACTATTCATAGGCTTTGGTTTGGATGGCACATTATTCAGAGGCTTTTGTGTGCATGGCACACCATTCAAAGGCTTTGGAGTGGATGGCAGAGCATTCAGAGGTTTTGTCTCATCACATTTGAGTTTTTCCATTTCTGTCATGAGCTTCTGCACTTCATCTTCCTGTAAGTAAAGGTAGAAATAAAATGAACACATTGCTATATACTGTATATGCACATTGATGCACCTTAACTTAACCATATTAAATGACATAATGTTGTCAATCTTCTAGAATACTGAAATTACAAGCAGTCAGTTTTCATGTGTCATGCATAACACCAAAAAAACCTCTTGAAAATGTAACACCAGTTGAAATCATATCCTAAATATTAAATAAAACAAAGAAATTCTAGGGTACACAAGGGTGATGTAAATGCAATTCAGGAAAATAAGTAATACACATCAAGATTTTTTAGTACACATCAATATATTTTCTTATCCAAATAAGCATTAAATGCCCAACATTTAAAATCTTCATTTGCTGATTTTGGGTAGATGCATACATTGCTAGTTATGGTTAGTGAGTTTGAGTGCAAAGAGAGGATTGTTGATGATTGCAATGGCACAGTACTCCACCAAGTGGTCAACAACAGCACAATATATTATACCACACTCCCGACAGTGGCGCCACTCAGCATATCACCACTGCCACAACTTGAGTATAACTTAAAAATAGACAGTTATGCAGTGATGTGAAGAATAGGTTGGCTGGGCAACGTCATTGTTTTTTGACTTGTTACGTCATCGAAACTGTGCACTGGAGTCTTAGTCAAAATGCCCCAGTAGGGACATATTTCTGCTGGGCCAAAAAGTAACTTGGCAATGGGGTATTTTGAACATTATTAAAATGCAATAAACACATATTTTGTGTATGTAATAATTATTATTATACGTATATCACTAAAGTTAACATGCATAAATATAAAATTATGGCGTTTTGTGATGAAACCGTAACATCATGTGACATTGTGCTGATTTAGTCAAATATCACCCACTATTATAACTGATTATAAGTACGTTTATGGTGACTATAAGTCATGATAAACGTACTCATAATCAATTATTTGGAGCATATTTCTTCTGCTTCTTGACGCCACTGTGGTAATGGTATGTCACGGAATACACATGACCACACTAAATCCTCAGTTATATAGTTCGGATGCTAGATGGGTTCAGAAGTGCTGAAACACGTTTTCAAGTTGCTGGAACACCCTCTGGTGACTGCAGTAAACAGTGACAATGAAACAGCTTATTTAAATTCAGTGCAATGTTTCAGTTACAATTTGTCGAATATACTAATACAATTTAAAGCTTACCTTATCTTTTTTCACATTTGAAAGTTCAGATTTGACACGCTCCAATTCTTCTTTGAGAAACTGCATTTCTTTCCCCTGACATAACCATTACATATAATAAGACAATCCATCTTAACAATCTGGTTATGTTGTACAGTTGAACAATGCCCAGCCTAATTACACAACTGTACACTAATTATGATTAACATGGAGCACTGATGCAACAAGACATAATTAATAAATCAATGCTTCATTAATTTATTCATTTACATATTTATGGAAAGTGGTTAGTAGAACATGAGCATTGATGCTGACATTTCTGCTATGGCTTCTTTGGCATATGTTGGTTCACTTTTAGCTACGACTTAGACTCGCGATTGCTCTCACTCCATTCCGCTCAAGAGAGCGATTTATCGCTCCTGTCAATTGCTAGATGCAGGTTGTCCATCTTGCGGCTAAACAGTTTTTCGAAAGAAGTCACTTCCTGTTCCCGTTTTTTTAAAAGACTTACACATTTCATAATTAAAGTTTTCTGTAAATATAGCTAATTTGTTTGGCTTAGCATGTATGGTGACAAAATAAATAGGCAGGCATGATTTTATCACCCACATGGTTCACAACATCGAATAGTGGTGCCACCAGATGGGCAAAACAAAAACTAACATATTGCTCGCATAAATCAATTTGGCGATTTATTGCTCGCGTGTTTTTTCAAGCATGAAGCACTGCTGCTTGCAAACCATTTTCAGCAATTTGCCAAATATGTTGATCAGTGCGGTAAAAGGGTGGATAAGAATTGTACCTTTATGGTGGCATCACTGAGTTTTTTCCTCAGTTCTTCAAGCTCATTTTCTTTATTCAACAAAGTTTTCTGGTTTTCCAGCTTGAATTTATCAAGTGATGCCAGTAGTTCATTCATCTGCATGCTGAAATCTCTTGCCACAGCCTCCTTTGCCTTACCTTCTTCCTCGGCAGTATCCTTCCATTTGTACACCTGGATACAGCACAACCCACCTGGCAACTTCACTTTCCAGCATATTTACAATGTCAAACCATTCATACGAGTCATTTTAAAAGTGCACAAAGTAACTCGGCTTTTGAAAAAACAATATTTATGTTTTGTAGTTTTTATCATTTTTATTTTCATAATTACAAATGTTATTGACCAGAAGTTGTAGTGTTGGTCAATCAGTGAAATGTAGTTTTACATCTAGATTTCTAGAATTAAATATCTAGACCAGACAATAAGAGTAATTCAGAACATCAATGAAGAAATTTTTACATAGCCCTCCTTTCATAAAATATTTAATCTACATTTTGTTCAGCATGACAATTTTAAACAAAGTACAGTTGTTTGGTTCTCCAACTTGCACAAATGCTACAGTGTCCACCTTTCATCAACAATATTAAATTTTGTGGAATGTAATTGCCTACATATAGGACACGGGAACTTGAATGTAAACAATAAAATGGGAAATACTGTTCTAGGTACTACCATAAAAGAAAAGGACTTAGGAGTAACAATAAGTGCTATTATGAAAGCATCAGATCAATGTGCTATTGCAGCTTCAAAGGGTAATCAAATTCTTGGGTTGATTAGGAGAAATATAACATACAAGGAAAAAAGCTAATTATACCTCTGTATAAAACAATAGTTAGGCCTCATTTAGAGTACTGTATACAAGCTTGAAGACCATATTATAAGAAGGATATAAATATGCTTGAACGAATACAGAGAGCAACTAATTGTTCTAGAACTGAGAGACCTTAGTTATGAAGAGAGACCTGAGAGACCTTAGTTATGAAGAATGCCTAAAAGAATGTGGTTTAACAACCCTAGAGATGAGGAGGTTAAGGAGATCAAGTTGAACTTTCTAAGATATTAAATGGGTATGAAAATATTGATAGAAATATTTGTTTCTCTCTAAAGAAAGATAGCAGAACTAGAGGACATGAAGTGACATTAGTAAAGGATCAGTGTAGATTGGATATCAGGAAGTACTCATTCTCACAGAGGACAATAAATGAATGGAACAAATTATCTACAGATTGTGTAACTGCTAACATTGTGAATATGTTTAAAAACAAGGTTGACACATATCTCAGGAGGGCGGGTTACACATAGATGAAAAATGTTGGACTCTCGATAAGTCTATAGCTTCCTTGTCCACTTGCCATCTGGGCCTTTGCCTTGGATGGCAATCTTGTTAAATATTGTTGTTAAATCTTGTTATATAAAGAATGTATCATAAAAAAAACCACATAACCTATTTATTGGCTACTTACTTCCATATTTAATTCCTCAATTTTCTTGATCTTGTTTGTCGCCTCAGTTTCTAAATGTTTGATGTCCTTCTGTGATTTATTAGCTTCTTTCTGATACTGCTTCAGTTTATCTTGAAGAGATTGCATCTGTAAGATAGTGCATATCTTCAGTAATCACACAATACTTCCCATAAAATAAAACACATGGGGACCATTTCACTCAGATAATGAGGTCATAAGTAAAACCCATCACTAAGATGCTTAGACCAGTGAGTTTAACATCAGTTGTATGTAAATTACTCGAAACATTAATTAGAGACCACATGGTGGAATTCCTTGTAAAACATAAATTAATAAATACATCTCAAAATGGGTTCCTAAAAGCAAGGTCATGTCTAACCAATCTCTTATGTTTTTTAGAAGAAATTACAAAGTGGGTAGATGACGGGTCACCAGTGGATGTTGTCTACTTAGATTTTCAGAAAGCTTTCGCCCCATCAAAGATTGTTACTTAAACTAAAAGCCCATGGTGTAATCAACTGGATAGAAGAGTGGCTTACACACAGAAGACAGAGAGTAATAGTAGATGGTGAGATTTCAAACTGGAAATCTGTTCTGAGTGGGGTACCACAGGGATCAGTATACTTTTTTAATATATATAAATGATTTGGAAGATGACATATAAAGTACTGAAAAATTAGCAGATGACACAAAAGTATTCAGAAAGGTTACTAATGTTATAGATAAACAAAGTTTACAGGATGACCTAGACTCACAGGATATAGACATAAACTGGACCTTCTTTCGCGAACGTCTGACTACCTTAATTAACAATAACATACCTAGTCAATACACCAAAGCTAAAACCCACCTCTCCTGGATAACACGTGAACTAATTAGAATGCAGAGAAGACATAAAAGCAACAAAAAGGCAAAGCAAACTGGACTAAATGGCGACTGGGAAAAACTTAAGAACTCCGAAAACAAGCTACTAAAGCATTAGCAAAATCTTACAAAGACTACGTTAACAACCACATTGGAGACAGCATGAAAACTAATCCATAACGATTCTGGTAATTTATTAAGGCAAATAAACGAGAAAACATTGGCATTCCCACACTTCGAGTAAACGACCAGCCAATAATAAATGATCGTGATAAAGCAAATGCTCTCAACAACCAATTTAGCTCTGTATTTACCCAAGAAAAGCACCATATCCCCCAAATAGCCCCCTCTACTTACCCCAACATCCCCCTTCTCGAAATTGGCATAGATGGCATAATAAAGCAGCTGGAAAATCTAAACCAGAACAAAGCTACTCCCAGCCAGAGTCCTTAAAGAAACTGCAAAGCAGGTAGCTCCCATTATCACCCAAATTTTTCAACAATCATACAACACAGGTAAACTTCCTAACGACTGGCTACAAGCATTAGTAACTCCCATACACAAAAAGAGCTACAAATCTTACCCTGCTAACTACAGACCCATATCACTAACCTGCATCCTCTGTAACGTAATGGAACATATCCTAAGCAATATGTGGAAACACCTGCGCAAGCCACTTCCAACACGGATTCCAGTCGGGACTGTCTTGTGAATCTCAACTCATTGAGACAGTCCACGACCGGATGACTGCTATGGACAACAAGACACAAATTGACGCAATCCTGCTTGACTTTGCCAAAGCCTTCGACAAAGTGCCTCAGCTATGCCTTCTATCAAAATTTACCTCCTATGGAATCACTGGAAACACTAAAAATTTGATGAAATCTTTTCTATCCAACCGCAAACAGAGTCTCAGTTAACGGAGCCCTGTTGGATATCACAGATGTCACATCTGGTGTCCCACAGGGTTCAGTTCTAGGACCTGTCCTCTTCTTACTCTACATAAATGACATAGATGGGAAAATCAATTGTTCCATATGCTGTTTTGCAGATGACAGTATTATATATCGTAAATGTTTTTTCAAAATCGACCACAAAATTCTCCAATGTATCTATATGTGTCCACCTTCCAATAACAAACAAAACAAAACTCAGCCCACACAAGTACTTGCTTTTTGGCCAGCCATTATCCACAGTATCCAGCTACTCATATCTGCGCAAAATTGGATTCCAAATTAACCTGGACAAATCACGTCACTGACATAACTTCAATATCTTCGAAAGTTTTAGGCATGATTAAACAAATTCTTGGCCCATGTAAAACCGAAGTGAAACAAACAGCCTACAACATGCTAATCCGGCCAAAACTCGAGTACTCGTCACCCATATGGAATCCTCACACCATTTCACAAGTTAAAAGCCTTGAAAGAGTACAACACTCTGCTGCCAAATTTGTCAAAAATGATTACAGATGGAACATAAATCCAGCAGATCTAATTACTGCCCTTGCATGGCCAACCCTTAAACGAAGACATATTATTAAACAAGCCGCAACCTTCTACAAAATTCTAAATAATATTATTGAGATCAAACCCCGTCCAGGCCTACTAACCCGCTCTCGAACCCATGAACAATACGTAGCCCCCAGATGTTGTGTAAATGCAATGGTCTTTTCATTTTACAAACCTGCTTTTTTTCCTCCATTAACTTTGTTTCAACATCCTTAGTTTTGGTTTTCAGTTGCTCTTGAAGTTCATATGTTTCTTCCCTGAAACAAGTTTGGGGACATTCTTTTCTAAATGTAAATTCAGCACAATATTGTTTTCTCTATGTACGTAGGCCAATCAGTATATGTACAGTACAAACTAAAAATTGCATAACAATGGACTAGGATATTTTGCCCTCATTTGTCAGGTCATAGTGAATCAAACAAAAACAAGAATATATTTTCATTTTACATGTCTGGGACAAACTAGCAGACAAAACATATTTTGAAGTTAAAAACAATATTTACAAACAAAAAGTAACCGAATAAATAATAATAAGGTAATGTTTATTTATGCAAATCAGTGGCACACCTGCATGCTTATCCCTACGATGACGGAATACTTGTCATGTTTGCTTTTCCGTAAAAGGCATGGACAACTGCACATCTTATATTAAATATGAATCTGGTACCTACTTGAGCATCTTTGTTTCTTCATGATGTTTATCAAGCTTTATTGAGGTAGTTGATTCTTTGGATATTGATTTCTGCAACATTGAACATTTTAAGTTACAACTATCCAGTATTCTTGCTAAAAATAATATAAATTTTTAAATAGAAATTAATAATTAGATAATTATTAAAAATATCTGCCTTGATCTGAAGGAAAAGTGTTGAATACCAATATCAGATAAGTGACATCAGAACGGGTTTACCTCTAAATCTTTCCTCAGTATATTCACTTCCTTTTTGCTTCCAGTCAGTTCTTTCTTGAGAGACTTGTTTTCAGTGATGAGAGTGGTTATCTTCCCTGATGTAGTCTTCTGCTCACCACTGTCAAAGCAAACAGATATGACATAACGTTTGTCATGAATATCATTAATTCATGTAGTCACCCAAATGTGCATTAAAATGTGTTATATATACACCTTTAATCGGTATACAGGCCCTTAGCCAGAGAAATGTCTGACGAAGACGGGTAAAATAAAATAAAGATTGGTTTTTCTTTTTACAATATGAAATTTTTTCATAATACAATTTTTTTAACTTAGTCTTAGCAGGCGCGGTTGGGATTCGATGAATATTGTCAGTGGCAGAATAGCTAATACCGCCGATCTATAAGACTGTATATTTTTAACCTTGACATTGTTGGAAAATAATGATACTGCGGCTGATGTGTATTTATTGTAATCGTGTATGTCATTGGTTTGGAAATATGTTTCTATGGGCTTTCTCAGTATCTATCCATCGGTGCTCTCATTGGAAGAAACAATCCCATGACCTCGAAGTCGTGGGGCGCATTCAAAATGGCAACTGTCAAGTGAGAGTGCGTGAAAATATGTGATATGTCAACGTCAAGGTTCACAACAATCACTGCCTTTATTGTAAACATGAACAAGAGCAGTGTTCCGGTGACTATCCTTGAACAGTCTGAGACAGCGATGCCTTCCACATCCTTTGTTGATGTGCTTGGCCTTGGTAACCGAGATGCTACTGTATTGTCACCCACCGCTGGCACTCTTTTCAGTGGCCAAGCGCGATTGCGGTCGACTTCAAAATTGAGTCTGATTCGTGCTCCGATTCACATATATAATTGGCGTGTACTATCAGCTGCAGTTTCCTGGTTGCTGAAAGAAAACTCAAATGGCAGGCAACCACAAATGATTAAATCATTAGGCTGTGTTCAGTCTAGTAAAGTAATTGATTTTTGTCCAATAGGCAATACTGGATCTGGATGATTGCTGTTTATCAAAGAAGTAATGTTTCAATATATTACTTTTAAAACCAATTGTATTATTGAGTGCTGCATCTTCTATTTTTATATGTTGTATTGCTTTATTTTTATCGTCAAGCATTTTATTTTGAGCGTGATTGTAATCATACTTGTTCATATTAGGCATATATACATGCATGTACTTCAGATGTTGCAAGCATTACTTCCATGTTCCCTTATGAAAATATACCAGGTAAACCATGACATTACATGGTAAACTGTGGTATAGCATGGTTTACCATGATTTACCATGGTTTACCTGTTTAAAAACACCATGGTATACCATGGCATATTTTCATAAGGGTATATATATACAGTCGCGCCTCGTTATAATGCGCCCCATTATTACGCGGATTCGGATATAACGCGGTCGGTCGTGGACCCCGAATTTCTGCCGCCAGGGGAAAATGTCAAATGGGCCTGCTTAAACCTACTTAGAATTGCTTTGACAATTCTCAAGAAACATTAGATGAACAATGTCAATGAACGAGTATCAACGGGTTGTTTGTTTTGCGTTGCCGCCGACATCAATCGCTGTCACTGGCTTCGCTTCGACGGTTTGTAAATTGCAGTCGAGATTCACAAATATGCCTCGCGTAAGAATCAGATCAACTGTTTTAAATGCATTTAATATGCAGTACCAACATAACACTTGGGTGAAATTACATGCTTCCATTAAATTTAATCGTTTTCATGACGCGAAATCAACATGCCAAATTCCTAACCCAAGGCTCTACCGGTGCGTGAAAATACGAATTCGTCATCCGCATATGAAACGATAAATCGATGTTAAGTGGTGCGTAATAAATGTATGCTTCGGTCGAGATCGGTTGGAAGACGAAGTGAAACAATTATTAATTCTACCTATTGTCTTTTTCTGTGTTTTATCAACTTACATACTACGTTCGTCAAATCATATACGTTTTCGGCTGCTCAAGTCCAGGTTATTATTTTCGATTCGTAGGCCTGTTGGTCCAGTACATCATCATCGTAGTAGATCTATTCCATAACGGTATACGTACATGTGTTTTATTCAGTTCAAGAGTCAAGAGGGTGTGACATTTAAAAATAATACATGTTGATGCTAGTGTACTCGTTTAATAAGTTAAATAAACTGCATATTGCCGTATAAGACAATGCTGCAAGCACACAGGGCTTCGACAGCGTTCTTGGACTTGGTGCAGCGGGCGGCGATCGCTGTTGTTTAGTAGCTCCCTGGTGGCAGATATGAGAACACCTAACGCGCCTCGCTTACAGAGCGGTCTGAAGTCGTGGACCCCGACTACCGCGTTATAACGAGGCTCGATTGTATATATATATATATATATATATATGTATATAGATCACACAATACAGTCGACAATAATTACCATAGGTTTTAGTTCTCTGAACAGCCACGGCAACGTGCTGTCGCTGCTGACAGGACGAAGCAACCTGGCGCTTTGTCAAAGCGGCGAGGAACTTAGGCAAACAGCCAATTCAGCGCTTGCTTAGTGACAGTGGCATCTGCTAGGTGGATGCCCATTGCTCGAAGCAAGCGTTTCGGAGCAGATGCTAATTTGACACAATACTAAGTTTGTTCGGGCACAAGCAATGGCGGAATGTTGACCTAAGGTGGCATGCTTATGCAACCGTGTAGTTGAAGTCTGTGATTTGTTGTGCTTGTTTTGGACTTAGCTAAATCCTTTTCTGGCATAGGGCTATGCTACCTGCATTGCACGCATTTTCATTACCATACCATTTTTATTCAAGAATGGGCGTACCATCTTGTTAATTACATTTCTCCTCCTTCACATTATAGCAAATCCTTCAAAATTGAAGATTATTTGCTTCCAAGGGTGATAATATTAGTAAATTTGTGTCCCTCCAAAATACGACCTGGCTATTTAATCAAAGTAACAATTCACACACACCTCCATAAATATCAATATATCCACTTATCAAGACAATTCAAATTTATTGTAACTCTTTGCAATAAATACAAAGCAAAGCGAAACCTTATGTAATAATATAAGTGAACAATAGGGATATAACATCTTAGTAATAAAACACAAAAACAGTGTGCACATGTAGAAAAGTATTTGTGAATGTGACGCATGTTCTTCAGCCTTCAGTTCATTAATCCATACAGCCCCTTCTGGGGCTAACATAATGTAACATGTTATATATTAACATCATTATGTAATATACATTGTGTCTTGTCTTGTGTTAAAATTCCAAGTTATAGCGCCATTAATTATCTTACATGCAGGCTTATTATTAAAATTATGGTTCTTTTTTTTCAGTGCTGCCAACCTATGAACAACCCAGAATTTAACATTCTATGATGGCACACCCTGTCGGATTTATGGCAGACACCTGGACTGATGGAGACAGACATTTTCGCACATGGATTAACCAACTGTTTAACAATGTCTGTCGGTCAAATATTTGCAAATATAAAATGATTTCACAGGTAAATCTATTGGGTGTATGGCATGTTTAATTAAACCCACAAAAATAGAGCAAGCCGTGACATTCTGAAAGATTTCTGAACAGCATTGAGAATTGACCTGTATTCCAAATGTAAACAAACGGATTAGAGTGAGACCGCAATTGTTTTTCCATAGGCGACCATTATAATGTTTCTTTTGGATTCCTGCTTTCTTTAAAATATCACCTGTGCACTGAACATTATAATTAAGACAATTGCTGTGTAACATTCATGAAAATTACGTACATAATTTTTCAGAAAAACGTGCACGCGTGTGCGTTTCAGTGCACAATGCGCAGTGCAGTGCACAGAGTGTGCAAGGTAGTGCACAGTGGCAGTGCAGTGCAATGTGTTGTACAGCACGGTATGCAGTGCAGGGCAATGCACAGTGGCAGTGCAGTGTATAGTGCAATGTGAAGTGTACATTGCAGTGTGCTGTGGAAGGCAGTGCACAGTGGCAGTGTGTAGGGTGTAAGTTCCAAGTTACTTTTTCACGAGCCTTCATGTGTTAGCTCTTCTTGTATTAAGTAGATTTGACGGTATAATAATTTTCCTATTTGTCATGATCATGTCACATTTTGGCAACATTAGTTTTGAACTAGGCTATATACTAAGGCTTAAATGTATGCAAAGTTTTACTACTGTGCAGGTGATAATGCCAACCTCGCTGCACAGCTAGCAACACTTGATTATTTAACGGCTAAACCAGACTTGGCTTGCCAATGAAAAAACCTAATTCAGCCAATAATCATTGTCATTTGACATTAGCTCGATTTGCATTGGCTTACCAGTGCAAAAACCAAATAGGCCAATAATGGCTGTCATTATATTAACCAGCATTGGCTTGCCAATAATGGCTGTATACCCATAAACGGCTTCCATGGAAGCCGTCCACGCGCTTAAGGTTACACTTTTTAGAAAGTAAATTTTATTTCTGGCTAAGGGCCTGCCGGTATATATATATATATATTACCTTTGAGATATTTATAGAAATATTCATATATATATTCACCTTTGATTGTCTAACTGTTGTTGCAGAACATCTAATTGATGAGAAGACCCTTCCTCTATTGCAATGGCTTCTTTCAGTTCTTCGACTATGCAATCCAATTCTTTCTACAAAAATCAATCAGTTTGATCAGGAACCCATCTAACTTTGCTTTTGCAGAATTAAATATGATGAACACACTAAATAAACTATTAAAAAACAACATAATCACCAGTGTAGAATATTTACCTGTTTCTCTTTCAACTGTTTATTCAAGCTGACAATATCTTCATCCATCTTCATTGCCTGGTCATTCTTCTTCCATAGCATGGTATCCTTCTGTTTCACATCATCCTGAAGTGACATATAAGTGTCTGTTTGGTAGAGACTGCCATGTTTATACTACTCATTGCTGTCATAAACTTTGTGACCCATCATAAAATTATCCATCAGTAAAACCATCAGTAATAGAGGCTACCAAAAGGATAATATGATACATTTGTCAATGCCCACTTTGTACTTTAATTTAACAGAGAAAGATTTATTGACAACTGTTTGTAGAACCATCGTGTATTCAAGAATTGCAATTTGTGCCTAATCCTTGCCCACAAGATATTTTACAATATCATGTCAGCAATAAATACATCATATCAACAATAATGTTTACTGATTTTTAACAAAAAAAGGACACTAACATCAGAACGCAAAAATTGGTCATAGATACATGATTGTTTCGACAAATGGCAAATACATTGCTGGAATTTTTTAGTTGTCTAATTGTTAATTTTATTTACATTATGCCTGCCAGTCATGTATATAGATAATTTAGTAGATATACCACGGCATGTAATCTTAACCGATGAACATATTCCATTGACAAGCATTATAATTATCCAATAAAGTATACACTAACAAATACAAAGTTATGTACTATTATTACATTGGAGCTAACCTGCAAAGACATTATCATGTTTTTCAAACATTCCACTTCTTCCGTATATGCTATTTTTTCAGCTGACAGATGATTCACTTGCATTTCAAAGTATTCAATCTTCTTTGTTAGGCTTGCCTGAACAAAAAGTGCAGATTCAAAACGTGAAATGCTAAACTGCTTTCTGTAAAGTTTTATTTGTCATATAGATCTTTGCATGCAGACTCAAACACTTATAGACAGTTATTTGTTTTATTCATCTCAGAACATATTTAGAAAAAGAATAATTTTTCAATTAGTCATATTAACAATACAGTAGGCGTGACCACTAGTCGGCAAAGGAAGTACACTATACCCTGCTGATGTTTAATAGCAGAACCCTGAGCTCGTTTGCTACAGGAACACACAAAGAGTAATTGTTGGTAAAGGTCATGTGATTCATCTGATTTATCTGAAAAATTTAAACGCGTCACTTGAAAAAAACACCAATGTTTTCTCCAACAGTCATTAGGTACATCATTGTCGTTGCTCTCCTCCTTTTCCCTGTAGTCCGGGGTGAGGCTGGCACCAATACAGGTCATCAATTTGTTTCCCCTTCTTCTTCATAACTAGTTCCGTTTTACTACCGTCTCCACTAATCGTCTCCACTCCTTCTATCCCTAACTCTCCATTCCCCTCCCACTCCCACTAAGTCTCTCTTAACACAATCCTCACATCTCAGTCTCGGTCTTCCTCTTCTCCTTCTACCCTCCACTCCAAGTGCATCCGCTCTCTTCGTCAATCATACCCCTTCCATTCTTTCGACATGTCCAGCCGACCTTAGCCGGCTCCTCACCAACTTCCTTGTGAAGCTCTCTTTCACACCAACTTGCTCCCTCAACTCCTCCATTCTTCGTTTGTCGATTCTTTTCACTTACTGCAATTCTTCTCACCCAGTTATTCTCGCAAACTTGCAGTCTCTCTTGTTGATTTTTTGTCATCGCCATTGTCTCTAAGCCGTATAGGTATGCTGGTGTTATGCATGAGTTAAGAACCTTTCCTTTTAGCTTCCGAGATATGTGTCTATCTCCTATCACCCCTGCCACTTTCCTCCACGCACTTGCCCCAGTTTGTACTCTCCTGCAAATTTCCGTCTCCGTGTTGCCATCCCCGCAAACTGCTCCACTCAGATATACAAAGCTGTCTCGTTGGTTCAGTTTCTTCCCATGCAGTCTTATGTCAAGATCTTTTTTCTGCTGCCCAACCCAAAGCACCTCCCTCTTATCTAGACTTACTCTCAGTCCATGTTTGCTAAAGATTTCCTTCCAATCTACCAACCGCTCTTGAAGGTCTGCCTCAGTGTCTGCTACTGCCAGGTCATCGGCATATAGCAACTTGCAGAGAATGTCTCTTGTACTCGCTTTACTGCTGATCACCTCCACTACTACAATGAATAACAGTGGGCTTAGGGCACTCCCCTGTCTCAGGCCGACGTCCACCCTGAATTCCTCTGATATTCCTGATCAGCACACTACTCTACCTTTTGTCTCTTCATATGTGCCTTCGACCATCCTCATCTCCGCCTCTGGGACACCCATCCACCTCATCGTGGCCATGGCCATATGTCTTGGAACTGTGTCATATGCCTTTTCAAGGTCTATGAATCCCAGAGCCATATTCTCCTGTCCCTCCTGTTTCTTTTCCACCAGTTGTCTCAGAGTGAACATCCCGTCCGCCGTACCTCTCCCTCTTCTGAAATCTTGTTGTTCTTCTCCCATTTCACACTCCATTATACTCCTTATCCTTCCTCCAGAATCCTTTCTAAGACCTTCAGGACATGGCTCAGCAACGTGATACCTCAGTATTTTCCAGGGTCATGAACATCTCCCTTCCTTTTCCATACAGGGACTATTAACCCCATCCGCCACTCCTCTGGTATCATACAGGTATTTAACAATCGCCTTGTCCACCTAACCCCAACATGTTCAGCTATTACCAGCATCTCCATTCGCACTTCATCAATGCCTGTCGCTCGTCCTCTCTTCATCTTCTTCATTGCTCTCTCTACCTCTGCATCCCCAATCTCCTCCAGCTTCACTTGTCCTTCTACTGCACTTGGTAGTTCTAATTCGCTGTTTTCCCTTTGGTTCAGCAACTTCTTGAAATACTCCTCCCAGATCTTTAATACATCTTTCCTGTCAGTGACTAGCTTCCCATTCTTGTCTTTGATTACAGATCCAGTTTTTACATCCTCACTCACTCTCTTGTGCCATCTTATATATTAACTTCTTTCCACAGTCCTCATCTAACTTTCTGTTTAGTTCCTCCTCCATTTCCCTCTTTGTCAACAGCTCTCCTAACCGCCTTCTTCTTCTGTCCGTACAGGTGCTGTAATGTTGTATTTGGTTGTTCCCCATTCTCCTTGATTCCTTCTATCATCTTCCATATCTCTCTCTTTTCTCCAATTGCTTTTGCTACTTCTTCTGTCCACCACGTTTGGTTTTCCTTCTTGCTGATGATCCCCTTTTTCCGGACATTCTACCACACAGCTCCTCTGCTATGTCAACAAAAGCATCTTTGAAAACTTTCCATTCTTTTTCCACTGTTCCAAGTTTCTCGTAGTCTGTCAACCTCTCTTTGTATGCAACGGCTGTCCCCCCACTGCATTTCCACCATTTGATGGTCTTTTGCCCCATTACTTTCTCCTCTCTCCTCTTCTGCATGCGCACAACAAAAACCAGGGCTTGTACTGTGTGGCCACATGCTAACCAGCAATAATCTTGCAATCCTTCACTCTCCACATCTGCTGCCTCCTCACTACCAACAGGTCGAGTTCTGTTTTATGCTGTCCACTTCTATACGATATCTTGTGGTTTTCCTGCTTCTTGAAGAATGTTCCTGCTATGGCCAGCCCATTTCTCATAACCAATTCTATCAGCTCTCGACTCTCTCGATTCCTTGTTCCCCATCCAAATCCCCTGACCGACTCTTCTTTTCCCGTCTCTGCTGTATCCACATGTCCATTAAAATCGCCAGCTATGCACATCAATGCATTCACTTCCACCATTCCCATCATTCTCTCCAGCTCTTCCCTGAAGGCCCTTTTCTCTGTCTCTGCCCTTCCTGTTTGAGGCCCATACACAGACATAATACACACAAGTTGCTTTTTCACCATCATCCATGCAACAATTATCCTCCCTTGCCATCTCTCCACTCTCACAACGTCCTTACTGATTTTCTCTGACACAATGATAAAGACACCATTGCTCTTTCCATCACCTCCTGCGTGCAGCATCTTATACCCTCTTGGATGCACAACACTTCTAATTTCCTTCTAACCATCATGTTTGTCACTTCTAGTGATTTCCCCCCCATCGTACCCACATTAAAAATTCCGATCTGGACTTTGCATTTGGGTCGCTGCCAGCGGAACGATCCATCTGGACTTCGCTGATTTCTCATCACTACCGGGAGGCGCGGTGTGTCGGCTACCCAGGACGCGGTAGCTATATCGACTTCCTGTATCTGTGCCATTCACGTATTTGGGACATCATAGCCACTGCAGCGCTACCCTGGCTGACCTACAGTGTGGTAAATATTCGGATGTTTCCTTCCAATTAGGTGAGCTGTCTGATAAGACTATCAAGCCCCTCCTGCCCGGGTTTTTAGATCAGAGATTTCCTTCTCCTATGTGAGCTGTCTGCCATGACTATCGAGCGCCACCTGCCCGGGTTTTAAATCAGAGATTTCCTTCTCCTAGATCCCTAGCACATTCGCCTGGGGCCGCAAGGCGCCCAATATCCATGGTGAACCACGGGGAGGTTGTACTATGGAGAGGCTATATACCATCGTTAATGTATGCAAACAACCATACCCTTTGGAGATCAAGGTCCTGGCATCTGTTTCTTGCTTCTGTTCTCTCCAGTGTAAGCATATCTATGAAAAACAATATATTCATCATGTGAATCATTCATGGAGTTTCTGCGTCTTTCTTCTTTATAATTTACTTATTGCCGGCCATAAATTAAATGCATGCATGCACATGTCGCATTTAAAAATTCATGCCACATGCACTTGAAGATGATATTGCCAATTGGCTGAAAATTACAAGTTTTTGACCTGCGTGCCCAAATGCGCCAGCATTCACTGAAAAGTTTAAATGACGATTATCTCGAGTAATACAATTATCAGATTATAAGCTATACGTCATTTTGAAGCTATGCTTCATCTGATAAATTAAAAAACAAAATTGTCACATGTGACATCTGGCCGAATAGGACAGCAGGGGACACAATATGAATAATCAAACATACATTTTACTGATATATCAGTTGCTATTTACTAGATCAATAGCTGTTTATTATTTTCATTGTTCTATTATAATACTGTAATTTAAGCAATGAAACACAATTCTCTATTACCCTTTGCACATTTCAAATCTTCAATGTTGTTGTGTGCTTTAGTCAAACTGGCACGAAGTTCAACACACCTAAAACCAAATGCATTAGCAATAACTTGGAATTGACTATTTGTCAATGTTTGATTATTTATGTTTACCTTGGATTAACTTAAAACTCCATCCTCAACTGATTTAGCCTATTGCAAATCCGGTTCATTGATGTACAAATATGTAGTGTGTGGATAGTCTAGGTAACATCGGCAGTCGATTTAATGAAAACATGCGTATTTTTTTTCAAATGGTCGAAAGAATTGACTTCAGTTGTTAGATCTGGTAAGGCTGAAAATAGTGGATATCCAAAATAGAAAACACTGTGTGGGTCAATGCTGATCACATGACAAAGCTACGAAATTTCACCATTTAAAGGATGAAATTTGTGAGTTTTTAGTATTTCCATTTCCACTTGACTTAATGTTTCATCAAGCATTAAGTAATTTAATAGTTTGTCTGATGATTTCTAAAAAACTACATACAAAAGTTACACAAATGGGCTAGCATTTGGCAGTAGATACTAGATAGGTTTGATTTTTCACAAAATTAATTTGAAATGAGACTATTGAAAATATCAAATTGAGGAGGGACGTTTAAATTCAGTGCCTATTTAATCTCTATACTAAAAATAAAAGCATTGCAATCTCAGCAGCATGAGGAAAAATCATGTTACAAAAATATTTTTTTAAATGTTACAGGGATATTTATACGATTATCTTGACATATGTTGGTGAATGCTAGTGAAATATTAATAAAATAATCAAGCTCATACAAATTTTACATCAGACTGAGTTAACCGATGTGTATCTTGATATGACACAAGACAAGTTACGTGGCTGTTTCTTTTACAAGCTGCTGCTGTGCACTTTGCAATTCTTCCTGGAGGTGCTCAATCTTCTGCACATACAACTTTTCTGTCTCATCGAAGTTTGCTGCCAACTTTTCATTGCTCAGTGTTGCTTCTAACAGTGTGTTGGATGTTTCTTGAAGTTGGCTTTCAAGCTTAGCTTTCTCATCCTAAATCAACAATTCAAAATATGCTGAAGGTATTTTGGTGTAAACACACACTTAATATGGTTCCCTGCCACACTTCATAGCTGGAAGCCAGATCTGGGTGTAAGAAAAGATTTTTGAAAGAATTACTGATTATTTGATATCTAACAAATCCAAAATTGGGTAGATGCGACATCTCCAGTACATATTATCTACTTAGTTTTTTTCAGAAAGCTTTTGATAAAGTGCCACATCAAAGACTGTTACTTAAACTGTTTGCATATACAAGAAAAGGTAATAAGAAACTAACCAGCACTATCATCCAGAAAACCTAATAAGTGTAGTATGTAAATGTATAGAAAAGAAAATAGTTTATTTAGTCCAAAAAGAATATGGATTTATCTCTGGGAGATCAACAGTTCTTCAAATAATTAAAGTACTATATAAAAGAACATTGTAGCTTGACCAATGGTAATTACACAGATGCCATTTACATGGATTTTCAATACGTTTTTTGACCACATAGTTTACATTTTTATTTGCCAATTACATCAAGACAGAGCAATAGATTAAAATGACCAGGATATATTACAACAGGGCCTAAATATTGTAGAACTATTCTTTTTGTGGAGTAACAAGTTCTTAATACAATTTTGCCCTGATAAATGTGAACACATGGCAACTGGAATAAATAACATTTGTTTAAATTAACATTATATCACACACAACAATGTTAAGCATTCTCTAGCTACAGTAGACAAGGAAAAAGATGTTGGGGTTACTACCGACACAATGTTGTCATTTAATGAAGACAAATCAGGTTATAATCAAAGATGACAAAATGATCTGTAGAACATTTCATTTCTTTTTACAAAAATATATTAATCCCATTCTATAAGACAATGGTGAGATCACCATGCTAATTACATGTATATTATTTGAATATTTCCATTGTTGCATGTTGATAAATGTTGATGTACAACATGTTGTTTTGTATATATTCTATCCAAACTTTGAAAAGTCATAGTTTCCGAGATAACAGATACCTTTATCATAGCCAATTCTTGCTGGGTTTCACCAAATCTGTAAGTTTGTCCTGCTGCAACTAATTCTGTTTCTGTCAGCTTCTTCTCTATATCAGCTGGAAAGAATTACTCCACCATATTATCAATGTACAATACTTACCATGTGTCACCACTATTTAAACAAGTTATCAAAGGCATATTTAGTTCCTCCATCAATTGAAATATCACAATAAAACAAAATTTTAAATATAAATTTACAAATGAAACTATTGTGTTTAACTGGCTGACCATTCTGCATTACAGTAATTTTGCTAGGAAATTTGTTTTGTTATTTAGCAAGATCAAAATGACTGTTCTCAGTTGCCATAGCTGCTGGTATTTAGCAGCTATTATGTTCTCAAAATATTAGCTAGTCCTGCCAGTGTGGCCCTGTCCCTGTTTTGTTGGTCATGTGTTATTTTCTTCATGACCATACCAAAGCAATTGTAGCTTCTTTGGAACAGCATACATATTGTATTAGCAATAAAGGTATCAGAGGCATAGTACTTAGTTCATTGTTGGCAATGTGGCTGGTTCTCAGTAAATCTGCTAGGTGTTATGAATTATTTATAGTTTAGTTATACAGAGTTCCTAAGGTACTTGATAAAGTTAGTAGGTCAGGTACAACGTGACGATATTGTAACAACATTAACAGATTAAAATAATGCAAGAAAAATCTAGAAATATCATCATTAACATAATTAACAAACATCAGTATTTTTTGAGAGAAAAAAGTTATATTCAAAAAGAGATTTAACAAGATTGCCATCCAAAACTACAAGTTCCAGATGGCAAGTAGACAAGGAAGCCATTGGCTTATCGAGAGTCTAACAATTTTATCATCTATGTATAGTGCACCCTTATCAGATATCTATCAATTTTATTTTTAAACATATTCACACTACTAGCATTAACACAATCATTTGACAGTTGTTCCATTCATTTATCACCCTCTGTGAGAATGAGTATTTCCTCATGTCCAACCTACATTATTCCTTATCTAATGCTGTTTTGTGTCCTCTGGTTCTACTGCCTTCTTTTGAAGAACATATTCCTATCAATATTCTCATAACCATTCACTATTTTAAACATTTCTATTTGGTCTCCTCTTAGTCTCCAGGAGCCTGATGAATGAATGACACAACTAAAAGTCTCAGACTATACCAAAGTCTGAGACAATGAACATCGAGACTTTGGCCGTCGCTAAGTTGCGATCCAAGGACCCGACGTGTGACTGAGACAACAAAGTCTAAGACTTTAGCGTGATTTTCCAGACGTTCGATATAGTGTTACTTTTGGACCAGGAGATCTGGGGGAAGCCCAAGCATTTTAGTGTGCAGGCGCAGACGAAGTTGGCGGCAACTCACTTGTAATTATTGCGGTAAACATGGCAAGTAAAGACGTTTTGCCGAAACCAAAGAATAAACGGCTCAAAAAACCTAAGTGCACTGGTGCCAAAAATATAGTTTTGTTGGAGGAGATTGCATTGGAGAAAACGCTGCTGACCTCCAATTTTCAAAATGGAGTGACGCTAAAGAAGAAACAGTTAATGTGGCAAAAGATTACAGACAAAGTGAATGCCGTGGGTGGCCATGGCCACAGTAGCACAGATAAAAAACGGTAGAAGGACTAATGTGACATGAAAAATAGCGTAGTGACATATACAATGCAGTGTTACACGACCAATAAGTGCATGTGCAGTTCTATGAAAATCGGGTAACCTAGACTATGTGAAATGTATTAAGTGATGCCAGTATACACAGAACCAACACAGTCTCAAACAAATGCATTATTTGATCAAAAAGAGGAAGGACTAGTTTAGTAAACAAATGCCAAAATATGTTACATAACTTGAGTTTGGATGCTAAGAGCATGGCTATATCCTATTGGCAAGTGTAGGAATAGGTGTATACAAATATATTTTCATTTGACAAGCGAATTTCGTTATGTAGGGTTATCTAACATATAAAAGTGCATCTTAATAATCCAACTATCGATTGCGCTGTCTAACTTATGGCAGAGGGAGGAGGTTGGAAACGAAAACTCATGATAAGATCACGCAACAATGAACTGTCCAGCAAAACTGGTCTTGCATAAAACCAAACATTTAGCAATAGATAATGATTAACAAGTAACAATAGAGCAAGTCTCACAACAACACAAGCTAGCTTAGAAATCGAGTGAGGCTGGATCTAGGTCAAGTGGCTGCTTATATAGACTATGTGTGTGCGAGTAATAATTATTAGACTTACACCCTCGATACCAGAGTTGGTCTAACCTCAAACCACTTTCATTGCCTTGTTATCCCACATAAAATCCTTTATGCGCCACTGTCACATAAATTAATTTATGCAAAATAACAACACAAGTCAAGTGAAGATTGAAATAGGCCAAAGAATGACATTTAATTTATTAATTAATGAGCCAGAAATTAGGCAAGCATACATCATCAAAACAATTAATAAGTAACAATAGAAATTTGGAATATTTGCAGAGCAAAATTCTCACAACGGCACAAGCTAGCTTAGAAATCGGGTGAGGCTGGATCTAGGTCAAGTGGGTGCTTAAATACCCTCGATACCAGGGTTGGTCTAACCTTGAACACTTTCATTGCCTTGTTATCCTGCATTAAATCCTTTATGCACCGCTGTCCCATAAATTCATTTACGTGAGGCAACAAAACCATAGCTATACTGATCCTATTATGATTGGCTTAGAGGGAGGTGGACTTTGCACTAGATATGTAGATTATGTATATTAGCCCTGCAACTTCTGCGTAGTAACACATGGCTGTATAACCTATCTTAGCCAATCACCGTTAAGCAAGACAGCCATCTGCCCCGCTCTGCGAGTAGTTGACGGCACATGCAAATTGAACGTCGAGGCAGCAATGCGTGCTCCAACTTCATTGCCTTGAAGTTTCAAACTTTCAATTTGTGTTGAAAAAGTTTTGATTTGACACATCGGATCGTTTGCCACTGCTGTGCCGGATATCACTGCTGCTCGTCTGAGACTTGAGTATATTGTTTTTTCTCAATCTTGATCACTTTGCCATTTTAAGCCAAAATTGGCGGCCGATCACAGTGGGGCATAGCCATATTTTCGTTGAGTCGGCCGGTCCATCCTGGTCCGGGGTGTCCAGACTCCCATCTTTGCGCACCGACGAGCAATGGGAACGCATTTCCATCTAGCGCCCACAACTGGTCGTGTTGCATGTTGGGGGAAATGACCTCGATTCATTGGCCGGTCCGTCCCCTCAGCAAGTCAGGGCGCAGCTTGTGGAATTGGCCATGTCATCATCTGCCAATTAATTCGGTGTGACAGCTGGCGTAATTTTTCACCGCAGGTCCGAGGTGAACAATTTTATAAAGGCGGTTTGCTAGGGATTCAAGCAGGTCTCTTTTTGGAAGCATAAAGGTTGTGGAACCACGGTATTTTGGGACGATTTGGGTAATTATAAGCTCTATCATAGTATAAGGAGCACCATCCTTCGGGCTATCAATCTGCTGTAGCTCGATGGGCGATACGGGAATAAATTCGGGTATCACAACTTTCTATGATTGACAGAGAGGGGCGGTGTGTAACACCTTTGCAGTAGGAAACATAATTGCTTTGTTTGTTCCATCTTTGTTGAGACCTGGTTGCATTACAAATCGTGTTTGTTTTAACATCGTATATTATTGGCTGATGTTTATGCCACTGTAATCCTTAGCAATGTGAGTGAAGTTTGTGTCACGGGTGCAGACGAATTCACTCATCTTGGTAATCATTAATTCCTGTAGCTTGCTTATAAGTTATTTTACGCATTCATGTGCTTACTTTAAGAAGTACTAATTAGCCATGGTTTATTACATGCTGTCCAGTATGACAAGCTGTACTTAACAACAATGGCTTTATGGGGAAAGTTCACATTATTACTCACAGTGGCGCAATGGCCAATTGAATTAGTGTCTCCACATTGACCTCTTATTGACACTTTGACCTGTGTTGCTAGCTTGGTGCTTCGGCCCAGCATGCAGTTGCCCTTGTAAGGTTATTCTATTAACGTGCGCAATTTACACTGTGGGGACACTGTAACGCAATGGCCAGTTGGCGTAAATTAGCCATTAAGTGGCATTTCGGCTCGTATTACCAGCTTGGTGCTTCGGCCCAGTTGTTTGTTTTTAAACATGTTAAGTTCAGTTAGCAGTCAGTAAATTGAACAATTTATAAGCATTGTAACACACTTTCTGGTCGGCCATTAATTGGCAGTTCAGCTTGTATTACCAGTTTAGTGCTTCAGTCCAGTTGTTTGTTTTCAAAAATGTTATGTTCAAGTTAGCAGCCAGTAACTTGAAAAATTTTACGTTTTATTGGCACTGTGACGAATTGGCCAATTGGCATTTCAGACGAACTAGCCAGATGGCGTTCAGGCGATTTTTCCATTCGTTGGAGCTTCGACCACAATTACCAGCTTGGCGCTATATAGTTACTGTTTGCAAGTTTTAAACATTGTGATGAACTGGCCATTTGTAGTTCAGGTGAATTTTCCATTCGTTGGAGCTTCGGCCAGGATTACCAGCTAGGTGCTTCGGTCCAATAGTTACTGTTTTGCAAGTTTTAAACATTGTGACGAATTGGCCAGTTCGTGTTCAGGCGATTCTTCCATTCATTGGAGCTTCGGCCAGGATTACCAGCTTGGCACTTCGGTCCAATAGTTGTTTTTGTAATTTATAAGCATTGTCCAATAATTATATCATATGGGTGCCATAGCATATCTAAGATGGTTACACCCAATAACCGGTATCACACTTTGTTTGCTGTAACTGTTACAGGATGGCTCCCACGAGGGCATAGCGTCAGCAGGCTACTCATCATGTGGCAGCTACCGAGGAGCCTACCAGGATGAGGAGCCAGACTATAGCGGCAACTGCACCACGTTGGACGATAACGGGGTGCACGGATAGACGACTGCCAGCAACAATGCACATCTAAGCATTGACAACAACTAGCAGTGACACCCCACAGATGACAGCACCCCTGTTGGAGACTGCTGCACAAATGACAGTCCGGCAGCAGCAGGAACATTCCATTGAAGAGAGGTTGAGCAGCCCAATCAGTTGCTACATGAAAGGCATAAAATGCTGAGAGATCAGCGTACTAACAATGTAAACCCTGATATGGTTGCCACACAGGTAAATTCTGGTGCGCTGGCACCAACCATTCCACAACTGAGTCAAGTGATGGCCTAGCCTCAACCAACAACTGAGGCACAACTAATTTTACCCACAGATTTGCCCAGAGTGACGGCCTCTGGTCAGGTGGGGGGCATTAATGTGCGGCACGAGCTAGCTGGGGAAGAAATGGGTAACCTGGTGTTTGTTCCAGGCGTGAATGAGGTTATCAATAACCTTCCAGCAGAAACACGAGACAGGGTGAGAGCATTGACAGCTTATTCCATCTAACTGCATTCCCACATACCAGAGAAAGTGAGGGCAAAGGTGTGGGCTGGTGAGTTTGTTGAGGTATCAAATTTGTTACCGAGTCCAGGTCCACTAGTCAGGAGGTCTTTGACGTCCGCTTTGTCTTTTCCAGATATTGTTGATGCTGATCTAAAGGAGTTGGCTTTAGGTTATATCCTAGGTCCATACAGTGCTCTCCCTGATTTTCCGAAATTTCGAGTTTCCCCACTTGGAGTAGTTCCAAAGAAGTCCCCAGGCAAATACAGTGTGATTCAACATTTGTCTTATCCAGAAGGTAATTCAGTAAACGATTTTATTCCACATGAATTTTCTTCCGTGCAGTATGCTACAATACAAGATGTCATTGCATGCTCTCATTAAGAAATCCCCTTCCACAATCTACTTGGGTAAGGTTGACATAGAATCTGCTTTCCACATAATTCCAGTGTCCCCCCTGGACACACCATTGTTGGGTTTTAAGTGGAATGGCTTTTTCTACATGCATACAGTTCTTCCCATGAGATGCTCTAGTTCATGTTAAATTTTTGAAGCATTTAATAGTGCGCTGGAGTGAGTGGCAAAGAACAAACTGGGAATAACAGAGATGGTTCATGTAATTGACAATGTGCAGCTGACATGAAGGTATTTATTTGACTCTGTGGCCAGTTGGAGGTTCCTTTCGCACAAGATAAGACACAAGGACCCAATACAACTCTTCCTTTTTTGGGTATTACACTGGATACACTGAAATTAGAAGCCAGACTCCCTCAGGATAAGATAGATAAATACTGTTGTTATGCAAATTTTTGACAAAGAAAAAAGTCATCCTCAAGGAGCTTCAGTCCCTCATAGGTGTTCTAAATTTTGCTTGTTCCTGGCAGAGCTTTCCTTAGACGTTTAATAGATTTGATGATTGGCGTAACCAAGCCACATTATCATATCAGACTTACACAAGTGGTTAAGCTAGATCTGAGGGTGTGGCAGGTTTTTCTGAGCAGATTTAATGGCAGGGATTTCTTTCTTAATCAGGACTTCCACAGTGGTAACTGCTTAGAGTTATACACTGATGCATCTGGGAGTATAGGTTATGGAGCAGTGTATGGCAAGGAATGGTTTTATGGTAGATGGCCATCCTCATGGCAGTGTCGCAACATTTCAGCTCTTGAACTGTTTCCAATTGTGGCCGTGGTCGAAGTTTGGGGTAATAAATGGGCGAACCAAAGTGTATGTTTTTCACTGACAATGAAGCACCGAGACATGTGATAAATAAGTGAACATCTTGCAAGCCATAATTATGGCCCTTGTTCTTGCATGCCTGAGTCTTAAAGGGGGGGTGAAGCACTCGAACAACCATAGCCCAAACATAATAACATACCATTTACAGTATATTACTTATGGCTTACGGATCCCTTGGGCGCCATGTGTCGCATAGGGCATGTACAAAAGTCCACCATTCCGCCCTGTCAGCCGCCCTCTGTGCCGCCTCTGCCCATGATGTCCACCCAAACGCATCTCGTTCTTTTTCCGCCATTCTCCGCCATGTCTCTTTTGGTCTTCCGATCGCTCTCTTTCCCACAGGTGTCCAATTCATCACTATACGGCAGTCATTTGTATTTTCAAATCGAAGGATATGGCCAATAAAACTCCATCTTCTAGCCTTGATGATGTCTGTTATCCTGCTTATTTCTACCTCTTCATACAGTTTTTCGTTTGAAATTTTTTTTGGCCAGAATATATGTAGAATTCGACGCAAACATCTATTGTGAAATGTATTGAGCCTTTGTCCATCATTTTGGTTTACCTTCCAGCATTCTGCTCCGTATAGTAGAACTGACATCACATTGCTCTTGTAGATTCTGAGTTTCGTTTTCCTTCTGTATTGGCCTGATGCCCACACTTTCCTCAGTTTATAATAGGCTGCTCTCGCTTTCTTTATGCGTGCGCTTATATCTGCTGTTGAACCTTTGTCTGCATCCATAACTGAGCCTAGATAAGTGAAACTATCAACAGTCTCTACATTGTCTATGCCTATTACTATTGGTTGGTTATCATCAGTCTTGATCTTCATCACTTTCGTTTTGGCTGTGTTTATGTGTAGTCCAGTTCTCTTTGCATGCACTTCTAGCTCATTTGTCTTCTGCTGTAAGTTTCTTCTTGATGTTGATAACAGAGCTAAATCGTCTGCAAAATCTAGGTCCTCCATCGTATCTAATCCCCATTGAATTCCTCTTTTCCTTCTAGTTGTTTTCCGCATAATCCAGTCTATCACCAATACAAACAAAAACCCTGACATCACACATCCTTGCCTCACTCCCGACATCACAGGAAACCATTTTGACAATTTGCCTTCATGCTCAACTGCACATCTGAAGTTTTTGTAAGACATTTTCACAAGATTGATAATTTTGGATGGAATTCCATAGTATTTCATAATTCTCCATAAACTCTCTCTGTGAATACTATCAAAAGCTTTCCTAAAATTTACAGTATATATCACCCTTATATGACGGGCGCAACGCCACGTTAATTTTGTAATATCCTTTTTAACTTTGCCATTATCTTCGCTGGGCGGCGCCATATTGCTCTGCGGGGGGCTCAGCGGCAGAGTGGTTTGAGTACGAGCTCCTGGCACCGCGTTCACACAGTAAAAACCTCTCGGAAAAATGGCCGAAACGCATGGAAAATCGAATAAAAAGAAAACTGGTGTGCACTGGATGGCTCCTGGATATATCAACTAGTACTACAAATGCAAGGAAAAAACTTTTGATCGACTTCCGAGGAAGAATTTGCAGCGGAAAAGGTGGTTGCAAATGCGGAAATTGCCGTGTCCGTCAGCCGCAGGCTCTGCGAGTGACCACTTTTCCGATGCAGATTACAAGACAAAAGACTATGTGATGAGCATGGACAGACAGTGAGCATCAAGATGTCATTCTTGGTCAAAGACACCGTTCCATCTTAGATCTTTTTTTCCGCATATGACCATGCATCTAGACTATTCTGCGACAAGGAAACGTCAGATATCAGAGGGCAGAGCGATGCGTAGGAAGCGACGAGCCGAAACCAGGTTAGTAAATTGGATTACCGTTACCATTGTAACTTATCACTACGATTACAATATAGTTCCACCCCAATAAGCACAGCTGTGATTCAACATCAGCATATATATGACCCACAGTAAATCGAAATGTATGAATACAATAAAGTGCGAGTAAGTGTTAATAGTTTGATATAATTACGAGTGTTTTCCTATCCGCCGATTTATTTTCGACGTGATCAGACGTACCGTCAATACAATACGTGGCCGTACTCAAAACAATAACAATAACTCAGTAAGTGCTACAGGATATACTGCAACCTTATAACATGGGCCATGGCGTATGTACTAGGCAAAATTATTTTAAAAAATAATTTGATATTATTTATTGACAGTCATAATAAGTTTCATACTCCTGTGTTCTAAATGCCTAGAGAGCAAGCAGCAAGCGTAAGGCTAAGCCTGGGGGGGTTAGAAGCATGGGAGAAACACGACCAAAAGACAGTATAGACTATAGTGCAACAGAAGCCTACTGTTGCTGTTTACATTTCAAATTCTTTATGGAAATATTTAAAATATACAAATACTTTCATTGTGATTAAGTGCAAATGCAGTTACAAAAACTTTTTAAAAGTATTTAAATATTTAAGTAAAATGCATTTCACCCATGCAATGTCTAGCTGGAAAGGAAACTAACTAAGGCATCGTCATTTACCCAGTTAAACACTGTCAGATTACATGTCTGCTTTCTATAATGACACTTTACAATTTCTGTCTGAATTCTTGTGACTTGACAATAAGGCAAAATTATATAAAATTAATTTGCTTTATTGATCAGATTAAACCCCACATGTAATAACTGGAAGTTCATAGAGACGTATTAATTACATTTTATTATAAGTCGACTGATAACACTGTAATGAATATCGTGGGGGGAGGGGGCAACTGTCGGCAACCCACAATAGTATTAGTACAAGCTATACATATGAAGGAAGTATATCAGGCATGGGGTCAATTCTGTTTTGTCAATTCCAAAAAATCAGTTCTAATTCCGCCTTGCAAAAAATCAATTCCAACTGTTAAAATCCTAGGCTAAAGAAAAATTCAAATCCAATTCGTTTTAACACAGTTTTATTTGTCACGTGTGCACAATCATATTTAATTAGATATGATTAAAAAATTATTGTTCGTTAAATGCACACACACACACACACACACACACACACACACACACACACACACACACACACACACACACACACACACACACACACACACACACACACACACACACACACACACACACACACACACACACACACACACACACACACACACACACACATCAGGTTTGCCATAAAAATTTTTTTAAATGGCATCCAGCCATTTCATATGTACTTTCTGCTGCGACACCTCTCGATATTTAATCAGATATGATTAAAAAATTAACTATTATTCATTAAATGCATCTATATATCGTTTTCGAGACCACGCTCTGCCTACTATATATATATATATATATATATATATATATATAGTAGGCAGATATATATATATATATATATCAGGTTTGCCATAAAAAATTTTTTAAATGGCATCCAGCCATTTCATATGTACTTTCTGCTGCGACACCTCTCCTGGATTTTTGCTAACAAAACCAGACATTTTGGACAGCCCTGGACAGTTGGGTCATTAATCTGAGTTTCCCCTGTTTATATCGGGTCCAAGTCATTTGCCCCCCCCTCTGGACATTTGCCCCTTTGTCACTTGCCCCCCAGACATTAGCCCCTTGCCTTATTCAAAATCTGGACATTTGCCCCCGTCCATAGCTTCTGGATTATTTGTAAGTTTTTTTAAGAAATGTTTTTTTAACTTATTTTTTTATTTCTGAACATGAATTCAAGATATATATCACCCTAATTGCAATTAATATTCTTTGTGCCAGATCAGCCAAGTAAATTACTTTATGTAGTTGGAGATGATCCTGTAATCAAAGGATTATCTTTATTGCAATCAATTCCAATTCCGGAACTGGAATTGAGGGTCAGTTCCAATTCCGGAATGGAATTGACCACAGGCCTGAAGTATATTCATGACAATATCTTGTCTCTGTGTACTACAGCAACAGTCATGAACAGTATAATTGAATTGAAACAAGCTTATGTCTGTGGGGCTTTTGTCGGGAGGGGCTTTTGTCCATGCACCATACTATCTAGCAGATGCTTTCAGTATAATACCTAATAATTATATATATATTTACATATATACATATATATACGTGTGGGCAGGTATGTGTGTGTGCGTGCAGCATTTATAAGGTAAAGTTGTCACAAGCATAGATCTGCATTTGGTCCAATAACAATATTCATGCATTATGTTATCTAAATCGAGTGTCAGATATAAAATAAGGAACCCCATAGAAAGTGTACCTATGGGTCCATATTTTGTTATGGAATTTTGACCCCTTATAGAATTTTGACCTCCCTGGCCCATTGAAAACAGTGCAATGTTGATTAGATAATATAATGCACTTTGGAGCTAGGATGCTACAATTTTGGTTACATGCGTTTGGTTATGTTACCAGTGGCATTCGTCAAACTGACCAAACAGATTCATTAAAAACATTAAGAGATCAGTGCAACACCCATTGGTTGAACATGGCTCCATAGGGAAAATGCTTTTCCCTGTGGTTGATTACTTTATACATTCTATATGACACTGGCACTCTTATATTCTAAAAATAATATATACAAGAGAAAGTTTCTCACATTGTGATTCATTTTTATTATGCAAAAGATGAATTTTGTAAAATTTTCAAGTCACTGTATGTGTAATCTTTTCAGATGAAGGATTCACCATTGGTTCGTACAAGTACAGGTACTAGTTTTGAAGCATCCAGCGCTACGGGTGATGCCGTCAATCTTTACATTACGGATGTCACCTTTAGTGCCATCACTGCTACTACTGCTGTGGCACCACATACAACTGATGCTGAAATGCAAATCGATCCGGTAACGATATTTCAAGTGTGACACTTCGCGAATGCTGCTGTAGTCACGGATGACATTATTGCACCAATGAACGTTGATCATGACTACTCCTATGTGAAGCTTCCATCAGATTCAGTGAGAATAAAGACATTGGTGCAGATGATGCACACTATGTGATAACAGCGACATAACCGAGGGTGACTCAAGCAGCTCCGACACCTATGAGAAAGAGAAGAAGTTTGTCATTCATGAGAAAAACTTATGTCACTTTTCTGCACCTGCCACACACCAAACAGCCATAAACTGTGACACAGGTTGTACTCATGTCTGATCTATCAGCCAAGGTCTTTCGGATACTGGGGTGTCTGTCAGGAAAGTGTGCTGATTTCTACCCCTGGATGAGTGAAAGGTGAATTGAATATGTTAGGTGTACATGTACTATCAGTCAGAATAAGTAGTGCATTGGTGTATATTTAGTGCCAGTAGTGTATTGGAACAGATGGTTGGTGTGCAAGTACTATCAGTCAGAACAAGTAGTGTATTGATACATTTGATTGGTGTACATTTACTGTCAGTACAAGTAGTGTATTTGGTAGAGAATGAGATGCTTAGTTTACATTTGCTGTCGGTAGGAACAAGTAGTAGATTCAGTCAGAACAAGTAGTATATTGGATACACATGATTGGTGTACATTTACTGTCAGAAGAAGTAGTGAAATGGTGCAGATTCCAGAATGAGATCATTGGTGTACATTTATTGTTGGTAGGAACAAGTAGTGTATTGGTATGCATGATTGGTGTACGTTTACTGTCAGTCAGAACAAGTAATATTGTTACACATGATTGGTGTACATTTACTGTCCAATCAAAACAAGTAGTCTATTGCCATTGGTACAGATGATGATGGTGAAACAGTTAAAATGCCTTGGCTTTATAAAGATTAATTATTTCCTAAGCTAAACTACCAGTATATTTGATATGTTGTGGCATAATAATGATGTGTGTAACTGTGATATCCATGTTCCAGGTTGTATTTCCCGGTGGTAGAAGTCACTGTTTTTAGTCAATGTTTAGTCTTGGTTTCAGTCGTTCAAGTTAGCCTTATTTCTTTGGTAATTGTTTTTCTATGTGAATAAACTGTTGATATATTTTATGTTGGTCTCAATATAAATGAAATTGTGTGTAGTGACATGCAAGATGCTGCAGGTAACATTTTTGTTGACAGAAGTGGGATATGGATAAGAAGGCATTCACATCATTCAGTTATTAATATTTTAGTGGGAATTTTTGTAGTTTTCCAAGTTGTTTTTCGACCTGCTGCATACTGTGGGTGCCTCACAATTTGTCTATATCAGACTATGAGTACACTTACCTGTGTCAGGTCAATCTCCATAGCTAAACTTTCCATCAATTCAATTCGGGTCAGAATAGACATCACAGATCCTTTCCACATTGCAGGATGGGATTACTTGTCTTGCCTTTCCTGAGCCTGAAATATAATTTGTCAGGGTTAGTTGATAGCACTAATTCCATAATTACCATAATAGTTGCAAAACTGTGAACATTACATACTGTCAGTAGTTAATTATTGTTATTTAAATGATTACATTGCACCAAACAACAAGGTGTTGTGGTGTGCTACAGAGAGGGGTGATTACAAGTACGAATATTAATGTAATCATGATTACAGTAATTATTGCAATCACAATTACTAATGTAGTCATGATTACAATCATTATTACAATCACGATTACGGTAACATTTAAGAATATATATATATTCACATAATGAATTAAATAAACCCTCATGTTATTATTGTCATCAATGTTATTCAACACAACATCAAACACAATATTAAAATACAGTCACGGTACACTTCATTAGATTAGATACAAAATATAGAGAAAAGCCTGCTTGCATTGCCATTGTAGTTCGGACCTCGCCCTCGGGCTACGTAAAAGAAATATGCAGAAAAAATATGATTATTAAAATGGCAATGATTCGATAACAATTGAATTACTGACCTGCTAGCTATAGGGCGAATCAATGAGTCGGCACGCAAATCATGCAATGACAGCAGACCAACATCTAGCACCGCTCTGTTTGTGCATATCACTACAAAATCATCGTCTTCGCCTTCGTACGGTGATGCAAGCACCAACGCGGTCGGGCACACAGTGCTGCATAGCCATAGCCTAGCCCTAGGCATGGTAGCTTCCTCGGCGCAGCATGACTCCGCAGACATTGGGACGAAATTTCCACAGGTTCACCACATCACATTACCTAGTCAGGAATCGTTGACAGTCAAAGCGCTGTTGTAATTTTTTCTGAATCCAACGTCAACAAAGTCAAAGGCGAAGCCGACCTGGAGTCTGGAGCGTGACTCGCACACTCGGTGACACTTTACGACTGTCAACGGTTGTTTCCGTGTGGCCTGTCGAACTAGACTCTTCGTCTGTGGTTTCCATTTCTCCAAAGATAGACAACTATTACGGAAGTTCAGTAAACCACTAATCGCTAGTAGCAGATCTGGTAAAACTGTCACAAGCGATGCATCCATCTTGTCAACAAGTAAAAAATAGTTCCGGTATTCCGTTATCGCATATTCTCGTTGGTTAGCGTCTCGTGTGTTCGAGAAGTGTGGCGTTTTCCACGATTTTTTGCGTGTTTTGTTGTAATTTCTTTAACTTTTTTTATTTGGAACGAACAAAAACGCTATTTTGTTGACGTGTGTAAACACTTGTACATATAACAGAGACCCATATCTTTTTTTTCGCTCCAGAATGCCTATTTATGAAATAAATCGCAAAAAATCGAAAATTTACATTGATTAGATATACGCGACTCAAACCACTCGTTTCGACAACAAGATGGCGATACGCAGTGATGTATTTTGTAGATTTTTGTCTCGAACAAAATCAGTTTTTCAGTTTATCTCATAAATTAGCAGGTATCTGTCACCATTAATGCATAGTTAGATAATATATATTTAAATATACGGCATAACACAAAATTGCTTCAGTTCCCCTTTAACATTAATTTCATGGCATGCCATGTACCTGGTTGAGTAAATATTCTAACAGATAAATTATCTCGTGGTCAAATAGATGAGTTCCGGTTTTTGGCGCCATGGGTTAATACTAGGCCAATCAAACTTCCATTTCATAGCTCACCAGAAGGGTTAGGCTATCTTAACCTACCCTGAATGCATGAAATCCAGCGGATCTCATATTTACCTTGTTGAGTGGTCAAGGAGTCTTGTCTCGGGTTAGAGCTTCTTGATTTCAGGTATGCTACTGTAGTACAACTCATGTATAACCCAGCAATTAGCAATTCTTATATTTGATAAGTTAAGAAGACTTATCTCGGGTGAGATCTTCTAGATATAAGAAATCATTTTTAGGTGAATTTACCTTAATTTAAGGTGAAAAAAAAGGCATGTCTTGGGTGAGACCTATGAGAACAGTGTTTCAGTAATACAGCTTTTCTGGTGAGCGGTCACATGTCTAGGTGACCTAGTGGCGTAGTGGCCCCACCTATCTGGGTCACAGGTTAATTTTTTTTAGTGTTAAACTGAATTTTTATTATTACACCACGGTAGTGTTGTTATGTACTGCATTAAGTTCGGTATGTTTTTGCTCATTCCCACAATGTGGGCCACTTTTAGAGTGAGATGTTTTGATTACATAGGGCAATGTCGAAAGACACAGAGTGGCCCACATTTGTTTGTATATAAATACGTTTAATTTCTACCAAACATGGTAGATAATAAATGTCAGACAAAAAATTTGGCCATTTTAAAATCTATCCGGTTTTGGTGTTGTTGCATTGCATAAATGGATGTATGCAATTATAGTGCATACTAATCTTTATGCGAAGCAACAACACCCTAGCTATCCTGATCCCATTGTGTTTGGCTTAGAGGGAGGTGGACTTTACACTTGATATATAAATTATGTAAACTAGCCCTGCCACTTCTGCATAGTAATATACGGCTGTAGAAACTATCTTAGCCAATCACCATTAAGCAAGATGGTCATCTGCCCCGCTCTGCGAGCAGTTGACGGGACACGCAAGTTGAACGTCAAGGCAGCAGTACGTGTTCCAACTTCTGTGCCTTGAAGTTTCAAACTTGCAATTCATGCAGAAAAAAACTGGTGACTGGTCTGCTGTTTTTGCTCAACGTAACTGTCGCAGACGGTTGAGTTGTCAGTGTGCACAACCCAGCTCAGTAAAGCATATTTTACAATGAGAAAACAATAGCGCTCTCTCACACTATCACACAGCAGACATGTACTTACATTTTGTCTGTTGAAGTTGTGCCAAATCCTGCTGGTTTGCCCGCAGTTGTTCAGTCATAGTCCTAATTTGGTTGTTTTTAAGCTCACTTTCCTCTATGAAAGACTGCAACTAAAGAACACAAAATAGTGCTGTTGTATGTTTGGAATAAATCGCACAAAGATTTTTTTATTATTATAAAATACTGCATACTGATTGTCAGTTTATATGTTATGATCTAACATTAAGATCATAATCAGACTTGGGATCAATTACATTATATCAATTCCAATTCCACACCAATTACACATACCAATTCCACTTCAAAATACCAATTCCAATTATCAATTCCATACCGAACTAGCAGTATGTGAACAATATCATCAAGGCAATATTTCCTACTGATGATCATAGTATCAGTACTGATTTGTGGTTACAAGTTGGGCAAGGCCTTTATTATTATTATCACATTTCGACCGATAAATAAAACTTAAACACCCTTCATGATGATCTTGCCAATTCTGATCTTTTGTTCCAACCGAAATCTACATTATGTGAGCTTGTTAATCAGTACTATGAAACATTAAGAAAACTCCTGGATAAACATGCCCCAAAACAAACTAAACATTTACAAGTTCGCCCTCCATTGCCATGCAGATCTGATCGCCATGGATGTCTCTAGAAATAGTTGTAGTGAAATGTTGTCATCAACATCTTAAAATAATTTGGCGATGAACTCGTTCTCCACTTGATCAGTCCCATTTTACTAAAAAGCTACATTTATGTAATCATATGATGCCAAAAGCAAAATCTGATTACTATACAAATTTTATCTTGACAAATTCTAAAAACCCTTGCCAGATGTGGAAATTCATAAACACAATTCTACATCGGCAGAAATCAAAAGCACTGCCTGAACACTCTTCATTGGATACATTGTGTACTTCTTTTTCAAAATACTTCACAGATAAGACTGCTCGCATTCAATCATATTTTGTCATTTATGATAATGACTATGATTTCCCTGAACTAATTTCTGAAAAATTACACTACAGTGTTTAACACCTGCAACTACTAGCAGAGTTATCATTATTATTAAAAAATCTCTTAAAACATTTAAATTTGTCGTTCTCACATTTTTCAGCACTATGGTTTCTTATACTAAATTAAAAACGTAATTTTATCTAAATAGTTAAAGGGGGGTGAAGCACTCGAACAACCATAGTCCAAACAGAATAACATACCATTTACAGTGTATATCACCCTTATATGATGGGCGCAACACCACAGTAATTTTGTAATATCCTTTTTAACTTTGCCATTATCTACGCTGGGTGGCGCCATTGCTCTGCGGGGGGCTCAGCGGCAGATTGGTTAGAGTACAAGCTCCTGGCACCGCCTTCACACAGTAAATCAATTTGAGCGACGACACATTACCTCTCGGAAAAATGGCCGAAACGCATGGAAAAAAAAAAGAAAACTGGTGTGTACTGGATGGCTCCTGGATATATCAACTAGTACTACAAATGCAAGGAAAAACGTTTTATCGACTTCCGAGGAAGGATTTGCAGTGGAAAAGGTGGTGGCAAATACGGAAATTGGCATATCCGCCAGCCGCAGGCTCTGCTAGAGACCACTTTTCCGAAGCAGATTATAAGACAAAAGACGTATGTGATGAGCATGGACAGACGGTGAGCATCAAAATGTCATTCTTGGTCAAAGACACCGTTCCATCTTAGATATTTTTTATGCATATGACCATGCATCTACAGACTATTCTTTGACCAGGAAATGGCAGATATCAGAGGGCAGAGTGATGCGTAGGAAGTGACAATAAAGTGCGAGTAAGTATTAATAGTTTGATATAATTACGAATGTTTTCCAATCCGCCGATTTATTTTCGACGTGATCAGACATAAACAATGTGGCCGTACTCAAAACAATAACACTAACTCAGTAAGTGCTACAGGATAAACAGCAGCCTTATAACATGGGCCATGGTGTATGTGCTAGGCAAAATTATTCACGAAAATAATTTGATATTATTTATTGACAATCATAATAACTCTCAGACTCCTGTGTTCTAAATGAAACACCTTCTGAGTCTGAGACCAAGTGGCAAGCGTAAGGCTAGGGGGGGGTTACATGGGGAGAAACACGACCAAAAGACAGTATAGACTATAGTGCAACAGAGCCTGCTGTTGCTATTTACATTTAAAATTCTTTATGGAAATATTTAAATATACAAATACTTTCATTGTGATTTAGTGCAAATGCAGTTACAAAAACTTTTTAAAAGTATTTAAATATTTTCAAGTAAAATGTATTTCACCCAATGTCTAGCTGGAAAGGAAGCTAACTAAGGCATCGTTATCTACCCAGTTGAACACTGTCAGATTACATGTCTGCTTTCTATAATGACCAATTTCTGTCTGAATTCTTGTGACTTGACAATAAGACAAAATTATATAAAATTAATTTGCTTTATTGATCAGATTAAACCCCACATGTAATAACCGGAAGTTCATAAAGAGATGTATTAATTACATTTTATTCTAAGTCGACTGATAACACTGTAATGAATATCGTGGGGAGAGGGGGCAACTGTCGGCAACCCACAATAGTATTAGTACAAGCTATACATATGAAGGAAGTATATCAGGCATGGGGTCAATTCTGTTTTGTCAATTCCAAAAAAATCAGTTCTAATTCCGCCTTGGAAAAAATCTATTCCAATTTATCAATTCCAATTCCAACTTTTAAAATCCTAGGCTAAGGAAAAATTCAAATCCAATTCGTTTTAACACAGTTTTATTTGTCATGTGTGCACAATCATATTTAATCAGATATGATTAAAAAATTAACTATTATTCATTAAATGCATCTATATATCGTTTTCGAGACTACGCTCTGCCTACTATATATATATATATATATATATATATATATATAGTAGGCAGATATATATATATATATATATCAGGTTTGCCCTAAAAAATCTTTAAAATGGCATTCAGCCTTTTCATATGTACTTTCTGCTGCAACACCTCTCCTGGATTTTTGCTAACAAAGCCAGACATTTTGGACAGCCCTGGACAGTTGGGTCATTAATCTGAGTTTCCCCTGTTTATATCGGGTCCAAGTCATTTGCCCCCCCCTCTGGACATTTGCCCCTTTGTCACTTGCCCCCAGCACACTTGCCCCCCAGACATTAGCCCCTTGCCTTATTCAAAATCTTGACATTTGCCCCCTGTTCGTATCTTCTGGATTATTTGTGTTTTTTAAGAAATATTTTTTTAACTTATTTTTTTATTTCTGAACATGAATTCAAGATATATATTACCCTAATTGCAATTAATGTTCTTTGTGCCGCAATTTATGTGTTGCAATTTACTATTTGGCTTATTATAAAGCTCGTATACAAACATACATTTGACTTTGTTATCATCAGCAAACGAGCCACGGTTTCATGTCATTAACTCTTATGTAGGTAGCTTTGTCCTGCATAAAGTATATTCATGACAATATCTTGTCTCTGTGTACTACAGCAACAGTCATGAACAGTATTGAATTGAAACAGGCTTATGTCTGTGGGGCTTTTGTCGGGAGGGGCTTTTGTCCATGCACCATACTATCTAGCAGATGCTTTCAGTATAATACCTAATAATTATATATATACATATTTATATAAATATATACATATGTATGGGCAGCTGGGCAGGTATGCGTGTGTGTGTGTGTGTGTGTGTGTGCGCAGCATTTATAAGGTAAAGATGTCACAAGCATAGATCTGCATTTGGTCCAATAACAATATTCATGCATTATGTTATCTAAATCGAGTGTCAGATATAAAATAAAGGGACCCCATAGAAAGTGTACCTATGGGTCCATATTTTGTTATGGAATTTGGACCCCTTATAGAATGTTGATCTCCCTGGCCCAGTGAAAAAAGTGCAGTGTTGATTTGATAATATAATGCACTTTGGAGCTAGGATGCTACAATTTTGGTTACATGCGTTTGGTTATCTTACCAGTGGCATTCGTCAAACTGACCAAACAGATTCATTAAAAACATTAAGAGATCAGTGCAACACCCATTGGTTGAACATGGCTCCATAGGGAAAATGCTTTTCCCTGTGGTTGATTACTTTATATATTCTATATGACACTGGCACTCTTATATTCTAAAAATAATATATACAAGAGAAAGTTTCTCATATTGTGATTCATTTTTATTATGCAAAAGATGAATTTTGTAAAATTGTCAAGTCACTGTATGTGTAATCTTTTCAGATAAAGGATTCACCATTGGTTCGTACAAGTACAGGTACCAGTTTTGAAGCATCCAGCGCTACGGGTGATGCCGTCAATCTTGACATTACGGATGTCACCTTTAGTGCCATCACTGCTACTACTGCTGTGACGCCATCGACAACTGATGCTGAAATGCAAATCGATCCAGTAACGATATTTCAAGTGCGACACTTCATGAATGCTGCTGTAGTCACGGATGACATTATTGCACCAATGAATGTTGATCATGACTACTCCTATGTGAAGCTTCCATCAGATTCAGTGAGAATAAAGACATTGGTGCAGATGATGCACACTATGTGATAACAGCGACATAACTGAGGATGACTCAAGAAGCGCCAACACCTATGAGAAAGAGAAGAAGTTTGTCATTCGTGAGAAAAACTTATGTCACTTTTCTGCACCTGCCACACATCTGCCACACACACAACTGCCATAAAATGTGACACAGTTTGTATTCATGTCTGATCTATCAGCCAAGGTCTTTCAGATACTGGGGTGTCTGTCAGAGACATGTGTGCTGATTTCCACCCCTGGATGAGTGAAAGGTGAATTGAATCTGTTAGGTGTACATATACTATCAGTCAGAATAAGTAGTGTATTGGTGTATATTTACTGTCAGTACTGTATTGGAACAGATGATTGGTGTGCAAGTACTATCAGTCAGAACAAGTAGTGTATTGATACATATGATTGGTGTACATTTACTGTCAGTACAAGTAGTGTATTGGTAGAGAATGAGATGCTTAGTTTACATTTGCTGTCGGTAGGAACAAGTAGTGTTATAGTATAGATTCAGTCAGAACAAGTAGTATATTGGTACACATGATTGGTGTACATTTACTGTCAGTCAGAACAAGTAGTATATTGGTACACATGATTGGTGTACATTTACTGTCAGTCAGAACAAGTAGTATATTGGTACACATGATTGGTGTACATTTACTGTCAGAACAAGTAGTGAATTGGTAAAGATTCCAGAATGAGATGATCAGTGTACATTTACTGTCGGTACGAACAAGTAGTGTATTGGTATGCATGATTGGTGTACATTTACTGTCAGTCAGAACAAGTAGTATTGGTACACGTGATTGGTGTACATTTACTGTCCAGTCAAAACAAGTAGTGTATTGCCATTGGTACAGATGATAATGGTGAAACAGTTGCATTATTAATAAAATGCCTTGGCTGTATAAAGATGAATTATTTCCTAAGCTAAACTACCAGTATATTTGATATGTTGTGGCATAATAATGATGTGTGTAACTGTGATATCCATGTTCCAGGTTGTATTTCTCGGTGGTCACTGTTTTTAGTCAATGTTTAGTCTTGGTTTCAGTCATTCTAGTTAGCCTTATTTCTTTGGTAATTGTTTTTCTATGTGAATAAACTTTTGTTATATTTTATGTTGGTCTCAATATATATGAAATTGTGTGTAGCGACATGCAAGATGCTGCAGGTATAATTTTTTTTGACAGAAGTGGGATAAGAAGGCATTCAGATCATTCAGTTATTAATATTTTAGTGGGGATTTTTGTAATTTTCCAGGTTGTTTTTCGATGGCTGCATACTGTGGGTGCCTCATGATTTGTCTATATCAGACTATCAGTACACTCACCTGTGTTAGGCCAGTCTCCATAGCTAAACTTTCCATCAATTCAATTCGGTTCAGAATAGACATCACAGATCCTTCCCACATCGCAGGATGGGATTACTTGTCTTGCCTTTCCTGAAATATAATTTGTCAGGGTTAGTTGATAGCATTAATTCTATAATTACCACAATGGTTGCAAAACTGTAAACATTACATACTGTCAGTAGTTAATTATTGTTATTTAAATTATTACATTGCACCCAACAACAAGGTGTTGTGGTGTGCAAGGTGTTGTGGTGTGCTACAGAGGTAATTACAAGTATGAATATTAATGTAATCATGATTACAGTAATTATTGCAATCACAATTACTAATGTAATCATGATTACAATCATTATTACAATCACAATTACGGTAACATTTAAGAATATATATATTGACATAATGAATTAAATAAACCCTCATATCATTATTGTCACCAATGTTATTCAACACAAAATCAAACACAATATTAAAATAAGTCACGGTACATTTCATTAGATTAGAAACAAAATAAAGAGAAAAGCCTGCTTGCATTGTAGTTTGGACCTCGCCCTCAGGCTAGTTAAAAGAAATATGCAGAAATTATAGGATTATTAAAATGGCAATGATCGATAACAATTGAATTACTGACCTGCTAGCTATAGGGCGAATCAATAAGTTGGCAAATCATGCAATGACAGCAGACCAACATCTAGCACCACCCTGTTTGTGCATGCCACTACAAAATCATCGTCTTCGCCGCGACTTCAGTGATGCAAGCACCAACGCGGTAGGGCACATGGTGCTGCATAGCCATAGCCTAGGGCATAGTAGCTTCCTCGGCGCAGCATGATGACTCGACGTAAACGTGCGGAGACATCGAGACGCAGTTTCCACAGGATCACCACATCACATTACCTATTCAGGAATTGTTGACAGTCAAAGCGCTGTTGTCATTTATCAGTAACAGTGTCACTTCCTGAATCCAACGTCAACAAAGGCGAAGCTGACCTGGAGTCTGGAGCGTGACTCGCACACTTGTGACACTTTACGACTGTCAGCTGGTGTTTCTGTGTGGCCTGTTGAACTGGACTCATCATCTGTGGTTTCCATTTCTCCAAAGATAGACAACTATTACGGAAGTTCAGTAAATCACTAATCGCTACTAGCAGATGTGGTAAAACTGTCACAAGCTATATGCATCTATCTATCTTGTCAACAAATGAAAAATAGTTCCGGTATTCCGTTATCGTATATTCTTGTTGGCTAGAGTCTCGTGTGTTCGAGAAGTGTATAGTTTTCCACGATTTTTTTTGGGTTTTGTTGTAATTTCTTTAATTTTTTTATTTGGAGCGCACAAAAACGCTATTTTGTTGACGTGTGTAAACACTTTTATATTTAATAGTGAACCATGTAGTTTTTTCGCTCCAGAATGCCTATTTACGAAAAAAATAGAAAATTTACATTGATTAGATATACTCGACTCAAACCACTCGCTTCGACAACAAGATGGCGATACGCAGTGATGCATTTTGTAGATTTTTGTCTCAAACAAAATAAGTTTTTCAGTTTATCTCATAAATTAACAGGTATCTGTCACCATTAATGCATAGTTAGATAATATATATTTAAATATATGGCATAACACAGACTTGCTTCAGTTCCCCTTTAAGTGTTGTTATACACTGGATACACTGTCATCAATAAGAGACATATTTTAAGATTTAATTACGTTCTTCTGATTGTTGCCGCTAACGGTTTGTTTACATCCCCTTTTCCGCCCACTCTCTAGTTAGCAAACTGTTTTATTATCTATTAAATTGTCCCTTTGTGTTGGTAACTTCATAAAATTTTATGTTCTGCTGTACTTTGTTATATTATATGTTCAAAAACGTTTAGTCTTTGGCTTTACATTGTCTGGGTTAACAGAATTTAAAATAAGTTGGACCTACGGCTAGTGCCCTATAAACTATTTACTAACAGGCTTTTCCCCCCCAAAACATTTATTATACCCAGAGTCGCCCTGGGGTGAAAATTCTAACATCTGTCATGTATTCATTTATTTGTTTTTTTCTATAACGTCTTGGTTGCACTATTTTGCATCATGGTTTATTTCTGACTTTTCCGTTAACCTAGGCTACGAGGAATTTTAGACCATATATATAGTTTTAATTACATCTGTTTCTGAACTTGTAATTTTGGTGATGTCTTAGCTATTAAAATAATAATAACTGTATATTACATTTTTTTGTACCAAGTTGATTGCTAAGGAAAGATGCCTATAACTTTTGCGGAATGTGAACGGTTTATTTTCACCTTGATTGTTAAACCATCACTTTTATAATCTAAATATTTATATTATTTTGTATTCAATCAATTGTTTATAATTTTTAAGAAAATGTCACCGCTATTCCCACTGTGTATTTTCTTCCTGTCTTGTTCGATAGCATTGAGAGGTGATAACTTTGCCCTGTGCAAGCCACTTACTTCTAAAATTTTGGTTGTTCCATCAATATATCCCAAACAAATGAGAGTACATCATTCGCTTTCCTTTTTACATGGTTTGCCATGTCTCAACCTTTGTTTTAATCACAAGTTACTTCCAATCCCTTGCTCTAGGCCAACATTTAAATTTGCCATAATACTTCTCCTGGCAGATGTTAGTATAAATCCTGGGCCTGCCATCAGTTGCAACATGAGGTTTGCTACCACAAACGTCCAAACGGTTTGGGGTAAGATGGCATCACTTAGTGACTCATTATTTCAGAAAAAAGAGACATTCTTGCCATCACTGAAACTTGACTAAGATCACATGACACTGCTGCTTGCATAGCTGAAATTTCCCCACCTGGTTGTACTTTTCATCATGCATTGACCACTTTCAGTTGGGAGAGGTGGTGGTGTTGGCATTAATTTGTTATCGGACCATTTTAAAGTAAATTCACGTTTAATCCCTGATTACTCTATAAGTGTTGAAATTGCAGATTTTTCTTTCTCAACAAATTTTGTATGCCTCTATTGACCTCCGGGACAGCCAGCCAACTTCTTTGAAGAATTTCAGGATTTGCTGGAAAATTTGGCAACTCTACATTCTGGATTTTACATTTTTGGTGATTTTAATCTTCATTTGGACAAACGTACAGCAGTAACTAGATAAAGATCATTCTCAATACAAGATTTATTATGTTCAAGAATGCACACGTGCGAAAAGCAGTGTATCGGGTACAGATGTTACATAGTTAGGTCGCATACATATAATATCGGACTATGCCCTTCCTCCCTTGAGCTTATTGAACATTGAGATAAGCTAAATGAAACAAAGAAATTATGTGTGAGCTAACATGCATCACAAGCACTGGTATAGTGTCTTACGTCAATGAGTATAGTGTCCATAAAGTCCATCAGGGAAATGTACATGGTACCATGTAAAGTAAACAATTAGCACAGTTGCACAAATAGAACAAAAGCATAGTAGAATAATGGGTGGCCTTTAGCGCCTGCCCTAGTATGGACCCGGGATAACATACGGGACCATGCTGTCTGACCTTGATACGTATTAAGATCCTGGCTGATTGTGAAGATTACATGTGGTAGTGTAACCATATACCATATGATAGCCGTTGTATTGCGTTGCGGTGACTACTTTCTGCTGGATAAGATCCATTCCTTTGGGTCGTACCTTTTTGGCAGAACTATAGATCGTCTGGGGCGTGGTGCACCGGGGTCGGGAATGATCGGCTCATTCACGGTTTCTGACAGTGTCATTTTTCCAGCGGTGCCAGCGTGTTATCGTTCTGGTGAGGCATGCAGTGAAGAAGGGGCGGCGACCGTCCCCTCATCAGTTAGTGACGGGTTGACAGGAGGCTCAGGTGGTGTGTGTTGAAGCACTGGGATCACCCTGTCGATAGTGTGTGACAACACTGGCTGGATTGAGCTGCTTTCCTTTGCTGGGACAATGGCGGTCCACTGGGGTGGTACAGCTTGCTGTGAATTTGTAAGTAGTTGTTGAGTGGCGACGGGGCTATGTACAGCTGGAACTTCCTTAGGAATTTGCGATTACGGAGAGTCACCCTGCCGGAACCATCCACCCTTATGACATATTGATCGTGTTGTTTCACCTCTACGACGACGCCAGTCTTATCCCATTTGTTGGGGTCATTGCCGCTCTGGTTCTGAATGCGCACATGATCTCCGATTCGTAAAGGGGGTAGTTGCTTGGTGTGCTCGCTAAGACGCTCCTCGGCGTGCGTATGTCGCTTACGGAGTGCAGATTCTCTCAGGCCAGAGTTGTCTACCCAGACCTTGTGGGGTGTGTAACGGCCGGGCAGCACAGGAATGAAGTCTTTAATGCTGCGTCCGAACACGATCATGGCTGGAGACATCTTTGTATCCTGATCGGGGGTGTTCCTATATTGTAGCATGGCTCTCTGAAATGAGGGTGTATCCAATTCCCCATTTGGGCCTGTATTGTGCATCAGCAGATGCTTGCAGGATTTCACGCCAATCTCAGCCCTGCAGTTGGAATGCGGGTACGCCACTGATGGTAGGCGGTGTCGGACACCCCATGATTTCAGGAACTCCTGGGTTTCCGTTGCCACAAATTCTGGTCCTCCATCGCTGGCGAGTTCCTCTGCGATTCCATAGGTGATGAATTCCTCCCGTAGGCTTTTCACCAGCCCCGCGGCCCCACCTGATGTCTTCTTTATTATCGGCCAGTTAGAATATCTGTCCACGATAATGAGGTAATGAGCTCCTTTGTATGTGAAGTAGTCGGCACATATGCATTGAAACGGAAACTCGGGGTCGACAGGAGTAGTGGGTAGCGCATTAGGCTGACTGGGTGATATCCGGTTGCAGTCCATGCAGCTGTTGCGCAGGCGTGCGATATCGGTTGTAATTCTAGGCCAGAAGACGGACACGTTGGCCCTCGCCGTCATAGATGTCACACCTTGATGAGCTGCGTGTAAGGCTTTAAGAATGTCTTCTCGCAGGACTGGTGGTATCAGCACCCTGTCCTTGTAGAGCATGATACCGTCTGTTGTTGATAGGTGTTCACGGAAGTTGAAGTATTCCCTCAAATATGGAGATAGTTGGAGCTTGGTGTCTGGCATACCATCTTCAATGATTTCGAGAAGCCTGAACATTGTTGGATCGCTGGTTGTGGCCTCTCTAACCTTATTCCATGTCACAGCGGCCATCCCCTCCAGAGCATGTGCTGCAGCCACAGTTATTTCGGCATCGATGCCGGCCGAACAGTCAGGCGCTTCCTTCAGTCAGGCGCTTCCTTCAGTCAGGCGCTTCAGCCGAGCACAAAGTAGCGTGTCCTCTCTAATGCATCAGCTACGGCTAGGGCTTCCCCTTCGATCGGTGCATATCTGGATTCAGCCGGGTGGGTGAAACGGCTGCCGACCAGTGTCACTTTCCAACCGTCGTTGCAGCAGAATGGCACTTCACCGGGGCAGGCACAATGCTTTTGGAGAAGGAAGAATCCAATTCCTTCTTTGGACCAGTCTGTGGTCAGGCATGTCTTTCTGCCCTTGTCGAAGATCTTCACTCCTTGTTGAATGTCCTGAATGATGCCTTCTTTGGACTCTTCGAACAACTGCTGCAATTGATCATCCCAATAGAATGGGGACTTGGGTTTCAGGAGGTCTCTGAATGGTCGCATTCTCTCCGTCATAGATGTGTAGTAGCTGACCTGGTTTACGAGTCCAAACCAAGATCTGACGTCTGTGATATTCCGCGGCACTGGGAATTGCATGATGGCATCAAGATATTTGCTGCAAGGCCTCACCTCATCAGGGGTGATCGTAAATCCCGCGAATTCTACGGTGTCTTGCGCAAATTGGAACTTCTCTGGATTGAGTGTGATTCCATTTCTGCCGCACTGATCTAACTATGCGCATGCCTGGACGAAACATTCTTCAATCGTGTCTCCCCATATGCAGGTGTCGTCGATGCATTTGGTCTTGTTAGGAAAGTCTGCAACAATCTCGTCGAATCTGCGGGTGTAACCGTCTCCGGATGCGATATATCCCTGAGGTGTCGTACAGTATCTGTAGCGTCCCCACGGTGTGATGAATGTGGTTAGGTGTCGGTCGCACTCCCTAATGGGCACAGAGTGATAGCCATTCCAGGCATCAAACACTGTTTTCTTCTTGTTGCTTGGCACCGACCTTGCTTGGTGAAATAGCGACTGAGTATGGTGGGTCTCTCTGGAGCAATGAGCATTCAATGCCTGCAGATCAACAGTCCGCCTTGGCTTGCCATTCTTCTTCTTGCAAATTACCATCCTGACACCATGTGACCGGATCGCCGACGGGGACAGTTTCGACGACCCCTAAGCACACATCTCTATCTAGGTCTGCCTTCACTTCCTCCTGCCAATGTAGAGGGACTGGTATAGGAGTGTGTATGGCAACTGGTTTCGCCTCTGGGTCCACCCTAAGTGCAAGTGGAGGTCCAGCCATGAATGGGAGTCGGGTGTGGGGGCACGTGTTGAAGGTGCTGGATGCGTAATAGTCCAGAAGCCATTTGTGAAGCTTTGCCACTTTGTCTTCTGTTGCTGGAAATGGAGGGACTGTTGGAAGGGTGGGTGGCATGGAGTGGGGAGGGCATGTGCATTTTTCGGCATCATCGTCCACCTCCAATGCCACATCTGAGTGGGATGCGGTTGCGGCTGCATCTGAATGATGAATATTTCCTTCCTTTGCTTCACCAACTGTTGGAAACGAGGGTGATACGAGGCCCAGGTCTTCACATGCTTCGCGGCTGAGGTACATATTTGTTGTGTCAGGTGTAACATAACAGACTTGTGCAGTCTCCATAGGGTACCCAGACTTGTCACGGCCTGACAATCTTAGCAGTGCGGCTCCTATGATTTTGATGGCGTTACTGTTAACAGCATTCATCTCATGCTGCACAGGGAGTAGATCAATTCTTTTGAGACCCAATCGCAAGATCAGCTTCAGTCCTATGAGGCAGCTCTGGCATCCAGTGTCGGCTATGGCAGTAATGACACTCTCTCGGGGATTGGATGATAGCTTCGTCCCAAAATGTATATAATCATGAGCACACACCCTTGCTGTTACAGTGATCTTGGGCTGTGGCTGAGACCGACGTTGCTGCCAGCCCGTGCCATCACTAAATACGTGGTGGACTAGCTTCACTGGTCTCCTCCCTGGGAAATTGCCGACTGCCGTCACGGCTGCGCACATCATGTCGTACACATTACCGCTCTGTTCCAGGCTCTTTTCTCCCTGCTCGAGTTTCTTGTAAACTCTCTGGGAGGTGAAGCAGTGCTTACATAGCTTATATGGCCGGATTCTGCCATCGCGGCTGAGTGGCCTGTTAAATTGCTTGTTGCACTTTGCACATTTAGCCTGTCGGTCGGCGGTAGCCGGTTGATAATTGTTAGCCTTCTTGTGCTGGCTCATCGCGTGAGCGCCCTCTAGCATTAAGGATGCTTGCGATCTCCGCCCGGCCTCCTTGGCTTCAATTAATTTTAGTGCAGCCTGAAGGTCATGTCTTGGTCTTCATGCCCCAGGATCTCGTGTTGAATATCATGGTCATTGAGGCCTCGGATCAACACATCCCTGATCATCTGATCTGTGAAGTCCACATCTCTTGGGTTGGCACAAGGACATCTCACAACAAACTTGCATTCATTTGCCTGCCCCTTGAGTCGTGCTGCAAAGTTGCGAACTCCTTCTCGATCCTGGGTCATGCCATGTAGGGCCAGTCTGGAGACCATCACATTTTCCCGTCATACTGCGAGGCTTGCAATGGTGAGCAGGATGGCATCCTCATCCTTCTGCTCCGTTCTATGCAGGTCTTTGCGAAGGTCAGTGTCACAGCAGGCTAATAACTGGACATTAATATCAGTTGTGGGCAATTTAGTAGCAGCCTTATAGCTTGCCCACAGGCTTGTGAAGTAAGTCCAGTCCTCGCAGGTACAGCCTTTTGCTACAGTTGGCCGGTCTAACTTTTCAGGTTTTGCATAATTGTGGGGGTTGGGGGCGTGAGCATTGCTGATGTGAGCCTGTAGAACCATTGTCAGTGCCTCGACGAAGGCCTCACCCAGCTGCTGGGACTGCCATTCACATCCATCTATGGGGCACTTCAACTGCGGCATAGTGTCAATGTTCGTTGTGTTATTAGTACGCCTATTATCGCCCACTCAGTTAATAGTTCGTGTTTTGATGCAATTCGAGTGAATTAATGTTCGTGACATGCATGTCTCGACGCACAGTTAAACAAACCTTTAGGTTAAGACGTTTGGTCTTTTATTTGATGACTTTCGCACGTGTGCATAGATAAAGATCATTCTCAATACAAGATTTATTATGTTAAAAAATGCACACGTGCGAAAAGCGGTGTATCGGGTACAGATGTTACATAGTTAGGTCGCATACATATAATATCGGACTAGTGTTGCTCTCGATATTTTTTAATGTTTTTACCCACCCTCCTACCCCATCTACACCAGTGTTTGTTTGATTTCTAGTTGGGTCGGTTTACTAACTTTGTGTGATATATGTTCGGTGGTGGGTTCCCCCACCTTTGGTGGTTGGTTCCCCCACCTTTGCTGATATTTTGTCAGAGTATATAAACTAGGTCACAACTGTTTTCATTGTATAAAAATAATGTATTTATGATGTATACATATTATTGTATTGCATTTTTCTATTTGGCTTATTATAAAGCTCGTATACAAACATACATTTGACTTTGTTGTCTTCAGCAAACGAGCCACGGTTTCCATGTCATTAACTCTTTTGTAGGTAGCTTTGTCCCGCATAAATACTATTATGTACTCAAGGCTATACTTAATAAACACGCTTTGATAACCACCAAATCTGTGTCACAAAAACTGTGGATGACTCCTGAAATTTTACAATCTAAAAAGCATCGTCGTTATCTTGAACGAGTATGGTGCAAATCATGATAGGTCACGTTATTCAAAACAGTGTCACTACTGCAAAACAGTGTCACTACTTGTCGTTGCTGCTTTTATCACATTCGTGACCTTCGTCGTTGTCACGAGATACCCCATCTGATACCATCTGGTAGGGTGTAATATTTGGACTGGCTACATAGTTGCAACCTTTGGACTCTAGTGCAAAACCCAGATGGACATTAGCATATACAGTAGTGGGCGTTGCATCTGTAGTAAAGCAGATCAGATCTGTAAACATGTATTACAATAAATATATTTATACTCGCTGATGCTTAATGGCAGAAACCTGAGCTCGTTTGCTACAGGAACACACAAAGAGTGATTGTTGGTAAAGGTCATTTAATAATTGTACCAACAGAAAATGATATGAATCAATGAAAAAGTAGCTTAGCAGCTAGCACAAACATACTCATCAAGAAAAATACAATAAAATACAATACATGTATATCAAATGAGATATCGCTTATAGTTGCCAATACAAAGTTGCTCATTGAGAAACAATTATTAAATGACAAAAGTAGAAGTAGCAAAGGTGGGGCGGTCCTTAATATATAATCTTAATGTATTGTTTGTATGTTATTAACATAAAAGCAAGCAATACCAATACATGGTGTCGGAAGTGACCTACAATTACGTGTTGGATGGATTGCATAATCTGGATTGTTGATTTACAAGCTCAGCAGAGTTGCTGATAACAGATCAGCTAGACTCCGTTAAGTGAGATATACTTAATCATATTATGGCTACACCCAGCAGCATACCACCACAATCACCGCTGCACATTGATGCAGTAACTGCCGCGAATTCTTGTCGTCAATGGAAAAGCACCTGGATTGAATATGAAGTTGCCACAGATCTGGACTAAAAAGACACAACGGAAATGAGTATGTTGTTGTCAGTGATCGGCCAAGATGTGAAGGACATCTGGCAAAATCACCTGGTGATTGACTGATGTGGAGGATCAGTACAAAGTAGAACAAGTTCTTCAAATGTACGAGGAATTCTGTATGCCCAGAGTGAATGTACCATATGAGCGACACACATTTCATTAAAAAAAACAGTGGGCCGGTGAAGATGTGATGACATGGTACAACGAGCTGCATAGAATCGAAACTTACGGTGTATGGAGGGAAGAAAGTGAAGATGACGGTGAGCACAACACTTAAAGTCCACAGAAATGTACGTAAACACAATCTGCACTTCAAAGTGATGAGCGGCAAACACTATCAACCACTTCTAAGCTGCCAGGCATGCGTTGGCACTGGTGCACTCAAATGGATTGATGTGGACTCCATACGGCTGTTAGAAGATTCGCCGCAGCCCTCCAGCGAAAAACAAAATTGATGCAAAGCAGGCAATGGAGAAACCTTGCTTTGACAAAGCTAACATGCAGCACCAGTATGCGGATGTTTTCCAGGGGTTTGAAAAATTACCAGGCCAGTACCACACACCGAGATTGACAGAGATGTTAATCCTGTTGTACACGCCCCTCAACGAGTACCAGTGGCACTAAGAGACAAGCTGAAACATTAGCTGCATGAGATGGTCAACGATGACATCATTGCAACAGTCAGTGAACCTACAGATTGGATTTCCAGCTTGCTAGAAGCATCAAGCGAGAGCATTACCAAATGCCAATAGAGGAAATTGCCACAAGACTCAGTGGAACACGTGTCTTCACTGTAATAGAAGCAAAATTTGGATTCTGGCAAGTGAAGTTGGATAAGGAAGCAAGTTGGCTCACAACATTCAGCATGCCATTTGGACGTTACAGGTGGAAGCGTATGTCATTTGGCGGATGATTTTCTCATCACGGGGAAAGACGCCGCCGAACATGACGCCAACCTACATGCATTTCTCGTGAGATGTCAGGAGACAAACCTAGTCCTCAACCCGGAGAAGGTACACTACAAGCTATGTGAAGTCAGCTTCATGGGATGTCTGCAGGGCATCAAACCAGACCCGAAGAAAGTCGCGGCCATAATCGACATGCCAATGCCTACTGACGTCGAAGGAGTACGCCGCCTAATTGGCACCGTGTAATACCTGGGCAAGTTCGCGAAGGGGTTGACCGAACTCACAGCTCCATTGTATGAACTGATATGCAAGCAAAGCGAGTTTGCATGGAACAAGTCACACACCAAGGCGGTGTGTGTGCGATACACGACAAGTTTAGTAACGCTCCAGTGCTGTGTTACTATGACATGGGTAAAGACGTAACAATCCAGGCAGACGCATCTCAGACGGGCCTGGGGGCTGCACTCATGCAGGAAGGCCAGCCAATATATTATGCAAGCAGAGCCATGATGGAAACCGAACAAAACTATGCACAGATCGAGAAAGAACTGTTGGCGATATTGCTGAAGCCGTACTTACTGTTCCAAGACGAACTGTTAGTCGAAGATGGGCTAATCTTCAAGGTAGACAGGCTAGTAATCCCCATATGATGCCAGCGGGAATGGTGCAACTTGTACATCAAAGCCACATTGGAGGAGAGGGATGCCTGCGCACGGCGCGCAAGATCATTTATTGGCCCGGCATGAACACTGAGGTGAAGGGCCACATCAGCAAGTGCAATGTTTGCAATGCACACTGACCGGAACAGTGCCGTGAGGAGTTGCAAACACATTCCCCATTTGCCATGGGTCAAGGTCGCTATGGATTTGCTTGAGCTAGCTGGAAAGAACTACGTCATACAGGTTGACTATTACAGCAATTTCTCCGAGATCAACGAGCTCAAGAAGACCACGACACAGGCTGTTATCAATGGTCTATGGCCACACTTCATGTGTCACGGTGTTCCTTCGAAACTAATCAGTGATAGTGGACCACAGCATTGGTCACAGGAATTTGTGAAGTTTGCTCGTGAGTGGGGTTTGAGCACGTAACATCAAGCCTGCACTACCCGCAAAGCAACGAAAAAACTGAGAGTGAAAAGCCAAGCCAAGATGTTGCTCCGGAAGGCCAAATTTGATGTCATGCCGCACCAAGACACTGTTGCCAACGCGCAACAGCCTGCTGGTACCAGAAATTCTGGAAAGAAATATCAGCATTGCTATCGAACAACGAAAACAAACTCAACGATGGCATTATGACACCCACTCTACGCCGCTAAAAGAGCTAAGTGTTGGACAGGAGGTCCGAATGAAGCTGCCTAGATGCAAAACTTGGAGTTTGGGAGTGTGTAAGTGTTCACTGGGGCAGTGATCCTACAACGTTGAGGTCGACGGTAAGACGTATCAGAGATGACACCCCTCAGGACTGTGGACGACCTGATGCCAGATGAAGGAGAGCCCGAGCCGACTGGTCAACGACAAACATCTGTTGTTGACATTCCGTTATCGTCGTGTCCTTGCCCGAACGTGCCATGGGGGACCCTGAGCGATACATTGAGATGAGACAAGCGTGACCGTGGTGACATTAAGCCACCCACAACGGCTGATCGAACAGTGACACCCTAAAAGAAAATTAACAAAACAAATTACAAAAAGGGATGTCACGAGACGAGTAGGGTATATTTGGACTGGCTGCATAGTTGCAACCATCCAACTCTAGTGCAATACCCAGATGGACATTAGCATATAGAGTAGTGGGTGTTGCATCTGTGGTAAAGCAGCCTATGCTCTAGATCAGTAAACATGTGTAACTGGAGCAGCACAGTAAACATATAATCTTGATGTACTGTTTGCATGTCATTAACATAAAAGCAAGCATTACTGTTGCAGTCGTATTCGCCGGTATGTGTCTTTTGCTGTTGCCAAAACTATTGCAACTGCTCTTGTTAGCAGTAGACTTGACTATTGCAATTCCCTTTACAAAAACATTGCTCTCAAGGACATCTTGAAACTTCAACGTGTGCAAAATTGTTTGGCAACGGTGGTTATCCGGTTTCCTCATTTCTCTCATTCAGTACCACTTCTTAAATCATTGCATTGGCTCCCTGTCCGATATCGCATTATTTTTAAGATCTGTACAATTACCTATCAAGCACTTTCATCCAAGCAACCAGCATATTTACATTCACTGTTCACTCCTGCAAAACAGCCAATACAGCTTCGATCATAAAATTCTAATTTACATTTTGTTCCCAGTGTTAAGAAAAATTTTGGAATAGAGCATTTCAGTTGAATTCCTTGATGTATTTTGGGGTATAAAACATTCATCTTCGTTCTTTAACCGCTGCTCAACAAAACCTCCCTTGGGCCTTGGGTGGCTCAACTAGCCTGTTTAGACAATTAAGCTTATTTAATTAACTTCTTATTAATGAGCAAAGTGATGTAAATAATCTTCTTCTCTGAGCATAGCTAAACCATCTGTAAGTGCACAAACAACAAAGTTTGGTCATGTGCGTTGATAGTTTACACACCAGCGAAGATTAATCACAATTACTAAGTTTCGAAAAACATCAAAAAACATACTTTTAGCTCACGTTCTGATCATTGTGAAAAACGTAACCTATTATACGTCATTCATGTTCTAATAACATGTTCAATCACTGGGTGGTACCATGTAACTGTCGCTGCTGTAGTTTCCTGGGAAACATGGGTGGCTCAACTAACCCAGTGGCTCAACTAACACTGCCTTCCCCTACAGTACGTATCTGAGCAAAGTCATTACTAATCATAATCTCAGTTATCACATGTATGCTGATGACACACAGGTTTACATACCACTTTCACAATCAAATGCACAAGAATCTCTTTGGACTTTAGGTGATTGTCTCACTGATATCTTGTTGTGGATAGAAGCAAGTACACTGTATGTAAGCTGAAGCTTAATCCAGATAAAACAGTTGTTATTATTAATGGCATTAAGCAACAATGAAATAGGGTCATCAGCCATTTCCCAGTTAAATTGCTTGGCAGTGATTCATCCCCATCAGATACCATTCATAATCTAAGTGTTGTCTTTGACAGTGACTTCAACTTTTGCCAGCATGTTTCTCCAGTATGCAAATCCTGTTTCTACCACATATATGATCTCTGTCGAATTCGGCATCACATATCTTTATCTACTGCTAAAACAATATCAACAGCACTAATTAGTAGCCACCTTTACTATTGTAATTCACTACAAAACACACTTAACATAGCTACAACTTAAATTAGAAAATCTAAATCCGTTGAAAAAAAATTGGCAGGTAATATAAAAAATGACAGCAAGAGTTTCTATGCTTATGTAAGGAGTAAACAGAAAGTTCGAGATAAGGTTGGACCACTGGAAAACAACAGGGGAAACATAATTTCAGACGGGTTTCAAATGGCAGAGGTCCTGAATGAGTATTTCAGCTCAGTTTTTACCACAGAAGATATCAGCTCACTTCCAGTTCCATTTACTAAATTTGAGGGCAATACATCAGATCATTTAGGGCAGTTATTTGTAACTGCTGAAATGATCGCAAAGAAAATTAAGAAGATGAAAGATAATAAATCACCTGGAGTTGATGGGATACCACCAAAACTGCTTAACGAAATTGTTGAGCAAATTAGTACACCGCTTGCAAATTTTTTTAACTTATCACTAGAAGAAGGAATAGTTCATTCAGAATGGAAAGAGGTAAACATTACGCCGCTATTTTAGAAGGGATCGAGGAACAAGCCAGAAAATTACAGACCAGTGAGTTTAGCATCAGTTGTATGTAAATTACTCGAAACATTAATTAGATACCACATGGTGGAATTCCTTGTAAAACATAAATTAATAAATACATCTCAACATGGGTTCCTAAAAGCAAGGTCATGTCTAACTAATCTCTTATGTTTTTTTGAAGAAATTACAAAGGGGGTAGATGACAGGTCACCAGTGGATGTTGTCTACTTAGATTTTCAGAAAGCTTTCAATAAAGTGCCACATCAAAGATTGTTACTTAAGCTAAAAGCCCATGGCATAGGTGATGATGTAATCAACTGGATAGAAAAGTGGCTTACACACAGTAATAGTAGATGGTGAGATTTCAAACTGGAAATCTGTTTTGAGTGGGGTATCACAGGGATCAGTATTAGGCCCTATACTGTTTTTAATATATATAAATGATTTGGAAGATGACATATCTAGCAAAGTACTAAAATTTGCAGATGACACAAAAGTATTCAGAAAGGTTACTAATGTTACAGATAAACAAAGTTTACATGATGATTTAGATAAATTAGTGAAATGGTCAGAAAAATGGCAAATGTTATTAAATTTTGGGAAGTGTAAATGTTAACGCATAGGACATGGAAACATGGACGAAGAATATAAAATGGGGGATGCTGTACTAGGTAGAACCACACAAGAAAAGGACTTAGGAGTAATATTTAGTGCTGATATGAAAGTTTCAGAGCAATGTGGGATTGCTGCTTCGAAAGGAAATCAAATTCTAGGGCTAATTAGGAGAACTATCATGTATAAGGAGAAACAGCTAATTGTACCCTTGTACAAAGCAATAGTTAGACCACATTTGGAATATTGTGTTCAAGCATGGAGGCCATATCATAAAAAGGACATAGACAAGCTAGAAAGAATACAACGAAGAGCAACTAAAATTATTCCAGAATTGAGAGACCTTAGTTATGAAAGTCGCTTATTACAATGTGGTTTGACAACACTAGAGACCAGGAGACTAAGAGGAGACCAAATAAAAGTGTTTAAAATAGTTAATGGTTATGAGGATGTTGACAGGAATATGTTCTTCAAACTTAAAGAAGGCAGTAGAACCAGAGGACACAAAGCAGCATTAGTTAAGGAGCAGTGTAGGTTGGACATGAGAAAGTACTCTTTCTCACAGAGGGTGATCAATGAATGGAACAAACTGCTAAATTATTGTGTTAATGCTAGTAGTGTGAATATGTTTAAAAATAGAATTGACAGATATTTGATAAGGGAAGGCTACATATAGATGAGAAAATTGCTGGACTCTCGATAAGCCAATGGCTTCCTTGTCCACTTGCCATCTGGAACTTGTTGTTTGGGATGACAATCTGGTTAAATCTTGTTAAACATTGTTAAAAGAGACTTAGCTAAACTCCAACACGTACAAAACTTCTTTCACTCAGGGTTACTCTTTTTTCACCATCACTACCACTACTTAAACAGCTACACTGGCTTCATGCTACTTATCGAATCAAATTTAAACTATTCATTCTTACATATTATGCTCTATCTACACAACCACCACCATACTTGGCTAGTCTCCTGCATCTTTCAAATATCCATAGGCAGCTCAGATTATCCATTTCAGAACAACTTATTACTGTTCCTAAAACTAAACTATTTTATTGATTATTTATAGCAAATAATTTAAATTAAAAAGTTACATGATAAAACTGAAAATACCAATTATATTTTCACCAATTCCAATTACTTTTAAAAACAAAACACCAATTCCAGAATTGGAATTGACATTTCAATTTTAATGTAGGGTAGAGTGGGGCAAGGAGCCCTGTGGGGTAAGGTGCTCCCTCGTATTTCCGACATTATACATGCTTGCTGTCTATCTCTGGTGGATGAATGCAATGCTACTACCTAGTGCATGTTCTGCACAAAAGCATTTGCAGACAAAATAGGCGGTTAGAAAAAAAGCATTTTAAGATTTCCTGCATGACTGATGTAAAATTGTATATTTTTCCAATGTTGTGCTGAAACAGATGACACTTAACATCATGCAACTGTTTTTATGTTCATCGCAGCTGTTTACAGTTCCATTTATTGCTACAAAATTAATTAATACATGTCTACATTATGGCTACTGCTACACTCTTCAGAGTGCCCCTGAGGGCATCTTGCCCCCACACGATTTTATCCATTTAATCATGATTAGGTAATGGAAAGTGTTTTACTTTAACAAAAGCTACATGTTTTCAAATGTATGATCTATGATTTCATATCGATGGTACATGACAATTCAGAGTACATAATTAATAAGTGCGTATTATGCTATATGTGGTTTTCCTCAGTTACAAATGTGCCGCACCATTATTGTTTCCTAATAAGTTGGCATTCATCAAACTCAAGTTCAACTTGTTGACTGTGAGTCAGCGAAGGGGGAGGAGGGAGTGTCTTGCCCCCATGGGTGAGGTAAGACTCCCCTCTGGACAATATATTTAATTAACGATTACATACTGTTAGTGTTGTCAATCGTCATTAATATTTTGGTATTACATACAATAACCACACAACAACATGAGACAGCACAGATACCACAAAATAATAAGTTATGAATAACTATGGCCATTTTCCCATAAGGGGGCTGCTTGCCCCACCCTACCCTAATTAACTCCAAGTCTGATCATAATGTCTTAATGATATTCTATAATGTAAGCTGTCATTATGCAAAATGTCTACGGTCACTTATTTAAAACAATATGCTGTTTCCATGGAATCAACTACTTGTATTAGAGAATAATTATGTATGTCACATACCTTTATGTGTGCTTCATTCAGACGTTGTTCAAAATTACAGGTTATTTCATTCTTCTCATCTATTTCTTTCTGTACTAATGATTAAAACAAGATTAAAAACAAGGTAAGTCAAAGCAACATGGATAAACACTCTCCATGTCATATGTTATTAATATGGCATATGCAAAAATATGATATTGGTAAACACTCCTGAATACATAGTTCTAGATTATTATGTACTTTTATGTACCTGGGTCATTCCATGTGAAATCAACCAATGATAAAAAAAATTTATGTCTCAGAATTTACTTAAATTGTAACCAATGACTAAGTAAGTGTTTATATGTGAGCACGTGTGCAAAAGAAGCATTTACATGCAAATTGTCTCTGTAATGCCCTAGTATAATTTTAACAAGGGGTATTGAGCACCCAAAATCATACTCATTATTTTTTACATGCTTTCATGTGCCTCTAACTTGATAAGTTATCAAGAAATGAATTTCTAGAATGGGTATACTGGGTGCACAAAAAAAATGGAAATTTTTTTTCTTAAAATTATTTCAGCAGTGTGTTTTTCATTGTTGTATTACAGTACTACATCCTAATTGCAACCCTTTGTTGTCATGGATACTGGCAATAATCTTTTAGTTTAGTAGGTATCTACTTACCATATTTTCAGAATATTTCAATCTTAAACTTTAACTTTTTATATATTTTACGCCTTTCAGCACCCAAAATGAGAATGTGGGACAAGTCCTATGACCACCATTTTTTCACTGTGCATAGTCTTTTATTAGGTAAACAACATATTAAAATTTCTGGATGGTGTTCTGTCACATTTATTTTGGATATTTTTGGCCAATTTGGAAGAAATTTAGGAGAATACGCCATTAGGCAGAACAGTGATTTTCAGTTTCAGTAATTATTATATAAACTAAATGAGACCGAACACCATCCTGAAATTAGGAAAAAATTTACAATTTTTTTTGCACCTTTTGTGTACTTATTTCCCCACCTCTCATTCTAGATTTTTGCATTCATAATCTGTACCAATATATCTACATTTTCAACCAATTTAAGATACATAGCTTGAAAACAGATAAAAACATGTAAAAATAATGTTTACAATTTGGGGCACTTATCCATTGTTCACATTATGCTAGGACATTAGAGACAATTTGCATGTAAATGTTTAGTTCTTTTGCACAAGTGCTCAAGCATAGCCACTTAGTCATTGGTTAAAATGTAAGTAAATTCTGAGACATCAACTTTTTGACCATTGGTTGATTTCACATGGAATGAGGTACATATAATCTATGTATTCAGAAGGTTTTTCTGCAGTTGACAACAATATTTACATAATTTTCTTACTAGAGATGGAATAGGTAATAAAATCAGGATTTGATATTGGTTGTGATCTACTGATTACATAAAAACACAAAATATGTCTACAGTAGTACCTGCCTTCAACGGACCCTCCGATGAGCGGACACCTGCTATGGCGGGACACTTTCTCAACGTACGGACTGTTTTACCATGTTAATGTCCCCCTACCTGGTGAACGCAGACAGCGGACAGCGGACAGGATATGTTGGTTTTCTGTCCCTGCTAAGGCGGGCAGTAATCGTTATTTTCGTAATTTTTTTCTCGAAATATTTTATTTCCAAAATGGCGACGCCGTGTAGTGGAAAAAACAACGTTATATCGCGAATTCGGATATAAAGCTGTTGGTCGTGGACCCCGATTTTCTGCCGCCGGGGGAAATGCCAAATGGGCCTGCTTAAACCTACATAGAATTGCTCTGACAATTCTGAAGAAACAGGTGAACAATGTCAACGACAATGAACGACTGTCAACAAGTTGTTTGTTTGGCGGTGCCGCCGATGTTGGCTTCGCTTAGGCGGTTTGAAATTGCAATCGAAATTCACAAATATGCCTTGCATAAGAATCAGATAAACATTCTTAAATGCAATTTAGTATGCAGTACTAATATGACACTGGGGTGAAATGGCATGCCCCCAATTTAAACGATGCAAAACCAACATGCCAAAGGCGCTACTGGTGCGCGAAAATACGAATTCGTCATCCGCATATGAAACGACGAATCGATGCTAAGTCGTGCATCATAAATTTATGCTTCAGTCGAGATCAGTTGAAAATCGAGGTGAAACGATTATTAATTCTGCCTATTGTCGTTTTCTGTGTTTAATCAGCTTACATACTGCGTGTGTCAACTCATATACGTTTTCGGCTGCTCAAATCCAGGTTATTATTTTCGATTCGTAGGCCTATTAGTTCAGTACATCGTCATCATAGTTCCATAACTGTATATGTACATGTCTTTTATTCAGTTAACGATTAAACAGGGTGACATTTAAAAATAATACACGTTGATGGTAGTTGACTCGTTTAATAAGCTCTATAAACTGCATATTGTCGTATAAGACATTACTGCAAGCACACTGTGGCTTCGACAGCGTTCTTTGATTTGGAGCAGCGAGCGCCGATCGCTGTTGGTTAGTAGCACCCTGGTGGCAGACATGGGAACACCTAACGCGCCTTATTTCAGCCCTCCACTCCAGCATGCCTGTCCCTCCGATGAGGGGACACCTGCCATGTAGGGACACTTTTGCTTGGATACAGAAGTGTCCGTTGAAGGCAGGTACTACTGTATTTTAAATATTTTTTTTCAACATGAAGCCATTTGAATAGGGAATCGAAACATGGTGCATTACACAAGCATTGTACCTGCCTTTAATACAAAAAATAAATTGGAATTTTATCACCGTGGCCACATAGCATTTTTGGCTGCTAAATACAGTGCACTTTTCACTACGTACCAAATTTGGAGATCAATATCTCATAAACTGATCTAGATAAAAACTTCAAACTTTTCATATACCTACATATTTAGGTGTACTGTTGCTCAAAATAAGATTCATTTGTGTTTTAACATGTTTTATTGTTGAAAAAACACACAACTTCAATGGCAGATTGACAGATGTGGAACTGTAATATGCCTGTTACTATCTACATATATCTGTCTTTTAACATTTTATTTTAGCTTTTCAATTTATTTTAAATTATTTAGTATTGTCTTATTAGCGCCTTTGAGCAGGTTTTTAACCCAGTAACATGGCACATTATAAATGTATACTAATAATACATATAATGGGGAATAAGCAGGAGTTGTAGCACAACAAGTTTTTGAGTTATTGATATTTTAATTAGAAAAAAAAATTATCATGATTTCTGAAAAGTGGCAAAAACGACAGAATCTGCCAAATTTGAAATGATCATAACTCAGAAACTATTCGAGCTACAGCCCTATGATTTGACACGTGTGGTTATATTAATCTGTAGATTAATTGGTAGATTGTTGGCTGAATTCACCAAAAATATGAGTGCAACAAGATTTTTTAATTTTGGTTGATTTGAGATGGAATGACCCATTATTTAAACATACCATATTGTTTAATAAAAATAACGATTTTTCTGTAAAAAGAGAACTTACACTGGTTTGCAAATTTTGTGTTACTGGTTGCTGCTGTTAACTGGAGCTCCTTGAAATTCATTGTCAAATCCTACAACAAACGTTACAAAGAAAGTAATTGCAATCAATTGTAAATCAATCAACAAGTCCATTCAAAGGTGCACTAAAATGAATAGTAACGCCGACAATTACAGTACACACAGCTGAGCATGCAAATTGTAAAAAAACATGCATGGCAATGACAAAATAGAAATAATGCAATAATATAAATTACGCAAAAAATACATTTAATTAATGATTGCTACACTATACTTACAAAATACAATAGGTAGGTCCCAGTATAAGTAAAAGGTATACCTGCATATTGTGTGATAAAACAAAATCTCAATAATAAAAAAATTCAATATTGTAAAAGGCAGTGATTACTTGACAGGCATAATACTTAGGGGCCGTTCACAATTGTCAACATTTACCTATTCATACAAAGCATACTAATACCCCCTCCCCAAATTATACTTTAAAATGTTGATAATTTTCCAGATTGAAAAATATATCGATGTAACAATGTTATGGCACAGTGCATGCATACAGCCTTATATAGGCCATACAGTAATAAAATTCAGAATATGTTTACAAACATTTATCTCCAATAATTATGTTAACGCTTTGCTTTTCTAACAACTAAATGGTGTCATATTAATAATTGTTTTCCACGAATTTACAGTATATTACAGTGCACCACCATGACTGGTTATGCAATTGGGGCATTCCATCTCAAATCAACCAAAATAAGAAAATCTTGTATTTTTGAATAATTTTTTTTTAACAATTAATCCACAGGTAATAACCGCACATGTCAAACCATAGGGCTGTAACTTGAATAGTTTCTGAGTTATGACCATTTCAAATTTGGCGGATTCTGTCATTTTTGAAAAAAAAATTATGAAGATTTCTTGTTCTACTTAAAATACCAATAACTCAAAACCTATGTGTTCAAGATCTCGGGGATTTGGCATGCTTATTCTCCATAATATGTAGATAGTAACAGACATACTATAGTTCCACTTCTATATAATAGTTCGCCCTCAATCTGCCATTGAAGTTGTGTGTTTTTATGTGCAAAATTGAGCCAACGAGTGATTTTAGACCCATATTTAAAAAATAGAACATGTTTGAACACAACTGAATCTTATTTGGATCAATAACAAACCTACATATAAATTGATTATAAACAAATATAAATTGAATTTCCAACATGGCGCCGTGCAAACGCCAAGTAAAGGCGAAACGTAATTTTACATGCTCTAGCTGCGACAGCTGGGTAGACTTTGCAAAGTCCGGGTGTACAAATTCGTGGGCAGAGGTGCAGGCAGATGATTATCATTTTGTGTGTAGGGTGTGTACGACAGTGAAATATCTGCAGGAGCAGGTAAATGAGTTAAGGCATATGATTTTGATGATGACAGGGCAGGGTGAGAAAGAAGAGAGCAGAGGTGGGGAGAATGATGACGGCAGAGGTGGTGAGACAGAGGAGAGCAGAGGTGATGAGACAGAGGAGAGCAGAGGTGGTGAGAACGAAGAGAGCAGAGGTGGTGAGACAGAGGAGAGCAGAGGTGGTGAGAACGAGGAGAGCAGAGGCGGTGAGAACGAGGAGACCAGAGGTAGTAAAAAATAAGAACAGAGTTGGTGAGAAAAAGAAGAGCAATGGCAATGTGAGGGAGAAAGCTGGTAAGAAGAAGAAAGATGGAAAAAGGAAGAATGTGCAACAAAAGGAAGATAAAAGAGTGAGTGAAGAGGGATTGTCAGGTGGCAGGATGGTTGAGGATAAAAAGAGCAGAGAAAAGGAGAAGACTGTGGATCAGAAGAAGAAAGATGAGAGGAGGCAGAGTATGCAACAAAAGAGAGGTAAGCGGGTGAGTGGAGAGGGATTGCCAGGGGGTAAGACAGTAAAGGTAGATGATAGAAGAGAAAGGGGGCATAGTGTGCGACAGGAGAGGAGCTTTGCTGATTTAGTATCACAGGGGAACGCGAGGAAAGCCCAGGTATTTATGGGGGATTCCATCATTAGGAAAGTGGATAAAATTGTAAACAGAGGAGATGACATAACAGTATGCCTACCAGGGGCAAAAATAGAGGATATAGCAGAGAAGGCAGGACAAGACATGGGTGGTGGCACGGGAGGTGCTGTTCTCGTGCATGCGGGAACGAACAATGCCGAGAAGGAGGGAACGTCAGCCATCGTTGGCAAGCACAGGAGGTTGATCAAGACACTTAAAGAGGCACGAGTTGGACAGATTGTATTGTCGGGGGTATTACCAATAATGGGAGGCAGGGTTGAGGAATGTAGGAACTGTAGGAGGATGGCGATCAACACACAAGTACAGAAGGTATGTATGGAGGAGGGAGTAGGCTTCGTAGACATGTGGTTAAACTTTGTGGGAAGAGATAACTTTTTCATGAGAGATGGACTTCGTCTGACAGGGAAGGGTGCTGCAGTTCTTGGGTGTGAGTTTGTCAGAGTTGTTGACGAGGGCACAGGTACCATAAATTATTTAAACTAGATGCGCAGGGGGAACTGACAGAGAAAACTCAAAGGAGTACTACTACAAATACACATCCAAATAAATGTTCACCAATAATTTCAGACAATGAACTTAAATGTGTATGCTTAAATGCCAGGAGCATAGTAAATAAAAAAAGTGGGTTAGACATTATGGTAGCAGATATTGATCCTCATGTAATAGGCATCACAGAATCATGGGCAAATAAAGATATAGTAGATGCTGAGTTAGCACTGACAGGCTATGTAATGTTTAGGAAGGATAGACGAGAAAGAAGGGGAGGTGGAGTAATTTTATATATTAAAGAATCTATCCAAGCATATGAAATAACACTGAAAAGTGAAGCAGATTGTGAGGAAGCAATTTGGTGTAACATAGTTACCAGTAACTCAACATTAACAAGAGGAGTAGTTTATCATAGTCCTAACATAGTACAAGAGGAAGATGTAAAATTACAAAAGGCGATAAGGGAGGTGAGCAAGGGGAATGTGTTATAATGGGTGATTTTAACCATGGCCATATACAATGGGAATCATTATAGAGTGCTGGAGGTGACGACCATCAGTTTCTAATTTTAACACAGGATTGTTTCCTTACTCAACATGTCTTTGAACCAACCAGAGGTGGGAATGTGTTAGATTTAATTTTGTCTTCTCAAAATGAATTAGTTGATAATGTTAAAGTACACGAACCTTCGGGTTCAAGTGACCATAACCAAATCCATTTTAATATAAAAGTAAAAAACAGGGAATACATATAAAAAACAATGGAGGAGGAACTTCAACAAAGGCAAATATAAAGAGATGAGAACATATCTAGCAAATATAGATTGGAATAACTTGCTGAAGAACAAGACAGCAACAGAATGCTGGACTTGTTTAAAATATGAGATTGAGGGCATTATTGCAAAATTTGTTCCATTAAGAAAACAAGGGAAAAGGTCCTTGAAGAAACACCTGTCAAAAGAGGCTATTAGAAATTTTTTTCACAAACAGATGCTGTGGAGGGTATATAAACACACTGGAAATGTAGAAGACTACACAAACTACAAAGAGGCACTTAACCTAGCTACAACTGAAATTAGAAAATCTAAAAAAACCTTTGAAAAAAAAATTGGCAGGTAATATAAAAAATGACAGCAAGAGTTTCTATGCTTATGTAAGGAGTAAACAGAAAGTTTGAGATAAGGTCGGACCATTGGAAAACAACAGTGAAAACATAATTTCAGATGGGTTTCAGATGGCAGAGGTCCTGAATGAGTATTTCAGCTCAGTTTTTACCACAGAAGAATGGAAAGAGGCAAATATTACACCGCTATTTAAGAAAGGATCAAGGAACAAACCAGAAAATTACAGACCAGTGAGTTTAACATCAGTTGTATGTAAATTACTCGAAACATTAATTAGAAACCACATGGTGGAATTCCTTGTAAAACATAAATTAATAAATACATCTCAACATGGGTTCCTAAAAGCAAGGTCATGTCTTACCAATCTCTTATGTTTTTTGGAAGAAATTACAAAGTGGGCAGATGACGGGTCACCAGTGGATGTTGTCTATTTAGATTTTCAGAAAGCTTTCGATAAAGTGCCACATCAGAGATTGTTACTTAAACTAAAAGCCTAAATGGTATAGGCAATGATGTAATCACCTGGATAGAAAAGTGGCTTACACACAGAAGACAGAGAGTAATAGTAGATAGTGAGATTTCAAACTGGAAATCTGTTCTGAGTGGGGTACCACATGGATCAGTATTAGGCCCTATGCTGTTTTTTATATATATAAATGATTTGGAAGATGACATATCTAGCAAAGTACTCAAATTTGCAGATGATACAAAAGTATTCAGAAAGGTTACTAATGATACAGATAAACAAAGTTTACAGGATGATCTAGATAAATTAGTTAAATGGTCAGAAAAATGGCAAAGGTTATTAAATTTTGGGAAGTGTAAACGCATACACATAGGACATGGAAGAAGAATATAAAATGGGGGATGCTGTACTAGGTAGAACCACACAAGAAAAGGACTTAGGTGTAACATTTAGTGCTGACGTGAAAGTTTCAGAGCAATGTGGGATTGCTGCTTCGAAAGGAAATCAAATTCTAGGGCTAATTACGAGAACTATCATGTATAAGGAGAAACAGCTAATTGTACCCCTGTACAAAGCAAAAGTTAGACCACATTTAGAATATTGTATACAAGCATGGAGGCCGTATCGTAAGGACATAGACAAGCTAGAAAGAATACAACGAAGAGCAACTAAATCGATTCCAGAATTGAGAGACCTTAGTTACGAAAATCGCTTATTACAATGTGGTTTGACAACACTAGAGACTAGGAGGAGACCAAGAGGAGACCAAATAAGTGTTTAAAATAGTGAACGGTTTGAGGATGTTTGTAGGAATATGTTCTTCAAACTTAAAGAAGGCAGTAGAACAAGAGGACACAAAGCAGCATTAGTTAAGGAACAGTGTAGGTTGGACATGAGAAAGTACTCTTTCTCACAGAGGGTGATAAATGAATGGAACAAACTGCCAAATGATTGTGCTAATACTAATAGTGTGAATGTTTAAAAATAGAATTGACAGATATATGATAAGGGCGGGATACACATAGATAATAAAATTGTTGGACTCTCGATAAGCCAATGGCTTCCTTGTCCGCTTGCCATCTGGAACTTGTTGTTTGGGATGGCAATCTTGTTAAAAATCTACATATCTAGGTATGTGAGAAAATTTCTTGTGTGAAGTTTCTATCTTGATTAGTTTATGAGATACTGATCTCCAAAGTTGGTACATTGTGAAAAGTGGCCTATATTTAGTTTTAGAAATTCAGAAAAAATAGTAAGTAGATACTTACAAAACTAAAACATTATTGCCAGTATCTCTGACAATAGAGGGTTGCAATTTGGACGTTGAACTGTAAACTGTTGAACTGTAATGAAATACAGGCTGCTGAAATCATTTTAGAAAACAAATTCACCATTATTGTGCACCCGGTATACCTTTTGTCCTTCCCCCTCTCATTCTCGAATTTTGCATAGACAATCTGTGCCAATATATCTACATTTTCAGCAAATTTCAGATATATAGCTTGAAAACTTCTCAAGTTAGAGGCACATGAAAACATGTAAAAATAATGTGTACGATTTCAGGCACCTACCCCTAGTTCACATTATACTAGGGCATTACAGAGACAATTTGCATCTAAATGCTTAGTTCTTTTGCACAAGTGCTCACGTATAGCCACTTATTCATTGGCTAAAATTTAAGTAAATTCAGAGACATACATTTTTTGACAATTGGTTGATTTGACCCAAGTATATAATCTAGAACTATGTATTCAGCATTTTTTTTTTGTATCTTAAAACAACATTTACCACATTTTCTTACTAGAGATGGAATAGGTATTTGATTTGATATTGTGTTATAATCTGTCAATTAGATAAAAACATAAAATGCATCCATCCGAAATATGTTTTTCAACATGAAGCTGGTTGAATAGGGAATCCAAATAAAAACACACAACTTCATTGGCATATTGTGGGAGAACTAATACACAGAAGTTGAACTATGTTATGTATGTTACTGTCTACATGTAATGAATGAGAATAAGCATGCAAAATTTCAGAGTTCTTGCACAAATAGTTTTTAGTTATTGGTATTTTAAGTAGAACAAGAAATCTTCATGGTTTCTGAAAATTGGCAAAACGACAGAATCTGCCAAATTTGAAATGGTCATAACTCAGAAACTATTCGAGCTACAGCCCTATGGTTTGACATGTGTGGTTATTTTGACCTGTGGATTAATAGGTAAAAAACAAACATTTTTATAAAAAAAATATGAGTGCAACATGCCTTGGCTGATCTGAGACAGAATGCCCCAATTTAAAACAATAGTAGCTCTGTAACTGTTGTATGATGCAGTGACCCTATTTAGCTTGTGACCGACATTTAAACAATTTGTACACAGACCTTGACCCCATCCCCCTTTAGTATGCTTTGTACAAAAAGGTTTAATAACTGTGAATGGCCCCTAAGTACAGTGTACCTCATACTGTTTCTGATGATTCAGTTCCAAGTACTTCAAATCGTCACGTTCTCTTTCACCTGTATTCAATCATTGAATATTTGTGAAGAAATGCACATCTTATGACACGATTTTAACAGTACTTATAACAAATATAAATACAATGTCATAATATCTATGAAAGGGAAGACATGGCAGGTAAAAAAATCATTAAAAATGTGTTTCTGATAGCTTTGTATGTTTACTGTCCATAAAGTTAACTTTTATAACAAATGCATACCTAAATCATTTTTATTCATGGAAAAACCATGCCTCTTTCAAGTAAAACCCCATTTTTCACTCTTTAATGGATGTTTTCTCAAAACCATGTTTTTCATATTTGGAAGGTTATCTCTAGAATTAAGCTAACCAAACAAGGTTTTGAGTATTATATTCAGCTCGTCTACACAACTGGTAGAACATATTATAAAAAAGTTGGAAAGTTACATCAGTATTTGTTACCCAAAAATAAGTTTCCTTCAGTTACAAAACAATTATTTTAATAAAAACAAAAAATACTTCAAAATATTTTCTACCACTTGTATAACAGAATGTTTGCTGAAGCTAATTTTGCAATAATTTTAATGATATCTTATGTAAATTAAAAACAAATCCTATCAAGCATTCATGTCTCCTCTTAAATTTGTTGCAGGATAATATTAAAAACATCGGTTTATAAAATTATTAATTGTAACTGAAAGTGAGGGATGGAATGAGGTGTAAGTTTTATCATAACCTGAAATGTGTGTTGACTTGCACAAAAATAATTACTAAAAATAAAGTCAATGATGGTCTCACATTGTTGTAATTTGCCATCCACTTTAGCTGCAAAATCTTTTAGGAGATTGCACATGTCTCTGGTGGCATTTATTCTGAAAATAAAAGCAATTAACAGCTATTTGATTTTACAAATTTTATTGCAAATGGATTGACAAGCTTTGGACAGATGGTTGAATCAAGCTGGCTAGAGAGATTGCTATGAGATGCCAATTTTGTCTAAACAAGATTGTAAATCCATAATAGGTAAAACACATAGATGATGTAAGTAACCAAAATGTGTATATGTGTGTGTGTGGGGGGATTAATCTTCAAATATCAGACAACTGGACATTGAACAATTGGACACAGGTCGATATTAATACAATTGTCATGTTCATCACCAGTATGATAATTATATTCAGCACCTACCCATGATTGTGGGGGAAATCTGGTTGTTTTACTTTGCATTACTGACCATATTCTTGACTAGCAAAGTGATCAAGCTTTACATTAATATGAAATGATCTGGGACTGTCCTAGGGTGACTGTAATCATGAGGCAACAATATTACTGGGTCGATCATTAGATGAGGTTCAAATTTACTGTTGTAATTGTACAGATAATTGTTCCAGACATTTATACACAGCAGTCACTCTTTAGGTTATATTTATATAAACAACATACTTCTGCATTATTTCATCTCTGCTTGCAATTTCCTCTTGTAATTTCAAACTGAGATTTTCATTCTGCAGCTGCAAAAGAAAACAAAAATATTGCAAGTATGCAAATAGTGGCAAACTAAGCCGTAGTGTTCAGCCTGGAAATAACCTGTAGTCCATTTATAAACTTGCATGACAGAGGATTATTTGCTTGCAATTCATATCACTAATTTATTAAAGCAAACATAAATGTTAATGATATGTTAACCGTTACGTGTTTTCAGTTTATTTTTTAATAAATATTTATATTACAATTTTTTTTGTATATTGCTCCCTTCTGACTAAAACAATGAAAAATGTACAGAATAAAAAAATTCAACAATCCCCATGAAGTGTTAATGAAGTAGTTTGTCATAATGCTAAAGGGGAGACACCCCACCTGAAATGAAGTTTTTTTGAAAGAATTTCTCAAAATGTTTTCCCACCATATTCTGACAGCTTTCATTGTTTACTATCTATTAAGTTCACTTTTATAACAATTTCATACCCTAAATAACTTTTATTCATGGATATATAGTATGCCTTTATCAAGTAATTGATCCCATTCACAAGAGATCATGTTTTTGACGAGAAATTGCAACACTCTGGAAGAAAAAAATATATGCTCATCTCATACATGTCAACTCTCCGTCATTCATAAGGAGTCTCTATCATTTTGACATTGCCAAATAATCTCCATCCTAGAGATTTAAATCTCCATCATTTGATGTTCAACAGAAAAAAATGTGAAGACAGTTGTTTTCCATTTTCTGTTTATTATTCATGAATTGTGCTGATTAGCCATAAGGGAGGACTGTTGTCAGTCGCATGAACAGTGGGGTGCGGAGTTCGTGTGGTAGAGCGTCGGGCTTTTGGTTGAAGGGACCGGGGTTCAAAACCACCTCCGCCATTTCGAGGCTTGGGCAACTTCATTTAACCCATTTTGCCTGTGTCTTTCGGAAGAGACAGTAAAAGCCGTTGGTCCCTTCTATCTGGTATCTATGCCACAGGAAGTAAAAGACCCCACTCAGGGAAATGGAAAAAACCTGTTGTGGATTCACTGAGCTGGTGATCTCATTCTTTAAACTACCATTGGCATAAATATCTTGACAAATGGATCCTGCCAATTATATTAAAGAAAGAAAGAAACAGATCACGACAAGTGGCAGACACAAAACATCAATAATGCAGCCATGTACCTGCTGCGAACCACCTGAAGTCACGGAAAGAAAAGGTTTGTGAACTTCACAAAACTGCTGAACTCCTAGCAGCACTAGACTGGATATATGGAATAGATGACTACAAGATACACCAACAGTTGTCAAAATTGTTATGAATAGCGATTACTTGATCGTCTGATTGAGGAAACCCAGCAAAAAAAAATTATCGTACCAGTAGCATTTCAATGATAGTTTGATGAAATATTGCCATTTGAAGTCAAGTGTAGTGTTTGAAGGAAAGTCATTGCTTCTTATAATTTATGCATGTCTTGTTTATGAGCAATGCTGAAAATTATACCCTAAAGACTAAAATGGCTACCATGCAATTTACAGTGTCAACAAGATGTTTGCATCAACAAAATAAATAACATAGGGGCTAACTGCCAAAGTTTAACTTTTCTGCCTTTGTCATGACCACCAACGAAGATCTGCCGAAGATGGACCAGGGCCTTGATCCTTTCTGAATTGCCAAGGCAAAGCGGACTTGCTTGCAGGCATGTATCTGTTCTTCACGTTGTCAAAACTAATGTGTCTCATCATGCCCTACAGTAAAGTCAAATATGATTGGGCCTTTGTGATCATAAGCAAGATTCACATTGCAAGAGACCTTTGCAGCTCTCAGTAAAGGTGGACTGCAGCTCACATAGCTGAATACATTCGGAGTAAGCCCTATAAAAAGCAAAGACTGCCACCATTTGCAAAAACAGTACATGCACAGATGTTCATCATAATGATTAATTTATTTAGGTTGATATAAATAAGTCGTATTTGCATGTTTCTTTTGTATTCTTTTGTTGTGTTTGCTTTGATGGATTATAATCATATAAGTAAATGGGTGGAATGATTGGTTGTGCATTTTCGAGTGCAACTATGCAGGTGCAAAGCTGGGCCTTCATGGGCTCGGCGTCGATTGGCTAATAATCTGTCATTTTGATCATCACAGGTTGACATGTATGTCATCTGGTTTGGATTGTTGTGTTCAGATGTATATTCTCCAAAATCTCTTTAAAAGTGTTTTTGTTAAGTATAATATCTTGGGGCAGTGAATAAACATGTGTCACAATTGTTGCACTTACAATAAAATAAATTTGAAAATTCATAAAAATATAAATATTTGTAATATAGAATTTTTTCAAGAGTTCTAGAGTTAATTAAACCAATGATTATTGTGAAAACATTATGATAAAATATTCATTACTTACAATTTTTTAGCTATGCTATAATTTCATGATATAGTGGCCATTTTGTTTATTGCCCTGGAAATGGGGGATCTGGCAGAAAAGTGTTCAATATATGTTTTACTCAGTAAGACCCACTCTAGTTTGGGCTAACAAATTGCATTAGTCAAGCAATTTAATAATAAATCCTACCTAAAGCTAATAGTAATACATCAATTACCTGTTGTTCAAGCATAGATTTCCGCAAACAATCAATAGTTCTGTTGGACTCTTGTATTTTCCTCTCCTGCAAAAGACAACTGTTTCACTTAAGTTAGATTTGAAATAATTACTTCATAAATGGCAAAGAATCAAAGGCATCACTGATGCAATTTCAATTGATGTCCTGACAAAGCATACATGCCTGTAGCCAGCTTCTTACAAGGGGGGTTAATTTTTTCTATATTGAGACTCCAGGGGTGCCACAAGTTCATGCAGGGCCATATTTTCTTAATAGACTCCAGGGGCACCACAAGTTTACATGACGGTCATATTTTCCATTCCAGGCTGCAGGGGGTGCTATAGGTTCACACAGGGGTCATATTTTACCAATACAGCGACAGCCACAAGTACTGTGCAAAAAGCATTGTGTACATGTTCAAATTGTTTCACAAATTAAGACAAAAGCAAAACAGTGATTAATTCCTTTAAATGTGCACTGAGATTGAAAGAAAGCATTTACATGTGAATAAAGATATACACACATATATGTATGTATACATGCATGCATCCATACACATATGCATGCATAGTTGCATACATGCAATTTACACACACACACACACACACACACACACACACACACACACACACACACACACACACACACACACACACACTCACTCCACTCGCACGCACGCACGCACGCACGCACGCACGCACGCACACACGCACGCACAAACACACACTTCGTCAATATTGTGAATGTCACCCAACTAGCTGCATGACCGGCACCAACAACTAAAACATCAAAACAGCAGGGTGAATCCAGAGATGACACAAGGACATATTCACATGTCATCATGAGAAGATCATATTCTACAACTCAAGTAAGGAAACATAGCAGCAAACAAGTCCACAGTGTTGCTTACATCCACTGGGATGTCGTAGTGTTTGTGCATAAGTGCCAGGGAGGACAATCTGCTCTGGCCTATACTGGCATGTATGGATGAAGCTTGCTGCTTCAGAAAAGCCAGAAAGTTACCCGGATTACCTGCGGTTACCAATGACTCCTCATCTCCACGGAGAGCAATGCACTGTCGACCACAGAATAAAAATGCCTTGGCTATCTTCTTCAACACGTGATGGTTGTCTGCAACCCTCTGCAGCAAGGTGTTGTCGATGTGTACAGTAATCGTCTGGGATGGATTCATCATCTTTGATACAAAAATGTCCATGTTGCACTCTGTGATAGTTCTTAGTGGTGTGACCCATTTTCCCACCAAGAATGTCACTAGCTTGAATCCATTTTTTCAATGGTGTGTTCACCAAAACACCTTTACTGCAGCGGTCCCGCACAAAAAATCACAAGGCAAACAGAAACATCCATCTATCGATGCACTGTGTACCAACCAGGGTTTTTTTTTTAATGAATGGTTACATGAATTCATAGAGGTCATCGGAAAATGATGGATGGAAGATGGCTTGTAATGGTGACAACAAAGATGAAACTGCTGTTCATCGGAGATTCCGCTAATGATTGTTGAAATTTCAATCGGGTTTGTTGCTTGACCAAGAACCTCACTGATGTCATCTTTCAGCGAATGTCCGAGCGGCTCAGATTTTGATATTGGTTCTTCCTGTTCGATGGTGGACAATGCAGGCAAGATGACTGCAGGCGGATCTGCAACATCACACAATATGAAATAAGTGCAGCATTGCACAATATGAAATAAACTAGCGATAAATTTAGAATTAAAAAAGTGTACATTTATGTCTACTACAGAGCCAATGGTCTCAATCTGTAAAAACTTACGTGGATACCAGTGCTATATACATTATTACTATTTGGTGGCTGCATTCTGGTGCATTAATATCATACACAAAACACCTATTTCCATTTAATAATTTGCCATAAAGTTTTCCAACATTGTTTAATAGAAGTATTAAATATCGCTAACATGATTAATGATACATAATAACAGAATGTTTTATTTTTAACACTATCGACATTTACTAGTTTTTTATTAACCTGTGCTAGATGACTCGAGACATTTCGACTTGGGTTCATCATCTTCACTGTTGTTTAGCTGTGCCTCACCATGCGTCAACAGACAATTCCAAAGATGTTGCACTAAAATTAAACATTAAAATACATTCCATCACGCCACATAATTTTTTTAGTAATAATGACTGCATTTCTGATTACCTCTTTTCTATTACAAAACATTCATTCCATAACACTACATAGTTTGAGCTACACAAAGGACAAATAATTATCAAATGTGCATTTATGACACTTTCAACTGTTCCAATATCGCTCCAAATTGTAACTTCCAAAATGAGTGATGACAATGGACATTGGTGCAATTTGTAGCATAGCAATATTTGTGCCCGCAGCAATTTTAAAGTCGGAGTTCCACCAAAACAGTTTAATCATTAATAAAAAAAGTGTTATTAAGGGTTAAGCCTACATACTATATCAGGACATATTCATTGTTCTTACCTGCAGAAGAAGCTTGCGACACTTGTCTGTCCGCGTTTTCTCTTCATACTTGAGACAATTAAATTTCTTGCATAGCATGTAAGTTAAGTCTCCCAGATTCACTGGGAGACTCTTGGAAATCAATCAAATCTTGCAGTCACCCGCATGGAAGAACAAATCTCCCGGATTTCTAATGAAACAAAATTTTTTTTTGTGGCTTCAGTTAAAAGATCGCCAATCCATCTTTTTACTCATGCCCACAACAACAGCAAGGGTTATTTCAGTTAAGTTTTCTGCAGACTGAACAATGGATGCTTGGCTAAACAATTTCCATGTGCCTTGCTTATTGCATTGTTTATAATATGCCTTAAAGAACGGTCCCCCATTATTCAAATAATGCCCATTAATGCATTTCCACTTTATGCAAGTTATATTTAATTCACATACGTTTAATAACTGTCACAAACGGAGCACATTATGAACGAAGACATATTTTAAAAATACATTTTTACAAATAAAAAATTGCCTCCCAGGATCACAAATGCCTCCGTGAAGTACAGCCTCCATAACCCAGGATCACAAATGTCGAAGAAATTTTGTTTTACAGTTCTAGCCTTGTTAATAAATATTCTGTTAGTTGTAGGCTACTGCCAGTCAGGTAAGCGATTTTTGTTGTACAGTTCACAAAAAGAGAGGTTCAGTTGAACCCCCTGAACCCCCCGGCATAACATTATTGTGTCCCACGGGATGCAATATAATTTTGAGTGCAGCCCTGAACTTAGTGTCATGCAAGGCGATTAGGCAATCCGAGGTCAACTACGGCCAGGCTGCTTGCCATATGCTTGGGCCGAGTCATAGCAATTTGGAACAGGCAGACTCCAGCATCCAGGCCCATAGTGAGATCACATTACATGGGTGGGGTGACCGCTGGCTTCATCAGTTTCGCCGTCGTATTTGGCATCACAAAATGTACTCGTCCTCGGTTGGAAAAAAGTTGCTTTTATTTGTGATAGCATCAACTTGGAAGTGACCTACACTTCACACAAGTCTATTTCATCTTGGCCCACAATAATTACTTTGCAACAACTCACGAGCGTTATGTATGTCCGTGTACATAGATGAAATCAACCTGCATGTGTCACTTCTCACATATCGGTATTGCGTCGCACTTTTGTGTCATACTGGGCTGTTCAGAGCTCTAAATATTGCCATGTAACTGGTTTGGCTGTGGCAGTATGAACTCGCTTCACGCCACACGTTTGACGAAGAAAGCATCGAAGAACAGTTTCGACACCCACCCCAGCAGCCACGCTCCAGTCAAGTGGTGCAGCTCGAGCTGAGCATGCTGCAATCCCTGGTAGAGGCAGCATCCACTTTGATCGAGGTGTGGATGGGTCAGCAGCTTGATGTCTGCGACCAACGCCTGCAGCAAGCCATTGACTCCATTGCCGCGAATGTAGCGGCACCTGTGGTGGTGACACCAAGCACTATTGCCGCTGTAGCACCTCTTCCCTCCACATCGACTTCAATCCAGTCCAGGGTCAGCAGGCCAGGCCGGAAGAGGTTGCCATCCACAAGGCAATCGATATCCCCGCAGAGCAAAACACGCAAGCACTCCGTTGCATGACACGGGTCGAGTCGTTGCTCGGCTTCTATCAGTTCTATCGGTTCGTCGGAGATTGATGTTGGCAGGGACCACCACGAAGCATGGTCCGACGAACGGGCGCAGGCAACGACAAGCCATATACAAGGTGAGGCGTACTCATCTGGCTATGGGTTTTTGAGACAGGGGATTTGCTGGTCTCTTAAAAAGCAAATCCTGGCCTTCTGCTATATTCTGCTTAGATGGCTCTGAAGGCAACATTCCATTGATATCAATTACGACCCTCGTCACCCTCCCAAAGACAGTGCCAAGGATGTAGTGCTGGTCTCCACCATGCAGGAATGGACCCAGCTGTTCCTGCTTTACCAAGCCATTCGTTTGCAGGCATTCCCACAGGAAGGGTATGGCATGACCACCTACATGTCACATATTTTGCGCATAGCTGACCACACAGACTTTGCCATTGCGGCAGAATATGACGGGCAATTTCGCATACAATGGGCTGAACACACCATGATGCCTTGGGAATTATTCCGAGGTGACATTTTCTGTGAAGTTAAAGATCACATCCGCCACCAGCGTAAACAGCGGCCCTTTCCCACAGATGGTGCCGCTGCAGGCTACTGCTTCTGCTTCAATAAGAAGGACGTATATTCCAACCACAACTGCCCATACAGTCACCGATGTTCCATCTGTCAGAGGACGAACCATGGAGCCTCCACCTGCTGCACAGCCCACAAGAAGTTCACATCCAAGCCCAAGAAGTGAATGCGCCGTTGCCATAACGGAAGACACGATCTCAAAACCTCGACACCATGTATTGCCGACGCCCTGCATGTTTCGGCACTACGGCGGCACCTATCTGACTATGACCCATATCTGTCAGATTTCCACATTGGCGGCTTCACACAAGGCTTTCAGATTCCCTCAACTCTGGAATCTGACCCAGCCAAGGCAGGCTATCAGAACCACAAGTCCATTTCGGATAATCCCTCTGCCGTCCAAAACAAGGCAGGCTATCAGAACCACAAGTCCATTTCGGATAATCCCTCCTCTGTCCAAAACAAGCTTGATAAGGAGAAGAGAATGGGCCGCATTGCAGGCCCATTTCCCTTTCTCCCCTTGCCGAACATTGTTCTCTCTCCTCTCGCCATCGTCCCCAAATGGAATTCCGATGAGTTTTGCCTCATCCATGATCTTTTTTTCCAAAGAACGACTCCGTCAACTCACACATTCAGAAAGATTTCACTGCTGTACGATTCGAGCTGTTGTTCACCTTCAACAATGCTTTCTACTTTGACGTCTCCCCATGGGATGCAGTGTGTCTTGTCAAACATTTGAAGTGCTTTCCCGTGCACTCCATTGGATCTGCACCAACAAGCTTCATGTTTCTAGCATGAGTCACATACTTGATGACTTCTTGGGCCCTCCTCATTCTGTGCAGTGCCAGTTTAACCTGGACGCCTTCTTCAAACTCTGCAAGTTTCTCAACCTCCCTGTGAAACATGTCAAGACCATTATGCCCACTACCAACCCAACGCTTCATGGCATTTTAGTGGACACCTGTAACCAGACTTTGACGTTGCCCCTTGACAAATTGCAACCTCTGGTTTAGCGCCTCCGGGTAATGTCTCAGAAGGTTTGTCTTCGTGACCTTCAATCGGTCATCAGCACCCTTAATTTGGCTTGTCGAGTCATAACGCCCGGAAGGGCTTTCTTGCGGTGCCTGATCGACCTCACTGTCGGTATCTCTGCTCCGCACCACAAGGTTCGCTTTACGTGTGAAGCGCGTAAGGATTTGACAGCTTGGCTTGAGTTCCTCTCTGTTTTCAATGGCACAATGTGTCTCCTTCCCATAAACTGGTCGTCATCGGACATTCTCCACCTCACCTCTGATGCCAGCAGCTTTGCATTTGGAAGTCTTCAATGATGCGTGGATCCAGGGAAATTTCCCAGCCACCTAGCATGACGTGCACATTTCCATGAAGGAACTCCTTTCCATTGTCCTGGCCATTCGCTGTAGGGTCATCAGCTGTGTAACAAGCTCATTCTGTTCTTCACAGATAATACAGCGGTGGTGGAAGCCATTATCAAACAGACTTCTAAGCATTCACCCCCCATGCAGCTCAGTTGGTGGTGACTTGTATGCAGTTCAACAGTGTCTTCCACGATAAGTACATTCTGGCGAAAACAAACTGATTGGCGGACATAATTTCTCATTTACAGATGGACAGCGGCAGACAGCTTCACCCAGATTTGGGTGAAGCTGTCTGTGTTCCCTATTCACTGGCTGCCTTGGGAGACCACGCCATGAAAACATTGGATGACGCAATTTCTCACAGGGGGCGACAGATGTATTAGCGATACTTGGATGTGTTCATCTATTTCGCTATCCATCTTGTTGAAGGTAAAGCATCCTTTCTGCCAGTCTTTCCATATCTGATCCGCTGCTTCTGTCAAGCCTTGGGTGACGAACGGAAAGCACCCAGCACCATACGTGGCTACTTGGCCTCAATTGCGGGTGTCCACAAGTCAGCAGATTATCCCGATCCCACATCTAATTACTTGATGCGAAAACACATCAAAGGCCTCACTAACAAACATGGCACTGAAGACGACTGGGACCCGCTGTCAGAGGACGACTTGAAATTGCTCCTCAAGGCTCTTCATTATGTTGAGTGCTCCACCTTCAACCTGTACTTATTCCGTGCCATGTTTGCCCAGATGTTTCTTGCGTATAAGTGAAGTTACCTAACAACAGCACAATCTCCTTTTCGACCAATGCTGTGTCATACCCTTCCATGTTAGGCTTACATTTAAGTTTTACAGTTTTTTAAGTTTTACAAACACAGTAATGCTAAGCCCTATAAGTTGGACATGTCCTCACAAATGGCTGTCCCGTTACCTTAAGCTTTGCGGGTCTGAGCCTGGCCCGTTGTTTCTTTATGTTGGCAACAAACCAGTATCTCGAGCTTACTTCGCTAAGATCTTGAAAGCAGCTGTCAAACTTGCCCACATTAAAGGTCAAATTACTTCGCACAATTTCCACATTGGCGCGGCTACTTGTGCAGGGCTATACCAGTGAGCAAATTAAAGTATGGGGTGCTGGCATTCGGATGCTTACAAGGCTTACATTCGACTAGTGAAATTCGTAGCGCCGAAGAAAAATAACCACTACGTTGGTTGCCTCTTTTTTACTGTCTGTCTGGATGTTGCAGAACCTCTGCGTCTTCAACCATGCGTATGCCCACACGACTCGTCTCACCCTCCTGAAGTCTCCTGCCAATCAGCACCATCGAGCAACACATCATGGTCACCACAGTCATTCCGGAAAAACAACCAACAGGCGAGACGTGGCCGGCCGAGGGTGTACCGGCCATATCTGCTTTGCTGTGCTGCATCTGAAGAACGCTGCTAACAAGGCGGCGGTGGACGCTCAACCTGTTCCTGCTCACCCCTCGACATGAGGCTTTTGGGGTGGCAACTGGGGTGGCAACTTTAGAGTGTCCACATTTACCGGTTGAACTTCACCAACTGAGCAAGCCCGCATTTTCTTGACTGCTTCTATCACATTCTAAGTGTCATGCACCAGTGTCAGGGACACCTGTTTTGTTGACCATTTAGCCTTTCTCCCAAAGTCATCTGCTCCGGGTCCTGCTGTGCCTGGGGGGATTGGGTTCCACCGTGACAGTGGAGGGTGGGGTCGAGTTTTCCCCCCTTTACGTGTTAGGTACCAGATTGTGTACTATTGTATACCATATGCCTTATCATATTGACGTATGCTGCATTGCTTATATGTATATATATATATACACATATTATCAATTTAAAAGCCGCTGATTGCACGGTAGGCTTTCCATTTTGTTAGTTATGCATGGCTATAAATAGTACTTAGGTTTGCAGCAATGTACGTTATAACTACTGCGTTACTCATATTTGCAATCTATTTGCCGAGTACACCTACCATGTACTATGTACTGTCACGTAGTCCCTTGCTACAGAGTAACGTTGTTTTATACAATAACAATGACGGCAATACTTCCAAACACAGTTGTACTAGTTCACATGGCTACTTTATTTTGGCGACTGTCTACTCACTACAGTACAGCAGCTGCCAAGAGTCATTACCAGTGTCACGGCTACGGCTACTGCTGGTGCCCTTCACTACATGCGACTGTTCATGCTGGCTCATGCCTGCCATAACCTGGCCAGTTATCTCACTGCTGTGGCAAATGTCTATCATTTCTGCGAGCTTCAGTTCCGCTTTTGATAGCAATTTCTCACGTACCGTGTTTGATTTAATCTCGCAGTATGTTGTCTCTTTCATCAGCGTGGTATTTGCATAAAGAGATCAGGTTCTTTAAATCCGTCAGAAATGCATCGAAAGTCTCACCAAGTTCCTGATTTCTCTGCAGAAACTTGTACCGCTCGTACGTCACATTGATCCGTGGTGTGATATACCGGGCAAACTTCTCTTTCACCTGCGATGTCATGTTTCTCTGCTTCACTTCCCCAATCAAACAAACGGTAAACATCCATGGCTTTGGGTCCCATCAGCGTCAACAATGTTGCGACCTGAATTCCTCCCGCCTTCTTGTCTCTTTCAGTTGCCATCAGTCAAAACGTTCCACCCATCTCTGCCAGCCCACAGAGAGGTCGCCAGTGAAATTTCCAGACGGCTTTAACGTCATGTCCGCACTACTTGCCATGTTTGAAATGTGATTCACTTAAATCCCTGTTCTGACACCATGTCACGTAGTCCCTTGCTATGGAGTAACGTTGTTTTATACAATAACAATGAAGGCAATACTTCTAAACACAGTTGTACTAGTTCACATGGCTACTTTATTTCGGCGACTGTCTACTCACTACAGTACAGCAGCCTATAAGGCAGAGTCCAGTGCCCCTCCATGACACATCATTAATCAGGCTACTGCCAGCCTATATAGTGTCTACTAGGGTTGCAGTCTGTTAAGGACACTGTCTCCTAGCTACCAGTCCAAGGTGTGACATACACACTACACTACATAACAGTACTATGAACGTATTATTTGTCAATTGTACAATCAGCTGAGCACACACCAGAGGAGCGCCAGGCGATCCAATTATAATAAACCGTTATGGATTGCCATGTTACCAACATCATGGTATCTTGTTTTGTTCTTGCGTAAGACAGTAAACAGAGCCAGACCCTGCAGTAAGTGGTTTTGTTGTGTTGGGGGCACACCTTCTGGGTGAGAGGGAATTGTTATTAAGGGCGCAGGCACAAAAAACACTCCTTGACATAGTCACATCTATGGCAAGTTTTGACTATCAATTATCCCTTCATATTTTAGAATGGATTTCATATATATGACTACATATAGCAAAACACTGCACCTGATAGAGTATGTTCATTTTATTTACCCAAACTTGTGCTATATTTAAGTTATGATGAAATTGGTTTGGGCATGCTCAAAGTGGTCAATTCTAGGGCGGGAACGATACACTACTTCATGTTACGATACGTATCGCGATACAGCGGTCACAATATGATACATACCGTGATACAGACTACATTGACTAGAATGATACATCAACAGTAGAACACACGTTTATTTATCATGTGGACAAAGCAACGCTATGGCAGACGTCATGTTGTCACTCACGAGGTCCAAATTACATGCGCGCATTGAAAAAAATAATAGTGTAAAGATTTTAGATAGATTATAGTTAGATCTATATACATATATATATATGTGGGAAATGTACTACGTTATATTTCACTATTTTATCGATACACAGGTAGGTGTGGTTCACGCTGAACATTTATTGCTCCACAAAGGTGACGCGAATAATGTTTTGCCTACTGCTATCGCATATCGTAGTGTACATTGATACAGATATTGTGTATCGCATACTGTACCATGTGGTGTGTATCACGATACACCAGTTCACCGCTGTATCGTTCCGGCCCTAGTCAATTTCATCTGAAACCTGTACAACTGAAGAGGAAATTCATATAATTAGTTATGACCTTTTGCTTGAGTTCTATTTCAGTCTGTACTTTCCATTTCCGGATCTTCTCTGCCTCCTGTTGTAATCGACTATGCAGATTACTTTGGTGTTCAGCTGTTTGTTCTATTTCTGAAAGGAGAATGTAATATATACATGTGCTTAATGATTTTATGCATAACAATTTAACAAATAAAATATATGTCCCTTATGCATAAACAAACATCTAGTTAACTAATGTGGTCCATAACCCAATCCATTACAAATTACAGGACAGACCGTGCCAGAAATACTTTATGAAACACACATTTTAGTGGGGAGTGATGAGGTTGTGGCTAGAACATCTATCAAGAAAGCTGAGGTTCAAATACTCTTGCCGCCGTTTTAAGCATGGGCAATTTCGTTCACTCCACATTGCCACAGTTCACTCAGCTGTAGAAATAAGTACCTGGTTATAGACAGTGGTGGATGTGAATGAATAGCATTTGTGCAGTAATTGCAGCATGGCTGAATGCTTCCCAGAGAAATCAAGATGGTGTTGGAATAAACAAGTCTGCCAGGGGTGAAGTGCAAAGCGCTTTGAGCAGATACTGTGCTATATAAGAATATATCTTCACTTTACTTTACAGGTAATGTGTCTGATCATAAAAAACTTTTTATCTTGAAATCATGTTACCTAGGTCAAACTATATCTATTCTAACATATATACCGACTGCCCAAATGTGTTTAAATGAAGTAGACACAATTTTGAAATCAACGCTTCAACGTTGACATAACTCAACATCTCTGGTCATTGCACTTCCCGAATAACTTTCGGCTAGTTCTGAGATTGCGACCTGAAGAGGCGGAGCTTGTATTATGTCAGTGCCTGTCACCGATAAACAACATGGCTTCCGTGGAAACAGACGGTTCATCAACCAGGGTTGTTTGATTTAAATAATTTGATTTAAATCATTGATTTAAATCATAATTTAAATCACTCCAAAAAAATCATTGATTTATGATGTTTTATTTCGGATTTTTTTAATCACTGATTTATATGAATTTAACACAAATAATTGTTTACAAGCATCGAGATCAACAAAGTTTTGTATGTTTTTTAATACAAAAGCACAATGTGAGCACACTTGTGTAGTTGTATTGTCACCAGATAGCCTGATAGTCAAATATTTTATGACATTGTGTATGTTTGAGCTATTCCCTTTCTGAATGCAGCGAAGCCACACAAACTTGTCTTCAGGAGGAAGTATCTTTTCAAGTCAGAAGCCCCGAGTTAAAGTCCACTTAGAGCTTATGCTAGTTGTTACCAATTCAGTATGTTGACTCAAGTGAGACAATCTTAAACATTTGTGACAATTGTTTAATACTGCACCAGTTTGCAGTCTGGTTGGAGACCCATAGGGTACACAGAGCCCTGCCCAGGTGCTAATCCATCCTCTCAGCAAACAATAATTAGCACTGCTACAGCCACAGAGCATGCTTTCCTTTCCAAGACAGATTATGCAACTACAGGTGAGGCCTTGTGGAGTCAATGTGGACATTGCCTAATGTCTTTATATAAGCAAAAATCAAGTACCCTCTGTTAAGACAAATACCCAAATCGATTTGAATAGAACACATTTGAAAGAGTTTATAAATATAAACATCTATATAAATATCTATATACCAGATAAAAAAAATAAAACAAATAAATGCAAAAATGCAATTTAAATAAAAAAAATTTTTTTTTCTTAAATCATGATTTTTTTCAACCATGTCATCAACACCGAGTTGGAGGTGTTATACCACAAATTGTCGTAAATATTCTGTTTGTCACTGTGTTTGTGAAATTAACTATGTTTACGGTTGTGTTGTTGCAATGAATGTCATTACCAAGATATGTGTCTGTCAACAACATTACACATTATTTATACATTTGATTTGTCCATCGATCGTCGTTCGTCTCGACCAACTCAGAAGCCCCAGTAGCAGTAGCGTAATCGTAGCTGGCATAGCGAGCATAGACTTACGACTGGGTGGGCCATGTCACATCACACACACACACATGTGCATGTTGTGTGGTTTTGCAGGGATTTACATAGTTCTAAGTTTTCTTATTATTATATGTTGGAGGGATAAGGGAAACACTTAATGAAGAATGATGGATGGATAGTAATATCATATTTGTCAGTTGCTCAGTAATCATATAACAGCATCAATTAATGGTCCGAGTTATGATAGGTATTTGTATTATTGAAGTTCGAGTTAATAAATTTATAGTGTATTTAATACTATTTATAGGTGGGTGAAGATACAGTAAAAATATTTGGACTGGTCTACGGAGACAGCCTATTTTAGCATCTAATGAAACTGAGGAAAGAGTAAAACTGTGATACTTTGCATATGAAATACATTTGTAAATTCCGTAAAACTTGTTAAAGATATATGCATTACTGTATATTCACCCAGGTGTACGTTTGGGTGTAGGTCCCTCTGCAGTCAGCATCTCTACACAAATTTCACCAGTTCCCTTCTTTATCCTCTTCAACAGTCTGTTTTTCCACATGGTTTAAATACACCACACCACAATAATGATGTGTAGCTGAACAGTAAAAATAACCACACTACGTAAGGAACATAGGTCACACAAGAGAGAAGAAACAAAACGTTTAATTGGATCTAGCAAACAACAACAAGTTCTCAGTATTCAAGCATTATAATTATACATTATAAGTGTGTGTGGATATACACATTGATGTGTAGATAGATGTACACGTTGAGACAGACAAATGTAGGAAAGAAAGAAACAGGAAAAAAAGGTAACAGGAAAAAAAGAAACAGAAAAAAGGAAACAGGAAAAAAAGAAACAGAAAGAAAGAAACAGGTTTTTCAGATTCTATTTCAGTGAAAATACACCAATAATTCACATGAAAAATCTTTGAGCCATCCTTCTGGTCCCTTGAATGAATTTGTGGATCAATGGGCTATGAATTGCAATTATGAAAACTGAAAATATTTAATATTTTCATGCCATTGGCTTGTAAACCTCAATTGGTCACGCTAATATTTGAAACTTTTCTTTTTGAGATATTTTAACATCATTACAACGATAAATATAGCAAAAATAGGGTGTTTCTTTCTTTCCGTTTCTTTTTTCCTAGTCAAATTTGTTTCTTTCATTCCATTTCTTTTTTCCTGTTTCTTTCTTTCCGTTTACCGAGAAAGACAGACTGGCAGAGTGGCAATACTGTGTACAACAATTAGAGTTACTAGACTTGACTTTTGTTTGCATTGTCATGGTTTCCGTTTCTAGACATACCAGTGTGTTTGAAGCGTTACATAACCACATGATGTAAGCAGCCAAGCAATTTACCTTCAGGTATTTGTACATTGTTTGTACCACAATCACAGAATATCTGTGTATCAGAAGCATTTGTAGAAGATGTATACCTTCTTAATAATGAGTCATTGTAATCATTTGATATAATGATTATATAATTGTGCAATTTGTTAAAATTATTGTTAAAATTATTGCAATTAGATTAGACCTGGGGGCAGAGTGCATTTTCATGAGTACAAGTACGAGTACATTGGTGATGGATGAGTACAAGTACGAGTACATTGGTGATGGATGAGTACAAGTACATTGCTAAAAGCTAAGTACGAGTACATTTTTTTATGACATTTCCATTCCCAAGCATACAAACTTTTACGAACCCCTCCCTTTTACAAACATACAGACATGGCATGACTCATAAAATCAGCTTTTGCTTGGAGTCCCTTAACTGCAATTAACAATTCATAAACCACATGCTTTTATATAATAATACCCATTAAACCAATATCTTTGTAGTTAGTCTACCAGTGACTAAACATTACCCCCCAAACATGTATGTACATCATTTGAAGGGGTAGAGGTGAGAAGATTTGTCCAATTAATAATAATAATAATATATTTTATTTTATGTAGCATCAGATCCAATTTTAAATTGTTCGGGGTGCTTTACAAGACAGATAGTTATAAAATTTATAAATAAACATGCAATTCTTTACAAATACATTATACAAGCTAGTTAAAATAAGAATAAAAAATATATCTAGTGTAATAAAATATAATATAATCACATATTAATTTAATATATATATGTTAATTAAGATTAATAAAATACAGATAAGTACAGTAATTAAATATACTAAAATAGTTATCATAATTAGAGCTCAATAGTGTTAATATGAAGAAATAAGACTATGTAAATAGATACAACTGAAATAATGTACATGAAGATATAATTAATAAATAAATAGGTTAATACATAAGATAAATAAATTAGTGCAGGAACTACCATGTTGGACTAGAATGAGTCGATAAAAATTAGTCTTTTAGGCGTGCCTTCAAAGTAGAGAAAGTGTCCAAAATTTTAATGTCATTAGGCAGAGTATTCCACAAAGTCGCCGTGACGACCACAAACGAGCTGTCCCCAGCTTTGACATGAGTCCGCCGAACAGTTAACATGTTATTGCTGGCCAAGCGCAGGGCTCTTGCTGGTGTATATGGGCAAGATCGAACAGGTATTTTGGCACATCACTGTGCACAGCTTTATATGTAAACACTAACAGCTTAAAGTCGATCCTGCATGCTACAGGCAGCCAATGAAGAACAAAGGGGATGTGTAGCAATTTCAGTCGTTTATTTGTCCTTGTTTTGAATAAAGACCACGTGAGACCAATTTACATGCTTATACATCAGTTCAGTTCGTCTTTTGTCTTCAGCAAACTAGCCACGATTCCGAGTCAATAACATTAGCCAGTAGCATTGTCCCACATAAAGACACCTTTTGATTGAAAATCAAACGGCGTTTATGTGAGCAATGCGGCCAGGTTCCTATTTTTAAATAACCCTCTAGGCCGACTAAAACATGTGACCATTTAATCCAATCCTACGATCGGCCTCGCTTTCAATATTTTCAAGAGTCAAAGGTAAACATTTGACTCTCTTCTAAAAAAATTTTTCCCACCCTCCTACCCCATCTGCACCTGTTTAATTCCGATTTCTAAGTGGGTCGCTTTACTGACTGGCTGTTATGGGAGGTTAAAAATAATGTCTGCAGACTTGTCAGATGTGTGGATCTATTGTCATAATATTCGTACTTTATAGTTAAATAAACAGTGATTTATTATTGCTATCGTAATCATCATCAGGGGTTTTAGGGCGAGCTCAGGTACTGACGCTTTCCCCTTTTTTGTAGGTAATGTGTACACAAGGTTTTTACTCTTGTTGTTTGTAGAATGGTGGGGTCCTCCACCTGCATGTGGTCGGTTCCCCCACCTTTGCTGTTAGTTAGTGAATTTTCAATTACCTAGGTTTGATGATTTCGTTTTATATTATGTATGCATATTGTATTCTTACATAATCAGTTGGCTTACTATAAAAGCTCGTATACAAACATACATCTGACTTGTACTTTTGTCTTCAGCAAACTAGCCACGATTCCGAGTCAATAACATTAGCAAGTAGCATTGTCCCACATAAAAGGCATTCCATGGCTAACTGATGGGTAACTGATGAATGGCCCTTTGTGAACATCCTTGTGGCTTAATTAAACAAACAGGGATTATGGCCTGAACTGGTAGTCTTGAATTGTTTGCTTAACTGGGTGTTTCTGACTGGGAAAAGATGCTGCCTGTTGCCTTTTGTGGGTATCATAGTCATGGTCATATGCCACCATGGGGGTGTAGGGATGGTAAGGGGGTCTTGGGTGGTATTGAGTATAGTAGCGCTTCTTAGCACATGGATTGTTCTGATTGTGATACAAGCATCAAATGTGCTATGACAGGTTCTAAGAAAACTGAGAGGTTCACCCCAACGAAATTAGAATTTTAAGGGGGCGTGGCACCACTCGTGGAAATGCAGCAGCCAGCATTTGAGCTGCATTGCGCTGTGTAACAGGAGGTATATTACCGCTTTAATGTGCTAGTTATGAATCCATATAATAAACACCTTATCGAAGGATACTGGTTTTTATGCACTCGTTACTTTAAAATGTTGTACTGGGCGAGCTGAAGGCGTGAGACAGAAGTGAGAAAACGATACAATACCAAGTTGTCACGGATTTAGGTGATGCTCAAAGTTGAAGGCCATGCAACTGCATGATAATTTATCAGCATAAATTAGCCTGAAAGTGAAATGCAGGACAACATAGCATGAAAAACAAATCGCAGTAGGTGGCTTGATTGTAGTAGGTGGTCAAGTGCATGGACAAGATGGGCCCATCATGTAACAGCCGCTAGTCTCAGTGTTCTACAGAGAGCTGTGTGCCAACAGTATCTTGACATATAGCTTGTCGACGATGCCCTGTCAACATTCCGTGAATGGTACAAAACACAGTCAGAAGTTCGCCCACAGTTCTTGTACTGGACAACGACAATCTCACTCGACCTCCTGGTTATGCCGTTTGTGAGATATCTAAGAGAAGACAACTTCCAGCTGTATGTAGAGACGCTCGGAAAGTTGGCACTACTCGAGGTGAGTGCCAGTTCATATCAGAAACATGATCCAGCTGAAGGACACACATCCAAGTGTTTACCACCAGTTCGCACAAGTTCACTTATTGGTGCAGGACACACATTCTCATCAATGGCACTGGATCAAAACCATGATGTCATAAAGGGAGATGGAGGGGCCATGGGATTGACCAAAAATCCAGCTGCGCTACTCAGGTGGATGGTTGCAAGACCTAAAATAGCAAGACTAGTAAATGAGTTTGATGAACACAATGAGCTGACTGGGATTGTACACCGCATGGGCAACCTAGTTTTTGACAACGGAGAAGATCTTTTCACACTTGACTCATTAGTTCAGACCCTGAAAACAGCAGAAACAGTTGGTCAAGCGCAATATGACGCATTTGTACAGGAGAGATGTCTTGTGTGAGAAACTGTTGACAGACACTATGCTTAAGAACAACCTTTCCATGTTCGGGACAGCACCAAAGAAGGTCTGAAGCAGAAGCCAGCATCAGGTGGCCTCACTGAAGGTGAACTGTGCTTTGCTCTCTCGACTTACATTTCTTGCCAGTCATGCAGCGGAAATCTCACATTCGCTCATGAAAACCAGGCCTACCCCCATGAACCTCAAACATGGGAAGTCTGCACAAAGTCAGATCTTGTGGGATGCCTATGATCAACAACACCATAGCAAGTAGTTCCTGATTGTGACCTGGTTGTCGATGCTGAAGTGGTGGACGGTGCTATCATCGTACATATGCTACCACCTGAAGGTGTCAGAACCAATTTCGATGATTATGCAGTGTCTGTATCCATGCCTTACATCTGACGACATTTGCAGAATGTCAATAGGCTGGACATAGTGTGGGATCGCTATATCAAGAACACCATCAAACAAAGCACTCAAGAGAGTAGTGGAACCGGGCAACATAGACGAGTTATGGTATCAACACTTGTTCCTAGAAACATTCGGTCATTCCTCCAAGTTGATTCAAACAAGGAGCTGTTAAACTTCCTGGCCGATCACATTGGAAAGGAAACACCACCTGATGGGAAGGAGCTGGTGTAAACTTTTACACAAGTGTGAAATTCATGCGGGTCAACAAGGACACAACCAATGTGAATGACTGAATCACGCAACTCTAATCTTGATTTCACAATAATGGCGGGGGGGTGCCTCGGCTATTCTTTTCGGGGCCGTCTACAACTTACGTAAGCGAGGAAGGAGTTGGTAGCAGTGGTTGCATATGCAGTGCGTACATGGCGGGGGTCTATGCTACTACATGTCTACCGTACACAATTGGCCTAGTTGTCCGCTTGCACTGTCGGCTTACCAGCTTGGTAATGCAGCAGCTAGGCTTCTGCTGGTAACTTCATCCCATGTTGTCTTTGTATCAAGTTAATTATAAAATTGTATGAAGTTCAGTATCAGCGCATCTGGGGTGGAATTATTTATTGATTTAGCAAGTTCACCGCTAGCAGTATACTGCATGTGCGGTCAGACCTCATGCGTACGGTGTGTGTACAGGGGGAGCGGGGGTCATTTTCCACGATATTTGCTTATGTACTTTGTAGATGATCCCTTTTAGGAAACTGATGGTGGCTTACACCTTTACGCAACTGTCGATAGCACACAAGTAATTTTGTAGAACCATAGAATTGCTGGATCATCCAATTTGAAATTTCAGTATAACTGTCATGCTGGAATGGCCGCTAAGGCTGGCGGTGACTGGGCGAGCCACTGGCAGTATGATGGCCATCAGTATGTGTGGACTCCTCGTTGTTCAAGCTTTCATGCTCCACCCGCTCGGGCAAATCTGCAAAACAAGTGCGGCTGCGTACATCATCCTCTGGTATTTTGACCAACTGAAACGTGGATTTAACGTAGTTTACACAATTGTGTTTGGCTACTCAATACATACATGATGTTTTCCGCATATTGATATGTCAAATATGTTTCGAAAGAGACACTTTTAAATTAAAGGAAATCCCCATCACTTGCAGGGTTTCCTAACGTGGTAGGCTGCATTAAATAAGATATAGCGACCGATCAATCGAGATTGCTCTCAGGCGCTTTACATACATAGTAGCATTTCACAGGCCATGAAATTGCTAATAATTATACTGGGAATAGTCTACACAAATGCTAAACAATGCTAACAAAATAACCATGTTAAAATATTCTATAACACTACTTTAAATATAGTTTGTAATACAAGTAAAAGTAAAAAAATTATCACAAAACTGCCAATAAATAAAATATAAAAACTACTTAAAAAAATATATTCATTTATACAAGTAAGACTCTAAAGACGCTAAATACAATTATAAAAAAAATATTCTTAAGAACTATACTTTAAATAAGTTCGGTAATACAAGTGAAAATAATAAAATAAATATGCTAAGAAAATAATATATACAATATATAATGAATGCACATAAAATGTCCTCATCGGTGAGTTATAGAAAAGCCTGTTTAAAAAGGTGAGTTTTTAAAAGTGTCTTAAACACTTGTAATGATTTCGCTGTCCTCAGAAAAGGTGTTAAATTGTTCCATAGAACGGCAGAGCAAACAGCAAAATGACGATCACCATGTGTGACAGTCAGTGAAGCCGGTACGAATAAAACCGTTGGCAGCACAGAAGATCGTACAGTTCTGTTAATGGGGCGGTAGCTAATTAACTCAGCCAGGTAGTCCGGAGCCAGACCATTTAAAGCATAATAAGTAAACAAAAGCACTTTGTAAGTTGGTTGCAAATGAACAGGCAGCCAGTGTAAATGCTGCAACACTTGTGTGATGTGTTCCTATTTCCTTGTACGGGTAATGAGGCGAGCAGGACAGTTCTGTACATTTTGTAAAAGTTGCAGCGCCATCTGTGGGAGATGTAAAGAAGTACATTTCCATAATCTAAACATCACTAGTGGGTGAACAAGTGTCTTGCTTGGTTCTTCGGTCAGATGTGGCTGAATTCGCCCAATATTTCTTATCTGATAGTAACAACTTTTCACAGTGTTGGCAATCTGGTGTTCCATTTTCAGGTTGCTATCAAATTGCACACCCAAATTGCACACACATGATGAAGGTTGAATTCGATGACCGGCTACTGTAATGTATATATCGGCAGGCAGACTGTCACGTTGCTTCGGTGGGAAGAAGACGATCGCCTCAGATTTCTCTCTGTTAAGTTAACAGGTTTTTGGTCAACCATGCAGCCATGTCCGCTATACACAATTCCACCTTCATTAGTGCCGTCACAATGGATTCTTCTCGTTCAACTGTGAGGTAGATTTGAGTGTCGTCAGCATAATAATGATACTGCATACCATGTCTAGCGACAATATCTCCGATAGGTTTGGTGTACTTGCAATGCCCAACACCGACAATTGTGGGATGCCACACATCAAGATTGAATCAACCGACTTGGCGCTTCCCACTGCCACTTTCTGATACCGTTCGCTGATGTACAATTGCAGCCACGCAAGCGGCGATGCCGAATGAGTGCTCAAGTCGAGTCATCAACAACTCATGATTGACTGTATCAAATGCGCACGACAAATCAAGCATCACGAGGATTGTTGAACATTTTCTGTCCAGTGCCGCCGCGATGTAATTTTTGACACAGAGTAGGGCTGTTTCTGTAGAGTGGCTGCAATGGTATGCAGATTGAAAAGGATCGCACAAAGCATTTTCATCAACGTGTGTGCTAATTTGTTTTGAAACCACTTTTTCAACGCATTTTGACACAAATGTCAAGTTCGACACAGGGTGGTAGTTCTGTAAGATGTCTTTATCCAGTGTAGGTTTTTTCAAAAGTGGCTTAACGATTGCATGCTTGAAATCAGCATGTACATTTGATGTGGTGAGAGACATGTTTATCGTAGCGGTGATTACTCATATGAACATTTGCCTTGGTATTGGATCTAATTCACACGATTTAACTGGAGCAAATGCAACTAATCGTTCGATGTCCGATTCTGTGACTGTCTTAAAGCAGACTAGTGGGTCACTACCGAATACCGCATCATTGCTCATAGCAGCCATCGTAGTGTAAAAAAAATCTTCACCGCAGTCGACAATGTCTTTCCTGATGTTCGGTAATTTCTCAATAAAATGATCACCAAAGTGTTGTGCCATGTCCACTGGACACACATACGGTGGCATTGTCGTTATGTCAGTGTTACCCATGAGGTTTCTTGTGATGTTAAATAGTTTTTTTTGTCATTTTTGTAATTGGTGATCTTAGAAGTGTAGTAGTTTTTCTTTGCATTAACCAGCATGCGGTTGAAGACCACGCAATGTGTGCGATATGCCTGTCGATGTACCTCAAGACGAGTTTGCAGCCACATGTGCTCAACTCGCCATCGCCACTGTTTCTCGTCCCCAAGCTCGTCAGTGTACCAAGGACAGTCAGGTCGGAATGTAATGGTCGTTTTATGCAGAGGGGCTTGTTTGTCAACAATCCGACGTAAAAAATTTGTGTATGTCGCAACGATGTCACTAACGGGTGCATCACTGTTCATATCATCTAGTAAAGAGGTAATATCACATTAGAAATCGGGAAGTCGTATATGATACAGTCGCCGAAAAACTATTTCTTTATGCACTCCAGCAGGCTTTCTGGCATTTACACAGAATTTAATGGCCATGTGATCACCGTACGGATTACCATGTGTGTCACATAAGCACGGGTCATACACACTCGGTCATGTAGTTACTATTGCACTGTGGTTTCGTATGATAACTAAATCCCGGAGGTGACCTTTATTGTGTGTGGCATCTGTAACTAGTTGAGTCATGCCGTGGTCAGCGAGTGTTTAAGAAAAATGCCATGCGTCAGGATCTGATACAATGTCAAGATGGAAATTCAAATCGCCGGTAATAACGATGTCATGCGGGTCCAGCATCACAGCATCTAAGTAAGCTGATCACTGGTCAAAGAAAACAGAGTTAATGAAACCATTTCTCTTAGATGGTGGCGGGCGGTACACTACTCCCAATCTGAACGTAACGCCACGTGCTGTAATCAGCATGCTCAAAATGCGTGAATTTGTTGCGATTTGACAGTTTCAACTTTCAAGCCAACTTGTAAATAACAGGTCATGACATGGTATTGATGGTATCCACGTGCGAATACATGCAGTCTCCCATGGCCAATTAATACGAATACGTCAACAGGAAGAAATGTGTGTGCGAGAATGCGTGCGTGCGTGCGTGCGTGCGTGCGTGCATGTGTTATAACAACATAGGTAACTAGTTTCTTGATATAACAATAAAAATTATCTGCTGAATATTGAAAAAAAAATTAAAATTAGACAAATTTTATAATGCCATCTTATAACCCTATCATCAGCTCATCCTATTATACATCATTACATGTTGCTTTTCAGTATATATTCATAGATTATTCAATTGGCTAAATATCCTTAACTATCCCGTTATGCCCCTACTTCCCCTATGGCGTATGTAAAAATGACTCCGTCTCATTCCATAAGTTTTCTGTTAGCACTAACGAATGTATAGAGTATAACCATTCGCGAAAGGACAGGATATGTGATATGCATGCATACATTGGACAATGGTGTAGTTCATGCAGAGATTACAAAGAAATACTCACGTTCGAATGTCCGAAGCAATTTTGAACACTTGAAACTGTCATGGCCCGTGACTGTCATGGGGACGTGAAAAACACAACTGCGCACTTGGAATTCAAGACGCACAATGTAGACCCAACTGGCCATTTTGACTACATAATATTATGGGAACGTTGTTAACTCGGCCACATAATGATGATTATTTGGTCAGAGCCAATCATGTCAATGGAATTGGCCAATCCAGAAATGAAAGTCAGCATATATATCATAAAAACCAAAAGGGAAAACGACCGTCTGTCGAGTAGTCAACATTGCAGATTATCCAGTAACTTTGACGAAGGGACAGATTCTTGCAATATGCTACTGTCAACTGCCAACGTATGTGATGGAAGTGTCAGACAGTGAAACTGACATAAGTAAAGTAGCAGCTCCAGAGATTTCAGTTCATAACAATAAAATGACGTCAACATATTCAGATTTAACGTTTGAATTGAAAGATGCAGATTTGGATGACAGTCAGAAAGCTGAACTGAACAAAATTCTCACAAATAACAGAAGTACGTTTGCTGTAAACATGAAAGAGCTTGGAGCCACAAACTCATCACCACATTGACATGGGCAATGCAAAACTAGTCTCACAATGTTTCTATCGTGCTTCGCCAAAAATGTCAGTAGAAATGGAGAGATAAATAGATGAATTGCTAGAGCATGGTTTAACTGAACCCTACATCTGAATGGCGGTCCCCTGTGGTTATGATTCGCAAACGAGATCAAAGCTATCATTTTGCAGTTGACTATCACAAGTTAAATGCAGTAACATGGAAAATGAGTTGTCACCTGCCAAGGTTGGAAGATATCTGGGATGCTATTGGGGAGGCTGATACAAAATATTTCACAGTGCTAGACCTCGCCTCTGGTTTCTGGCAACTCCCATTGCATCCAGATAGCAGACACAAAAGTTCCTTTGTTAAGCAGCAAGGACAATACCAGTGGAATAATTTACCATTCGGCCTTTCCAATAGCCCAATATCATTACAGATTGCTATGACAAGGTGTTTAAGGGGTTACTGTTAAAGTCAGTACTGGTCTATGTGGATGACTTAATAATGTACAGCTCTACCTTTGAACAAAATATTGAACACTTACAAGAAGTGTTTCATAGACTAAGTCAAAACAATGTTACCTTGAAGCCAAAAAAGTATCGTTTTGCAGTGCAAGAATTTGAGTATTTGGGACACATTATCTCAAAACGTGGTATTAGGCCTAACTCAAATAAAACTGAAGTAATTGAGACATATGCTATGCCTAAGGACAAAAGACAAAACACAGCTACGCAGATTTTTAGGAATGGCTAACTATTACAAGTGTTTCATTCAAGGGTACAGCCAATTGGCAAGTCTACTCAACAAACTGCTAAAAAACAACACTTCTTGGGAATGGACTGACGAATGTGTAAAATCTTGCCAAGCCATTAAACACAGGCTGGTCAGTGTACCAATACTAGCCTATCCTGATACAGGTAAACCTTTTATACTGACCATAGATGCTTCGGGTGATGCAACAGGGTATATGTGACCCACCGTAACAAAATGAGTCATATGTCCCAATTTTAACATGTAGAGTTATTAGCATCGTTGAAAAGAGCAGCATCTCAGCTTTCACATGATGCATCAAACATCCAGATATCTCGATTCTAGCCGAAGCTACGAAATCTTCAAACTGAGAAATCAGCCGTCAAAGTTTAGTATGTTTCTTACCAAAGCTACCTTAGTTAACATGCACATATCTGGCAGATATTTGGACCGCTTGAAGATAAAGGCATCCTCATGATATTCTACTAATATAATAACAAAATCTTTGTCAGAAAAAAATACAATTAATTGCCTTGTAATTACCGCCATTGTTAAGAAATGTCAAAACTAGCAGCACTATGCCACCAGTGTCATAATGTAACACATTTTAGTTGAGATAATGGTTACTAGTGACCTTCTTTTGTAAAGCAAAGTTGAGGCAATAAGAACATACTTGATTTTTGTGATTTAAATAATAATATTTATTCAGCCTAAGGGGAGACTCGGCAAGTGGATTTAAAAAAAAATATTATTTTATTATTGAAAATGTGTCCACCCTATTTTGAAAGCATTGCTGTCATACCGTTAATTTCATTTGCAATTACATACCTCTAAATCAAATTTATTTGTGGGTAAAGCATGCATGTTCCAAGAAATAATCCTGTTTTCTCAAAAACGCCTCATATCTCTGGAAGTAATAATGCTAACAAAGTAAGGTTTTTAGTGTTATATGCAGCTTATTCTTCTTTACACAACTGATAGAATATATTGTCAATATAACTAAGTTACATCAATATTTGTCACAAAAATATTTTTTCCGGAAATTACCCACAAATGTATTAAATAAAGTACTTTTTTGAAAATGTTTTCTACCAGTTGTGTACCAAATTGTATACTGAAAAAAGTTTTTCAAATAATTATAATAATATTTGTTCAATCTGATATTTTTCATGGCAAAAATGCACAAGAGGTTCTTAACAATGTCAATGCCAATTAATGGCATATTTAATACAAGACAACAACAACAAGTACATAAACAGCTACACCTTAAAACAGTTAATCATCTCTGGGACAGCGGCCACGTCCTCTCTTTCATGACGTCGGCAAGAGTGCAGATGACGGGAATAGCTAACGGGCTTGACGACCTCGCGCCCTGCCCCCTTCCCCACAAAACGACTGCCGTGCCTCACTCACTGTCCCGCTGGTCGGACGGCCCAGCAATGGGGACAGTCTCGAGCACAGTCGGACACGTCTTGTGGGCTTGACGACCTCGCCCCATGCCCCACAAAACAACTATACTGTCTCGCTCACTGTCCTGCTGGTCTTCCTCTAGTAAATACTTGTCTAACAAAGTGTTGATCTGGTCGCGATAACTTCGGGCAGGATATCAACAAACCCGCTACATCGAAAGCCATTTTCTACTCGACATGTGGGTCAGGTGTGTGACGTGGTGGAACTGCATAGTGCACATGCGTCCATGGACATTATTTAAATGACTTCGTTGCTGCGCCAATAAAATAATTTTCCTTGATCACTTGATAGTAACAAGCCGGGTTTGTTGACATAGCTGGACAAACAGTGCCTACCCCTCACGCCCTCCTATTCGACACATCCATAATATATGTTAATTCGATGGCCATATATGGAAAGATGAGATGCAAAGCTTTGCAACGATGCCACATTTGTGAGGGACCATCCAACAATTACAGACGAAAAAAGCGATTAATTATCGGCATTTTTGGCTTTGTTTTACGGAAGTCAAGCGGAACACATCGAACTGCTCTTCAAAGATAACACTAAAATACATTAAACATAACTAAATATACAGTAGAAATTGTGGTAATCGTTAAAATGAATACTAAGGAACCATTTTCAGGGAAAATCTCAAAATCGTTGGATTAGCCAGTTTTTTTTATAAAAACGGCATTTACGAAGTTTCATGTTTACCGACATCCGACTCATTTTGTTACGGTGGGTCACATATCATAAACCAAAAGGTTGAGGAGCAGCATGAGCAAGTAGTAGCGTACGGTGGACATGCCCTTCGTAAGGCAGAATGTAACTACCCGGTATGGGAACTAGAGGGACTACCAGTAGCGATCATAGACGGCATCAAGGCCTACCACCCATACCTAGCAAACTCTTTTTTGATAGTGGTCACAGACCACATGGCACTTAAATATCTGATGAATGTCAAAGCAGATACTGGTCTCATTGCAAGGTGGGTACTAGCCTAACAAGGTTATGATTTCACAGTGGTACACCGAAGGGGTTTGGTTAATCGTAATGCAGATGCTTTATCATGCAGAACATATGAACCAGAAGGAGAGGTAGAAATGATGTCAGAAACACCCACATACACTGACCTTCTTGCTACTGAAAATGATGAGACCAGTGTAAAGAGCAGTGAGGACTTGGTAGAAACAGCATTTCAGTATGACACAAAGATGAAGGAAATGGTAATGAACAAAAATAGATATATGACACACGCTAGGGTTACTGTAGCTAGTCTGGCTGACACATCTATTACAGAGTTACAACAGGCATGTCCTGAAGTAGACCCAATGTATAATTATATTGTACATGATATCTTACCCAATGATGACGTACTAGCTCGGAAAGTAATTCTAGAAGAGGATCAATATGGCATGAAAGAAGAGGTTTTATACCATATGTTTTCACCACGTACACAGGGCATACTTCAAATTGATAAGGCAATAAACCAAGTGGTGGTTCCTAAATCTATTAGAGGTCAGATCTTATCTGAATACCATGATTCATTAATTGGTGGGGGCCATCAACGATTTGACAGGACATACTATGTCATCAAAATGAAATATTACAGGAATGGAATGTATGCTGAGGCTAACAAGTATGTGAGGAGATGCAATGAGTGTCAACTTGCTAAACGACACTATCACAGTCACCCAGCACCCCTACACCCACTTCCCACAGCAGGTGTGTTTGAGCGGTGGCACATAGATTTCCTGGGTCCACTTAAAACAGCAAAAGAGGGACAGCAGTACATATTGCTAGTGGTGGACAGTCTCTCGAGATGGTGTGAGGCATTTGCACTGAAAGATCAGACTGCCGCTACAGTAGCGTGGGTTCTGTACAGTGAAATCTTTACACGTTATGGAGCTCCACGTAGTTCGGTCTCCGATCGGGGTGCACAGTTTATGTCACAATTGGTAGCTGCACTATATGAATTGTTTGCAGTAAAAAGGCACAGTACAAGTACTTATCATCCCCAGACTAACACAAGTTGTGAATGCTTGAACAGCTACATTGGTCAAGCTCTACAAGCATATGTCAAAGATGATCAGTCGGATTGGCCATATGTCCTTCCAGGTATTCTAATGGCATATCGCATGAGATCTACACAGTTCTCACCATATAACCTGGTATATGGCAAGGAAATGGTTACTGCTGCAGATACAGAGTTAATTCCAAAGTCTACCTTGCCATGATCATTTAGGGAACATCTAACTAACATTGCGAATAACTTTAAGTTATCAGATGCAGTTGCAACAGAAAATGTTGACCGCAACATTGCAAAAAACAAAACTGCCCATGACAGGAAGGCCAAAAAGCCAAAGTTGATGAAGGGACAGACAGTGCTGTTGTACAGTCCACATGTTCCCAAAAGTTTGTCAACCAAACTGCACAGGGTATGGTCAGGTCCATACTACATTGTTGAGATAGGACCAAATCATAAATTTCAGTTAAGACATTGTGTCACACACAAACCACTGAAAGCATTGGTGCATATAAGACAGGTTGAAAAACTATGATGATGCTCAGAATGATGTCAATCATGATCTGTTCAAACTGCCTGGGCACTCAGAGCAAACAAATATGACTCAGGATGGGCAACAACGTCTAGCTGTCACAAATGACATCAAAGTCACTAGTGACATGACCTTAAAACAGCTGGTCAGCACAGATAAGGAAGCAAATGACCAGGATCAGCTTAAACCTGTTATTGAGAAAATGTTGTGTGCTAGACGCTACAAGGGTAAGAGATGGTACAAAGTAAAGCGGGTTGGCATTTCTAAAACAGAATGGGTGACTGAAGATGTTGTGCCTAGAAATGTGCAACAGGAGTACTTTGTGGCACAAACAGTCGCGCCTCGTTATTACGCGCCCGTTATTACGCGGATTCGGATATAACGCAGTCCGTCGTGGACCCCGATTTTCTGCCGCTAGGGGAAAATGCCAAATGGGCCTGCTTAAACCGACTTAGAATTGCTTTGACAATTCTCAAGAAACATTAGGCGAACAATGTCAATGGATGAGTATCAACGTGTTGTTTGTTTTGCGCTGTCGCCGACATCAATCGCTGTTGCTGGCTTCGCTTCGATGGTTTGTAAAATGTAATCGAGATTCACAAATACGCCTCGTGTAAGAATCAGATAAACAGTTTTAATTGCATTTAGTATGCAATACTATAACACTTGGGTGAAATGACAAGCTTCCATTACATCATAAATTTAATCGTTTTCGCGACGTGAAACCAACATGCCAAATTCCTAACCCAAGGCTCTACCGGTGCGCGAAAATACGAATTCGTCATCCGCATATGAAACGATGAATCAATGTTAAGTGGTGCGTAATAAATTTATGGTTTCGGTCGAGATCGGTTGAAAGACGAAGTGAAACAATTATTAATTCTACCTATTGTCGTTTTCTGTGTTTTATCAGATTACATACTACGTTTGTCAAATCATATACGTTTTTGGCTGCACAGATCCAGGTTATTATTTTCGATTCGTAGGCCTATTGATCCAGTACATCATCATCATAGTAGATCTATTCCATAATGGTACACGTACATGTGTTTTATTCAGTTCAAGAATCAACAGGGTGTGACATTTTAAAATAATACACATTGATGCTAGTATAATAAATTCCATAAACTGCATATTGGCGTATAAGACATTGCTGCCAGCACACAGGGCTTCGACAGCGTTCATGGACTTGGTGCAGCGGGTGGCGATCGCTGTTGTTTAGTAGCTCCCTGGTGGCAGATACGAGAACACCTAACGCGCCTCGCTTACAACGCGGTCCGAAGTCGTGGACCCCGACTACCGCGTTATAATGAGGCTCGACTGTACTATGACAGGAAGAACTAAAAGAAAACATTGTATAAACCAAAGTTCTTTGATAAATAAAGAACAAGTGACACATGGTTAACATAATTTATCTAAAAAAGGTATAAATAGAGCTAGTAGCTGAAGCTCTGCCACTGATAACTACCAACAAGTGTAGAGATTAACAAAAGTTATTTAAAAGAGGTATGAATAGTTAGTAGCTGAAGCTCTGCCGCTGATAACTACCAACAAGTGTAGAGATGAACACAAGGCATACCTGAAGGGTTAACAGATGGCAATTGTAGTACTAGTGCAAGATTAAATGAAAGGTGCATAATAAGCATATTATTTAATGTATTAATTGAATTATACAAAGAATATGTTTGTTAACATACATGGGTATGATATTATTAATATTAATTAATAAGTGGTTAATATGATTCTTGTGTAATTATAATTTAGAAAGATATACTGTGGTTATCAAGGATAACCATGCATCTAAGGCCTTTCTCATTTATATGTGTGGTGATTATGGACAATTCACAACTGTACATTATATGCATTATTAGTTACTATGGTTATCATGACACATAGGGACAATCCTGTATACAGCACCACCTGCATATATAATGAACTGTAGCAAACTGTATGAACTGTATCACAATCACACGAAGAAAATGTTCAAGAACAGAATGAAAACAGTGCTGTACTTCTGTCAACGACACCTGGAGATGATGTTGAATGTACCAGGCAACAGCATAATGTGCGCATTTTATAGCCAAATTAATGTAGTATAGGTAAAAATGTGAAACATTTATTAACAAATTATTATGACTTTTGGAACGTGTTATTAGTACTGTAGTGTAAATATGGGTGTATGTAAACAGCGGGGACATACTGTCGTTTATGTGGAATGACAACGTAACTTAATTCATGTAATATGCTATTAGGACGATACTTGTTTGGGCTACGAGAGTATGCATGGCGGCTCGCACATGCGCACCTGATAAGGCTATAAAAGCGAGTGTGGCCGTGATGCCGGCCTCTTTTTCTTTGGAATTACGTAGAGTGTACACGAGAAATCTTTGCTTTGTTTGAATTGTTGTAATTTTTGATTTGTGAATTATTGTGTAATGTTAGTTTAGTCTTGTGCGTATATTGATTAAGTTTGGGTTTAATCCGAGTTCTTAAACAATTTGCCCACCCTCCCTCCCTTTGATGGATGGAATGGACATTCTTCAGGATTGTCTAGATTTAAAACTACGTGGTGGGCGGAATGACCCCCACCCACATGGTGAAATGAACAGATTAGCTTGTAGTGATTTATTTAGTAGTCATAATATTGTTACCAATGGTTGACACACTTAATACGTTGTCGAATTATATCTATTATGTGAATTTAGCAGTCTGGGGCCGGCATACTTGCTGTGGTTATTTGTTGCTTGATTATTGATGTTTACATTACTATTAATAAAACTATATGTCATTAAGTTGGCCTACTTCAATCTATACCTGACTTGCGTTGTTGTTCTGCATAAAAAAGATTGTTATTGTAGTAAACTCAATTTGGTTGTTAGCAGGGTTGTTTGATTTAAATCATTGATTTAAATCATGAGTTAAATTACTCCAAAAAAAATCATTGATTTATGATTTTTTGGATTTCCGATTCTTTTAATCGCTGATTTATATGAATTTAACACAAATAATTGTTTACAAGCATCGAGATCAGCAAAGTTTTGTATGTTTTTTAATACAAAAGCACAATGTGCACACACTTGTGTAGCTGTATTGTCACCAGATAGCCTGATAGTCAAATATTTTATGACATTGTGTATGTTTGAGCTATTCCTTTTCTGAATGCAATGAAGCCACACAAACTTGTCTTCAAGAGGAAGTATCTTTTCAAGTCTTGTTAAAGTCAGAAGCCCTGAGTTAAAGTCCACTTAGAGCTTGTGCTAGTTGTTACCAATTCAGTATGTTGACTCAAGTGAGACAGTTTTGGTGACAATTGTTTAATACTGTACCAGATTGCAGTCTGGTTGGAGATCCATAGAGTACACAGAGCCCTGGACAGGTGCTTATCCATCCTCTCAGCAAACAATAATTATCACTGCTACAGCCAGACACACAGCATGCTTTCCTTTCCAAGACAGATTATGCAACTACAAGGGGTGAGGCCTTGTGGACATTGCCTAATGTCTATATAAGCAAAAACCATGTACCCTCTGTTAAGACAAGTACCCAAATCGATTTGAATAGAACACATTTGAAAGAGTTTATAAATATAAACATCTATATAAATGTCTATATACCAGATTAAAAAATAAATAAAAAATCTGATTTAAATCAAAATCTTATTTTTTTATTTTTGTTTTAAATCATGATTTTTTTCAACCCTGGTTGTTAGCGTATTCTTAATTGTCACATTAATAGAGATTACCTCTACGACGCAGAAACAATTTGCTTAGTTTTGTAAATGCTTAGGTTTTGCTGAAGTACTCAAGTATAGAAACTTAGACTTAGTCGTTGGTTAAAATTAAAATAAATTCTGAGACATAAAATGTGATGCTTTGATGGAATTAATTACCCATACAAGTATATGTATAATTCTATACATCACAAAAGATCGTGGCACTCAAGAAATTTAAATGTGCTGTCTTCTTTTTAGCTTTTATTTCATCACAGTTATGCACGGAACAATCGCCAGTCGTATTCTGTGAAATGGGAACCGTAACACAAACTTTGAGTCTATTCAAAATCAAATGATGCCAACGACTACAATAATATAGATGAAGGGCTTAACAAATAGACCGTATACACAAAACAGATCGTAGACGTGCGTCTATACTAGTACTGATAAGGGATGATTAAATGTAGACCCTAGACCTAGCTTACACAGTATAGAGACGAAACATTATATAATGTGTCAAGTAGAACTCATGCCCCTTCACTGTCTCGTTTTAGCTTTAAGATAGCATTCATGCAATCCCAACGTCCCTTTTGGTCTTTCAGTGTCACTCTTGTGACCATTCTCTCATCCTTTCGTCGCCAAACACATCGGAATACCGACATGACTAGCTGTCAGCCGGTCAGCCAGATGTCAACAAACAAGTCGTGGGTATGCGCGCGTTGATCCCGCGATCACATGAAATGCATCTCATTAAAGTTCGGCAAAGCAAGCTTCACCTAGCTCTATGGTTTTGCGCCATAAATATTATTCGTGACAAAACAACAAAATGCAAACATATGTATCTGCTTATTAAATGCATTTTGGCAGGCACTACCATTTACAAATTGTTATTCTAGTACCAAGAACATTATATTATTACATGAGCAGCAGACACATTACCTTTAATGACAGTCCATCCTCAATTCAATGTTTTTGTTCGTCTCATTTCATTTCATTTTTCATTTCTCAAAAAATCTGACATATCTAACATATCATTGACAATGGCATGCTAGTTTATTTGTACACATTTTTTATTTATTCTCGGGAAATCGTTGGACAATTATTTTTGAATGGATCTGTAAAAACAGGGCAAAAGTGGTCCGGTTCTATATACTATAAGGGTATTCACATTTTTGCAAGTTAACCGATCTAGTGATCAATGGAAATTCTTTCGAAGATTTTAGAAAAATTATATACACCTGTACTCGTTTTACTACATTTTTTTTTATACATTTTGTTATATAAATGCACAAGTTAAAACTGCTTCCTCAACTGATTTAGCCTATCGCAAATCTGGTTCATTGGTGTCCAAATATGTATTGTGTGAATAGTTTATATAACATATGCAGTTGATTTAATAAAAAAATACCTATTTTTTTGTCGTTACATCAAGGATCAAAATAGCGGATATTCAAAATGGTAAACACTGTGTTGGTCAATGCTGATCGTGGGGGTGACTTCCATCCTCCCGCCGATCACATGACAAAGTTATGAAATTTCACCAAGGAACAAAATCATTATTTTTCAGCATTTTGATTTTCAATTCAGTAAATGCTTGAACAAGCATTAAGTAATTTAATAGTTTGTCTGATGAATTCACAAAAACTACATACAAAAGTTGCATAAACGAGCTAGTATGTTGTAGTGGATACTAGGTAGGTTTTCACAAACTTAATTTGAAATGAGACTAGCAAAAAAATCGAATTGATTAAGCACCTTCAAACAATGTGGAAATGAATACATTTAAATTTGTAAGTACAATATGTATTTATTTACACATTCAACACCATTTAATGCTTCAGAAATTAATTAATTTAAAACTGACCTTGGCATGCTTTTGTGCTCTGAGTGGTAATAGGAGCAAAATTCAATGGTACTCTAGTAGCCATGGCTGAAGACAATGGCCTGAAAAACGGCTGTGTCCCTTTCTCTTGCTGAACTGTTTCCATACCCTGGTATAACAAAATGTGTCTATGATTGATTATATCAGTGGAAACATATATAATACCTCTTTTACATACTTGGAGTCATACTATGTGAAGTTAAGTTCTTAGTTGTTACTTTAAAAATGTACATATGACTAACTACTACTACTACTTTACTTTGGGTAAAAGAAAAAAAAAATACCACTTAGTCCGGATGCAGCCAACTTAACCAGCTGCAAGAGCATACAACATGAAGACATATGGATACAAAGCTAGTGGGCGGCCAAGGAATTGGTGGATCAATGGCTTTTACGGAGACACCAAGAAAACACAAGCTCACACTGGATGAAGGTTGCATATCCCTGCGACCCTTCAACATTGAAGTGATAAAGTAAAGTAAATAAGAAAGTTAACGTCTCTTCAGAAATGTGCACACTGAACATTGTTTCACTCAACAAGCATCTGCAAGCAAGTCTAAAAAAAGAAATCATGTAAAAAAAAATTTAACTGTTAAATTAGCATGGGACACATCCAAGTATGTTAGACAACATTATGAACATAATGTTAAAAAAAATCACGGTTTTGATTTGACTGTCCTTAAGTCTTAATGGTTTCCCTTTGCTTTGCGGTGGCGATCGCGCACAACCAAATCTGTCAATTGGCAGTAAACTGTGGTACGATGGAAGTGGGAAAACAATACAACACTACGTTTATGTATACAAAATGATAGAATGCATGAAGTTGCACACATAACATAACATCAACGTCACGATAGGTATACTGGTCAGCATCAAATTCAACTTAGTTAAGAATATGCCGAACAGAAAAAAAATCTTAAGAAACATTTTGTGCAAGAGATCAATATACCAATTCACTAACAGTCACTTCATCAATTCAGTGCAAAAAAATTATTAGAAAAGTTGTTTTGACTGAAAAACTTATGAATATTGAATGTATGAACCATGTCACACGAGACAAGGAAACTGGTTAAATTCATCCTATATCTATGGTAAGCTGTACTGACAATATTTTTTTCATTTTACCACATTGTTCCAATTATTGTAACTTTCATAACAAGTCAGGCGTGTCATAACTCTTCCACACGCTTTATAAAATACATACACAGATACTTGTATTGAATATATAACATTAATGTTTTGAATTTTTTCTCGAATATTTAACATGTTTTAATTGTTTTTTATTTCAGACAATCAATCGTTATGTCCATATAAAAATAACAAATACATAGATTAAAAACAGTGTTTAAAAATTATACAAAGCTAAGATCCATTGATGCTGCAATTTTGATGTGCAGTACAAGTCGCTAATTGCAATGTCCTGTATAATGGGATACAGTGACTTGTCAATCCTAGTCATTAAACTAAATATAGCCTTTCTGATGACACATTTACATGAGTTGATATTAGCCGTAGCGAACATGTGGCTAGCGCTACATCTCATAGGCAGTCTGTTCAATATCCTGTAGGAGTTGTTATAAGCAACAACAAATTGCTGAAAATTTGCTTTTCTACAATTTACCCATAAAGTACACATGTAAATATTACTGAAATATGCTGTAAATAGCTTATTTTTTATAGCAGTAGAACAAAAGTGAAATTTTTGACGCAACATGTTACTCTTAGCATACATAAGTCTGAGTTTGGCTTGAATGTCGGCCTATCTGATAAGTTATTACAAATTACATGTCCAAGATATTTACATGAGGTGGTGAAGTTTAACTTCTTTCCTCCTAATGTCATTTCCCTAGCAAGATTTGCATTTCTAGAGTCAAAGTACATGACCAGGGATTAATTATCGTTACCGGTGCAGTTTTCTTTTCAAGTCATTCCTGTTTTCAACCCATTGATATCACGTTAGAGACATCACAGCATCTGTTTACGACAATAACGATAGTCTTGTCTGAGCAAAATATATTTTGATATATAACATGAACACTTTTATGATATTCATACCTTGATAAAAACCGACTTTACATGCTTACCAGACATTATTATTGAGCGTCTGCTGACGTGTGTCTCGTTCTTGGCCACGTGACAATTGCCCCTTTTTGTGGTAGATGTATGGCAAGCCAGTCTTGTCATAAAATTAGGAATAATTAAAATGTGTTAAATATACGAGAAAAAATGTACTACATTAACATTATATATTCAATACAAGTATATGTGTATGTGTTTTATAAAAGCACTATGACTAGCCTGATTGTTATAAAAAGTTGAAATTATTGGAAGTGATAAAATGAAAAAAAAGATTGTCTGTACTGCTTGCCATAGTTAGGTACATTACATTCCACTTGGTGCGCTGCTAAAAAATTTACTATTGAGAATTGACCCAGAATGTTATGACCTCCATCTTGATTTTTGATGGTCTTGAATATGTATATCATAACATTATGCAAATGAACGTGTGACCTTAAATGATACAAATATCAAACATTGAAATACGACGAATCATGTGTAATTTTCACGGGCCATCCCGGAGCAACTTTGACCGAGGCAAGCCCGTGTTTACTTTTACCTTGGGAATAGTAGTTAAAATTAAGGGTAAATAATCATCGAACAACTTTAGCATGTCACTAAATAAAATCTCATCTTTATAATAATGTTTGTGTCATGATTGTGGGTTTGTTCGGACGAGTACAGGGTCGTTTGGGGAATTAGCTCTGTATGCGCTGTTTAGCTTTAAAAGTGCGTTTGCGTCGTTAGCAGACTTTAATCGCGGCGTGGCCGCTGGTTCCTGGGGGAGCAGTGCCAGTGCAAGATGGGTGCACGCCATGCATATACTTTGTACTAACAACCTAATTAATATTATAGGCTTATTGTGAGCAAGTAATTCAAGTTTATGCTTGTTCAGCATTAGCAAATTAAGTTAGTTTCTTATATATTTTAAGAGATAGCACTGTAACGCTCTGGTCTAGTAATTTAGGTCAAGTCATTTTCCGCGATTCAAATTCCATGCAATCGAAGTGTTTGCAACCAACTGCTGGTAGATTTAGTAGGAACAATTAATTATAGATATATCAATGTTGTATGACATTAATAATCATATAGATAGCTTTTGTCAAAATGTGTTATTTTCACAATTTAAAAGTTGTATTCGTAACTTCCGGTTTGTGCGTTACCTCCGCGCAGTTTTGAGTGGGTCTGAAGTTGTGATGTTTCATCATTTAAATCCATGCCATCTGCACTTTTACAATTATGTGCTGATACTTTTGCACATATACACTAAATCAAACATGTATTATTTTTGGTGTCCTTCCCTTATTTTATGTTTGGTAGATAAATAAATTAAATAAAATGAGAGTTTTGTTAAGCAATACTTTTAAGTTTTTAATGTACTTTACTGTGTGTGTATATTTGTGTTATTTTTTCTACGCATACCTTTAATGCGCAATATGCGTGTTTATGTGTGCGTGTGTGTATATAATATGTATATATGTGTGTGTGTATATATATATATATAAAATATTATATTACTTTTTGTCTGTAACAAACATTTATTTTTAATGGAATATCTTGGATTAGTAAATGGAATTGTAAAAACATTTTTAAAGCTATTTTATATAAAATAGTTATTTGTAGTATGAGGTAGGAATACACTGTCTTATTGAATAATAGTATTAGTACTGCATGTGTATAATGCATATTTTTTTATTTTATAATATACAGGAATGGACCAAGCTTACGGACCAACTACACACAGCAGAAGACAAACAAAGCTTGTGAAGACTGTAGAAATGGTTAATATATGTACACCGAGTCTACAGTGTCCAATGGACATGGACACATTACATATGCATGGATTTATGAAACAGTGAATTCTGAGTATGTGTACACTTAGCTGACCGTATCATGTGAACATTATAAACACTAGTGAACACTGACACATACACTAGCATGGATTTATGAAACAGTGAACTGTGAATATTGCTGTAATGAGCCTTCTTCCTTATAGTTCCATTTATAACGGGGTGAAGCCGACCAGTTCTTGTACTGCTGCATTGCTTCGTATTGTCCTTTCCCATGTCTCCTTATCAGCTACTGTGAACAGTATGTAAACATTACTTCATGTTGTGATGCAGGACATTATTTACGAAACAGTAAAGTTGATGTGCCGAACATGCAGTTTTAACACAGTTAACTATAAATATTGTTGCATTATGCATGCAGAAAATTTCAAAGCTCTCTAAATGTATAATAAATTGTGTTTATTATACAGTGTCGGTTTTTTTCGTTCTTTATAATTATACAGTAAACAATGCAGATTCTATGAATTTGCCAGCTTTACGTGTCACTTAATTATAAATAGTTAAGCCATTAATCCCTGTAATTATGCAAATGTCGCAATACAATAAATTATGCCATCAAAATATCATACTGTATGATAAATGGGCCATTAAGACAAGTAAATAGGTCAAAGGTCAAGTTGTAATAAACTAGGTCATCAATGGGTATTAAGGTCAATGTGTACATACATTCTCTCTTACACCCCTCCCTGATCCCACGTCATACATAATTACTTAATTAGGCAATTTTTCTAAATAAATAGGTCATCGTAGGTCAAGCTCAAACAAGTAGGTCATTGCAAGGTCATGTCAACGTCACACATTATTAGGTCAACATTTTTAGGGTCCTTTAACTTTTTATTCCATTCCGTTGCGCCATGTTCCCCTGCATTCAGTGGTAGCACAGCCACCAAACATAAAGGTCACAAGAAATGGATTCAATTTCATAAGACAAAATAGACCCTTTTTTGAAGCCAAAAAATAACTTCGCAAATAATAAAGATATTGAAAAAATTAAAAAGTATAATAAACCGCATAAATACTTTAATAATAAACCGCATAACATACAGACTAGTGTTTAAATGATTATAAAACAAGTTTGAATTTTTTTGTAATATACCTACCATAGTCAGTCATATAGGTTGAATTGCGCTGGTTTCCTCGTCTCGCGCGACATGGTTCGGACGTTCAATATTTGTTTGTTTTTCACAGTACGATTTTTTGTATGATTTGGTATACCGATCTCTTGCACAAAATGTTTCTTCAGATTTTTTTTAAAACGGCATATTCTATTAAGATTTAAGTAGGTTAAAAACTACACCAACCAGTATACTATATATCAAACCATATTTTGCTCAGACAAGACTCTCTATCGTTACTGTCTCTAACGCGAGATCAAGGGATATTATAGTCGTTGGTCTGGGGCAGAGCAGTGCCAGTTTCAGTGACCGTGTCAGTGTTGAACCGACGACCTGAGGCTGAAGTTGAATGAAAGCGGCATCAAATAAATTCGACGATTGCTCTTAAATACAGTACCTTAGCATAACTTTGTAACATATGATACGTATGTTATTATCACTATGTCAACTTCACTCACTCGTCATTACGCAAAAGGTTTCACAAACACATCCACGGGCGTCGCACAAAAATGTCGTCTGCTTAGCATGGGAAACCACCTAGCGACTATAAATATAAACAATTTCATGTTATGTCAGTTGTATTCAATAGATGGCGCAACCGCTTTTTCGGACGTTTGGGACTAGATAAGACACAGCCTGTGCGATTGTTTGGGGTTTGCGGCTGAATAAACCGTTAATTCTGCATTGCGCTGCATTTTGCACTTGCAAGAGTATTCAACTTGTCATTAAAAGAGGGAGTTGTTCCGTTTGAATGGAAAGTAGCAAACATCATACCATTATTTAAAAAGGGTTCGAGAAAAAAGTCAGAAAATTACAGACCAGTGAGTTTAACGTCAGTGATTTGTAAATTATTAGAAAGGTTAATTAAAGACCATATGGTGGACTTCCTCGTTAAGCATAAATTATTAAATTCCTCTCAACATGGATTCCTTAAAGCGAGGTCATGCTTAACAAATATGTTATGTTTTTTGGAAGAAATCACTAAGTGGATAGACGTGGGATCGCCAGTAGATATTATCTACTTAGATTTTCAGAAAGCTTTTGACAAAGTGCCACAAGAAAGATTACTACTTAAATTAAAAGCCCATGGTATCGGGGATAGCATAACTGACTGGATAGAACAATGGCTGACTGACAGAAGACAACGAGTTGTAGTAGATGGAGAAGTTTCAAATTGGAAATCGGTTTTGAGTGGGGTACCTCAAGGATCAGTATTAGGACCTATATTATTCTTAATATAATTTTATATCAATGACTTGGACGACAGTATAACAAGTAACGTACTGAAATTTGCGGATGACACAAAACTGTTTAGAAAGTTTAATACTGATGGTGATAAACAACATTTACAAAACGATCTAGACAGATTAGTGAAATGGTCTGAGAAATGGCAGATGTTGTTCAATTTTGGGAAATGTAAATGCCTACATACAGGACATGGGAACTTGAATGTAAACTATAAAATGGGAGATACTGTTCTGGGTACTACTGTAAAAGAAAAGGACTTAGGAGTTGCAATAAGCGCTGATATGAAAGTTTCAGAGCAGTGTGGTATTGCAGCTTCAAAGGGTAATCAAATTCTTGGATTGATTAGAAGAAACATAACATACAAGGGAAAAAAGTTAATTATACCTCTTTATAAAGCAATAGTTAGACCTCATTTAGAATACTGTATACAAGCATGGAGACCATATCGTAAGAAGGATATAGATACGCTTGAACGCATACAAAGGAGAGCAACTAAAATTATTCCAGAACTCAGAGACCTTAGTTATGAAGAACGCCTGAAAGAATGTGGTTTTAACAACTCTAGAGACAAGGAGGTTAAGAGGAGATCAGATAGAAGTTTTTAAGATATTGAATGGGTATGAAAATATTGATAGAAATATGTTTTTCTCACTCAAGAAGGATAGCAGAACTAGAGGACATGAGGTAAAATTAGTAAAGGATCAATGTAGATTGGACATCAGGAAGCACTCGTTCTCACAGAGGACAATAAATGAATGGAACAAATTGTCTACAGATTGTGTAACTGCTAGCAGCGTGAATATGTTTAAAAACAAGGTTGACACATATCTCAGGAGGGCGGGTTATAAGTAGATGAACATTGTTGGACTCTCGATAAGCCAATGGCTTCCTTGTCCACTTGCCATATGGGCCTTTGGCTTGGATGGCAAATCTTGTTAAATCTTGTTAAATTTTACTTCTCCATTTCATTGAACAAAGATAGGGTACTTAGGATGTCCAACATGCCAGACGACAAGATTGCCAACCAAAGCAACAAGCTCCAGATTTGCATGTGGGCACGGGAACTATTATAAAATCTTTATTTTCGCACATTAAAAATGGCAATTGTACAGTCTTTAAAATACAGTAATGTCCGTAATAATACAGTTGACATCACCATCGTCTAAAATATTACGTGTCTTAAAACCATTTCCGATGTCTAACATTTCCGATAAAACGTTCACATTAGATGTTGTTACGTTACACAAACCAGCCTGCCACACACGGCCAATGTCACGCACAGACACGTCATACATCGTATCAAATTCATTTAGGATATGACGGTAATTTGCGCTACAATTTGACCATGGGTTTGCAATGGATAACTTAGCAACACTGTTTATAATCGGTGAATTGTGGTTCATAGCTTTATGAATAAATTTTGAGAACCTTTGCTTTAAGATTACCAATAATGGCAAACTATCCGATTACAATGCTATAACATCACCGTGTGTAAGCGGTGCTAGCCCCCACATCTTTCTAAGTGCTTTTCGCCATGCAGTGCAAATAGTGCCAACACTCTTACTGTGAAGACCCCATAGTGGGGCTCCATAATAAGAGCAGCAATATTGTTTAAATAAATTACATTTTACATTCGTCTTAATATGACCGAAATCGGCCATGAACATATTATACTCTCTCTAGAATTTGGCAGTGGCATCGGCAACTAAACTATCCTTATTAACAACGGATATATGATGGCCCAGATGTACGGCATCTTGGGTACAATACAACTCGGTGTCATTAAAAAACACAGTTCTGTTGTCGGGTTTACAATTACGACCTCTAAAAATCAAATATCTATTCTTAGTACCGTTAAAATTTACACAGTATTCGTGTGCATATATTTCGCATATATCGATTAAAACCTTGAGCCCAGATGTTGTGGGTGTTAGCAAACTGAGATCATCTGCGTATCCAATGCAACCCGTATAGTGGTTGCCCATGTGGCATCCCACGCCACTCTTTTCTAACTGTTCAAACAATCCATCCATGTATATGGAGAAGAGAATAGGAGAAAGTATTGCACCCTGTTTGACTCCGTTACAAGTGGTAAACGTACTCTAAAAAGTACTCTAAAAAGCTTACAATAATTGACCCTGTCGAATGCTGTGCTGGCATCTAACATGAGTGCATACACATTACTGCCATTTGCATTATAATAACTGATTGTCTCCATCATAACATATGTGCAGTGAGTAGTGGACACATTTGGTTTAAAACCAAATTGCAAATGCGATGTTGCAAGAGCATTTTGTTCCTGAGATAGTATAACAACATCAAACAGTTTGGCAACAATGCTGCCAAGAGTAATAGCTCTAAAATTGTCGGATGTACATACTAGTTGTCTCTTATCTTTTGGTATAGGAACCATAGTTCCCATTAACAATGAGTCAGGGCTAAAACCATGTACCAACATACTGTTAACAATTAATGCTAACAGCACAAAGAGTATTTTCGGACCATGTATGATATGATTAGAATTGAGACCCTCTTCACCATCCGACTTACCCAGCTTCAGTTGCTGAACACCTTCGATAACCTCATCAACTGATATATCATACGCAGCATTTTCTTTAATCTGCTTGTTAATCTCCGTATTTATAACATTCATCTCATCAACATCATATGACACACTGTTGTAGAGGTGATTATATTTGTCAGAAAAAAGTTGTGCTATCAATACTTTAAGGCAAGAATTTATTTCTGCCCTTTATCCGGCGTACCTCAGACCACAAGTCCCGGTTTCTATTTTCGCTAATGGCTTCAGCCATCTTAGTAGTACGAATACTGCCATCCTCTCTCATAATATGTCTAACAGCCCTATGATACCGAGCGTCTCATTTCTGTAATGTCACCCTGGTGAGGCTTTCCCACAGCTCGCCACTGTCGATGCCAGAATATAGCCTCCTGCTTCAGGTGTTAAACTTCTTTAGACCACCCAGGAAGTTTCCTTCTGCCACCACCTGAATTAAGGTTGTTTTTTGGACAGGTGGTAGGTATACATTCTGACGATTCTATACACATATTTAGTATATCATTGTATACTCTAGATAATTCATTATCATATTTTGTACACATTGCATTATTACACAGCAAAGCCTCTTCGTCGTATTGTAACATGGAGAGTTTATACTCAAGATAACTATTGTATTGGTTAATGAGTTCAGGACTGGCTTTATGCCATGTTAGTTTGCGACAATAGTTCCTTTCGAACATGTGGTCTACATTTATATCCAACCTAACTTTAAGTGGTACATGGTCAGAAGACAACAAGTTGTCTATAATAGCACATTCGAGTACCTTCTGTCTTAAATTTGCCGTGGTTAAAAAATTATCAATTCTGGAGATCAAACCGTTTGGACTAACATAAGTATATAAGTATACATACCGTAAGATTAAAATCCGATATAAAATTCCTTAATGCATATGCGTGAGGCGTATTCCTAGTTAAATCTGTATTCATGTCACCCCCGTATATGACGTGAGCGGGGTTGTACGTGTGTATTAACTGCTGTATTTCACTTAACACCTCCATATCTTCCGCAAACTTATCATCTTCCAACCAGCCATCGCACGGCATGTATACATTAAGGCATATAAATTACATTAGTTTATAAAGAGTCCAGCAATACTTTTGCACGTGTGCTCCGCCCTTGTCAGATATATGTAAGTTATAATTTTAAACATACTGCTACAATACAATACAATACAATACAATACAATACAATGCAATGCAATGCAATGCAATGCAATGCAATGCAATGCAATGCAATGCAATGCAATGCAATGCAATGCAATGCAATGCAATGCAATGCAATGCAATGCAATGCAATGCAATGCAATGCAATACAATACAATACAATACAATACAATACAATACAATACAATACAATACAATACAATACAATACAATACAATACAATACAATACAATACAATACAATAATACTTTATTCGTCCGACCAGGAAATTACAGTGCTGATCGACATTTACAACACGAGAGAAACAAAACCTTGAACATTAAGTGTAGAGTTAGCACATCACACACACGCACGCACGCACGCACGCACGCACGCACGCACGCACGCACAAACACATATTTAGCAGTACATCATTTCAACGTAATTTCAAAATGTAGTGAATTGAATGCAAATAACGCATTTGTCACACATGTCAAGACAGAGTTGACATAGTGGGTGAAGAATTAAATATTAATATAGCATTAGGTTGACTAGACAAAACTTTGTGAGTAAGCCTACTCTACAATATATCGACAGCATCCAACAGTCTACACCACCGGTACGCGTGGAATATTAGTAACAACACATTACACACAAGCCGTCGGTAGGCTTAGTGTGTTAGGCTTACTTGTAAATGGGTTTACACTTTTATGTTAGTTCTAAATAATCACGTGCGTCTTATTTATGAACTATTTGAACTTGCTACATGTCAGTGACCACACCACGTTGTGCAAACAATCCAGCAAAGCAACCAGGGCCGAGTTCGACTTACCGACCAACACCGAAAAGTGGTCGGTGAATAAAACCAGCGAATGACGTGTGAAGCCTGCGTACATGGCCATCCAATTAATCTAAGCCGAACGCGAATTAGTGAACGCTGATTGTTTCACAGTGGCGGCAAGCGTAACCTGCAACATACCCATCGGCATACAGCTAACTAACGTCCCTAAATGAAATATCAATAACACTAATATCGATCACTATACTAACACAAAATAAACAAATAATTGTACATTGTGAATCAAAAACGATACGAAGAATATGACTGCAATACGGACACATGCTCGTTTTGTTTCCTATGACGCTGTATTGGTTTCCATGTTGACCATATAGCTTCCTCCGCCTGCAAGGGGCCGCAATTTTGGTTGGTCAGTGTGTCGTAATTCTGACCAAACCAGCTCAGACAGAAAGCGTTCGATTAGAGCGATCACTGGCCGGTGTTAGCGGTTGAGTGTGGATTGCTCGCACTTCGGAATCACAGTTGCATTGGTGCGGGCGTCTGAGTATGTGTGTGCTATATTACAGCAACACACAGGTCGGTTGAGTTTATTTATTATGTTTGCTTACTCAGTAATGTACAACACAGCCATTGGAAGGTTTCGCAATTATTTTGCCAACAGGTTCTCAAGTACATGTACCAGTAACTGTATTTGTTGGTCAGCTAGTATATTTTTTAATCCATTTTTATTTGTTTATGATCACCTTGGAAAGCGTAAATTGAGTTTGTTTTTAAGTTATAAAAAAAATTTCAAGTGAACGCTTGTACCTGAAAATAACAAGTTTATGAATTACTATAACCATTTTCTCTTGGGGGCTCTTTGCCCCACCCTATATTACCAGCAAGGTCTACCACTGATCAAACACATCAGAGCGCCTCGAATGTGACGTGTTTATCATCTCGGTGTCACACATTCTGGCTAAGATATGGCATGCTACTTTAGTCGTCAACACAGCGACCAGAGACAGTCACGCAAGAGCTAATGACTGCACATAGCAAGATCTACTCCATGTTACACATCATATTCGTCACACAAATGTAACATCCATTTCGGGGGTTTCAACTTAATTATTTTGCTCTATTTGCATCCAAGCTTGGTTGAATGTAGGATCTGCTCAGCAAGAATCGAATTGAATGGGAAGGTGTGATCCTGGATTAAAGTACGAGATAAAAAATACTTCCTTGCCAAACCTCAAATGTTTCCTATTGCTATGGTTTCACCAACTTATTATGCATGCATTAGCATTGAATAATTAATATTATTTAAACTTATTATGTTTTACACTATCACAGGATTGAAAACAACCACACAAATGCATAACGTTGATGCATCAAACTATTTTATTAATGTACCTATGACCGTAGTGAAAAGTTGAAATATCTATACAAAAAGTACGGTTATCGAAAAGTGCATTCTACTCCAGTAATTTATAAATTCTACAACATTCATGGAAGATCATGAACATAAATTATACACAAATTCAAGTCTAATAAATTTATTTTGATTGTTTACGCAAACAACTCGTGGTCATTTAAGTCATTGCTCAAAGACTGTTAGCTCAAAGGGAAGTTCCTGGCGCTGTGCGACAAAGGCAATCAGTGTCAGTGATTAAACATTGTGTCGCGTTGAAGCCAATTAAGCAGTAATTTGTCTGTCTGCCACAACACTTCCAACAATTGATAACACACACTTCCCTGCTACATTATATAAGTTCAAAGCATTCAAAGATAGAAAACATACGATGAAGCCAATTGTGTAAATAAGAAACAAAGGTATTTTGTGTGTGCCGTATGACAAGGCAATGCATTGATGGGTACATTTTATTTATGGGTCGATACTCAATGACGTGCCACTCATTTTAATAACACATTTACTCGTACAATTTGCCGAACAATCAAATGCTAATGATGTACTAATACGTCAGTATTTTTTAAATTAGTCACACCTGTACTTAAGTTATTTAATGAAGCATGAACGCGCTCCCGTTAATAATTTAGATAAGATCTAATTGAGCAAATAAAACGGAACACGGTTAGGGTGGTGTCACATCCAGCAAAGTTCGTACAAAGTATGCCATAAATCCATAGCTCAGGGATTTGGCCTTGGGCTGTGGATCCGAAATAGTGCTCATTCGCATAGTAAAGGCAAGTTATATTTTTTTTCCAACCATGTTCAATATTACAACGAATTGACATTTTGTATTTACGAAAATCTAATTTTTCCGAAAGGTAAATATCTCATAAAAACTTCTATCCTTTTTGTAATTTTATTGAGCAGTTATTGCACTTAGCTAATCAATTCAACTTTCATATCCTTAATCGTGTTGCTAGCCCTCCATGCTGCTACTATACAGAACGTTATATATTTTGTTGTACTCTCCATTCTCGTAAGTAAGTAGGATCATCGTATCTGAAGTTACTTATTTCTTCAAAGTCTCGGCTCAGACTTGGTCTCGACGTTAATCGCTTGTCTCTGATTTAAAACCATATATTTAGTTTTTCAAACATTGACACTGAGTCCCACTGTCTCTACTGATGCTTCAATAAATTCGAAATATGTGACAATCGCCGGTCCAATCTGTCTACTATTCGTGTTAGCGGCAGCTTACCCAACAAACAGTTGACGAAATAAAGAATTGATCGAATGCAAGTCGGGCGAATGCGGCTAAATCTAAACACACCCTTGATCTAAGGTGAACACTGACTGCAAACGGCTTTTAAAACAACATAACATTTATACAATCGCTACACGCTACACGCACACTGGACTGGCCGTGCTTGGCAGTTTTACTGCAAACTGTTAACGTACAGCTGCTCTGTTTAATATGTGTGCGTGTACGTGCGCGTGCGCGTGCGCGTGCGCGTGCGCGTGCGCGTGCGAGTGCGAGTGCGCGTGCGCGTGCGCGTGCGCGTGCGCGTGCGCGTGCGCGTGCGCGTGCGCGTGTGCGTGTGCGTGTGCGTGTGCGTGTGCGTGTGCGTGTGCGTGTGCGTGTGCGTGTGCGTGTGCGTGTGCGTGTGCGTGGACAACATGTGTGATTAAACATAATGTATACATATTTTCACACTGCGGTACCCAAGTGTGCCTTTTTACAGCTGACGAACTTGTTTGCGTAGCATGCTGTGATAATTATATTCGTAGCTGTGACTTGACAGTTTAACTGTAATTAGGAGCATATAACTGTCAAAATACTTATATATCGAACTTATAGCTAGCCTAGATTAATGCTGATCATGTATGTCCATTTAGATCACACACCATTGAAAGTTACAACTAAGGGCTATGCTACAGAGGTATGTTAGATTCCGTGGTAAAACATATATTTAATTAGTTTTTGTTTATCAATCGAATCGTTGGGTAATTTTACCACATAGAATTGGGTCGCCTTGTCAATCCAAATGGCCGTTTAGACAAATTCCTGATTACAATTCTATTTATTTAATTACTATTTACCCATACTGAGTAGTAGGCCCTATTTTAATGTGTCACAAACGCACACTATGCACATTATTGTATAGCATACAGCGTGACAAAATTGGTGCGGAAATAATTGTCCACCAGTGAATTTAGGACCAATCTTCCAAATCCAATAAACAAGTTGACAAATGAAGAAACGAACAGCGAAAACTCCAACACAGACAGCGCGTGTTATGAGTGAACGTGGTTCAACTGGGTGACTAGTTAAATCAGTTAATTGGCTATTACTTCACTCTATAATATTTTAGTTGTTTTAATAAGTGGTGGGCAAACACATACCCATGAAATACTATGTTATATTAAAATAATTATTTTATTACGTGAATGTCAAAATAGCAGCTTCAAAAGAAGCGTAAAATGGTAGGGTATGGTGGGGCAAGGAGCCCCCGTTAAGGGAAAATCGTATGCGGGAAAGAATCCTTTCGATAAATATAATACGTGTGCTATGACTGATCTAGTTCTTTATCTTAGGTACAATCCGTGTGTTGAAATTGTTGGTGTACTAGTCTAGTTCTAGCCATTTTAACGGAGGTTCTTATCGTGGAGCAAGAAGCCCACCCATGGGCTAGAAGCCCCCTCTGGGCGTTTGCCATATTATAATTTCCTTATTACATTTTTTAATATATCGCCCTCAACGGATACATTTATACCGTTACTATAATCATATTACCTGCATTTACGTCATTTGTCTTATTTTCCCGGGACTATTGTACATAATCCTACTTTGGTAAGGAAGATTTCTTTTTTAATTATGAAGCTCAAATTTTAATGTGAACGCCACGCGTTTTGTTTCTGCTGCAACCCCATTGTAATCAGATGGACATTATAATATGCGGCTCCATCTGGCTATCTTGAAATTCTTATTTGCGAGCCTTATGGCTAGATGGAGAGAATTAGCAATTTCTTGCATGTGGCGTCTTGCCCCACCTTACCCTAACAACATTTTATACGGGTAGAATTCAGTGGCGTATCCAGGAGGAGACATTGAGCTAATTCCTACTGTTTCTCTCATAATTATAATCTATTATAGTAATAATCGCAATCCCGTACATGTGTTTAACGCATCATGCAGCGGATCCATGGGGTTTAAGAGTCTCAATATCCTAGGCCATGGAGGGGGGTTTTAGAAACCCCTGTGTCCGTGGCAAACATTACGGTAAAGGATAACGTATACCGGCCTACTGCGGAACTATTGTCAATATAAAGACTGAAGTATTAGCAGCCGGTTAATATTAACCCATCTGTAAGTAAAACGACACATGTGTCGTCGTCCCCCCTGCATGTAAGTAGACCGACATTATGACTACGACTGACTGAGACCCACCTGCCAGCAAGTTTAGATCCGCCCCTGGCATCCACATTCCTCGTAGAATTTGATATATAAGACATTACTCAAATGCAAAAATATATTAAAATGCTAAATAAATTCAGTGAAATGCGTATGAAAAACGCCTCATATAAATTTAAATACAAATAAATAAAAATGTAACTGCGTTTACTTTCGAACCCAGCTTGTTCGTGAATCAGACAACACATCCAACAGACATATATCAATAAGCAATCTAAGATGTTTGTATCTTTCCGAAGTAATCCGTCAGCTATAACAAATCGTTCAAGGAAAAACATTTTACTGGATGTAACGGCGTCTATTGTTAACACGCCGGTGACCCGCGAAGCCCCTTAGTACCAAACGCTGACCAATCATTAATCATTAACATCAATCGAGAAAGCTGAGGTTCAAATACTCTTGCCGCCGTTTTAAGCATGGGCAATTTCGTTCACTCCACATTGCCACAGTTCACTCAGCTGTAGAAATATGTACCTGGCTATAGACAGTGGTGGATGTGTGAATTAATAGTATTGGCGCAGTAATTGCATGCAATTATAGAACTAATATTAACTAAAAGGGTGACGCCTTACGACAAAGGGTACTGGAAACAGTAAATGGTCATTGTTTTCCGTGGAGTGGCCACCTGAGCAGTAATTGTTCTTTCCAAACCGTCCCAACAACTGCCTCGTCTATTAGATACACATGCAAAAAAACTGCTACGTGAGTAGGCTGACTCAATGATTACCCAGTGACTTCAAGGCACTTGCTGGAAGGCCTTCTCTGAAATCAGTTGAGTGAGGATTGCTCGCACTTCGGAATCACAGTTGCAGGGGCGCGGGCATCTGAGTATGAGTGTGCTATATTACGGCAACATGCCGATCGGTTGAGTTTATTTATTACGTTTGCATACTCAGTAATATACAACAAAGCTACTGGAAGGTTTCGGAGTCATTTGCCAACAGGTTCCCAATTACTTGTATCAGTAACTACTGTATTTGTTGGTCAGCTAGTATATTGTTGAATTCATCTTAATTTCTGTGTGCTTAAGATCACCTTGGAGAGTTTTAACTTTGTTTGTTTATAATTTGTAACACAAATTCAACTGAACACTAATTACAGATATATACTAAGTAAAACAAAAAACAACAAGAAAAAGGCAAACGTGAAAACGCAACGACACTAAACAAACAATTAGGCGTCTTGTCCCACCTTTTTTTTCAATTAATAATCGGGATTAGTTAGTGAAAAATGTGTTTACTTTGATAAAAGCTACGTGTTTTCAAATGCACGATCTGTCATTTCACATAGAGGGCTGTCATTGACGAATAGACAGAGACAGAGAACGGAACTTAGGACGCAGTGACGAAGCCAAGGAGAAGACTCGTCAGCGCCAGCAGCGAAGAGGAAGGAAGGACGAGTGTCATACGGCAAGTCATGTAGACCTCGGGATGTGTGGGTACAGTGTCAGTTGTACAATGACTGCACGACAGCAGTGCGTGGTTTTATATGCCCTGGCAGCGAGTCAGAGACTGTCTCAGTTTTTAAATAACACAACATTCACTGTTTCTGCTATGGGGCAAGACGCCTACGGCGGCTTTGTGCCCCACAGGAGGGGATGTTTTGTCGGACTTGGGGTAAGACGCCCTTTAAACAATATGTTTAATTAACGATTATGTACTGTTAATGATGTCAATCGTCATTAATCTTTTGATATTACATACTACAACCACACAACAATCGAATGACTGCACATGCACCTGAAAATAATAAGTTTATGAATGACTATAGCCATTTTCCCTTAGGGGACTCCTTGCCCCACCCTACCTACCAGCAAGGCCTACCACTGATCAACCACATCAGAGCGCCTCGAATGTGACGTGTTTATCATCTCGGTGTCACACATTCTGGCTGAGATATGGCATGCTACTTTAGTCGTCAACACAGCGACCAGAGACAGTCACGCAAGAGCTAATGACTGCACATAGCAAGATCTACTCCATGTTACACATCATATTCGTCACACAAATGTAACATCCATTTCGGGGGTTTCAACTTAATTATTTTGCTCTATTTGCATCCAAGCTTGGTTGAATGTAGGATCTGCTCAGCAAGAATCGAATTGAATGGGAAGGTGTGATCCTGGATTAAAGTACGAGATAAAAAATACTTCCTTGCCAAACCTCAAATGTTTCCTATTGCTGTGTGTTTCACCAACTTATTATGCATGCATTAGCATTGAATAATTAAATATTATTTAAACTTATTATGTTTTACACTATCACAAGATTGAAAACAGCCACACAACTGCATAGCGTTGATGCATCAAACTATTTTTTATTAATTTACCTATGACCGTAGTGAAAAGTTGAAATATCTATACAAAAAGTACTTTTTATCGAAATGTGCATTCTACACCAGTAATTTATATTTATACCCTACTGATAATTAATGCTTGTACCTTGTTGATGTATAATGGCAGAACCCTGAGCTCGTTTGCTACAGGAACACACAAAGAGTGATTGTTGGTAAAGGTCATTTAATAATTGTACCAACATAAAATAATATGTATCAATAAAAAAGTAGCTTGGCAGCTAGCACAAACATACTCATCAAGAAAAATACAATAAAATACAATACATGTACACAAGTAATTTATATATTCTACAACATTTATGGAAGATTATGAACATAAATTATACACAAATTCAAGTCTAATAAATTTATTTTTATTGTTTACGCAAACAACTCGTGGTCATTTAAGTCATTGTTCAAAGACTGTTAGCTCAAAGGGAAGTTCCTGGCGCTGTGCGACAAAGGCAATCAGTGTCAGTGATTAAACATTGTGTTGCGTTGAAGCCAATTAAGCAGTAATTTGTCTGTCTGCCACAACACTTCCAACAATTGATAACACACACTTCCCTGCTACATTATATAAGTTCAAAGCACTCAAAGATAGAAAACATACGATGAAGCCAATTGTGTAAATAAGAAACAAAGGTATTTTGTGTGTGCCGTATGACAAGGCAATGCATTGATGGGTACATTTTATTTATGGGTCGATACTCAATGACGTGCCACTCATATTTTAATAACACATTTACTCGTACAATTTGCCGAACAGTCAAATGCTAATGATGTACGTCAGTATTTCTTAAATTAGTCACACCTGTACTTAAGTTATTTAATTAAGAAACATGAACGCGCTCCCGTTAATAATTTAGATACGATCTAATTGAACAAATAAAACGGAACACGGTTAGGGTAGTGTCACATCCAGCAAAGTTCATACAAAGTATGCCATAAATCCATAGCTCAGGGATTTGGCCTTGGGCTGTGGATCCGAAACAATGCTCATTCGCACAGTAAAGGCAAGTTATATTTGTTTGCAACCATGTTCAATATTATAATGAATTTATACTTTGTATTTACGAAAATCTAAGTTATCCGAAAGGTAAATATCTCATAAAAGCTTCTATCCTTTGTGTAATTTTATTGAGCAGTTATTGCACTTAGCTATATACGCAGGTAGATCATGATTGTCAAAACCGTTCTTCGAATGTGGCACTCTGATCAACTCAGTGTCACGGATGATTATTGACACCTAGCATGCAGTAGGCATAATGACTCATTTATATGTCGCAAATAAAGATTTCTTGATCTCCTCCTTTTCCAAACCAGTGTCACGTCCAGGATGTCAATGTAAGTGAGTACGGGTTTCCCTGGTTTCCTCACTTCATGTTTTGGTAACCAGTGTACCAATCGAGATACTGGCTCATTCTCTCTCCAGGAGTAGTGGCCTCCGAAAGATATACCCCCCTGCTGAATGCGTTCTTCGCTTTATCTTATCTGAGACTTTTGGCAACAGCCCATACAGCTCGGTGTTATTGAAATGTTCTCATGTGTATGTTAAGCGCAATCCTTAGCATTCATTTGTAGCATCCACCTAATTACTTTTCTAAAGTAGATGTCATTGTCCAGGCTTCACACCCTACAGCAGCAAGCAGCATAGATTCAACTGTTGACAAGACGAGACGTTCTTTCGGTTTCTTAGGGAATGCTGACTTTACCAAACATTGACCCTGAGTCCTACTGTCTCCACTGATGCTGATTCAATAAAATCGAAATATGTGACAATCGCCGGTCCAATCCGTCTACTATTCATGTTAGCTGCAGCTTACCCAACAAACAGTTGAGGAAATAAAGAATGATCGAATGCAAGTCGGGCGAATGCGGCTAAATCTAGACACACCCTTGATGTAAGGTAAATACTGATTGCAAACGGCATTCAAAACTTAATATGACATTTATACAATCGTTGTCGTGCGCACGTGTTAAACGCACACCACTCTCAAATATAAGACAACAAGAAAACGACCCTGTATTAGCACATGTCACAATACGTGTTCGCGTAAAGTCGGCCCCAGTCAGAATGTACGACTCCCCGGTGAGCCGTCTTACAATACCGGCCATTACCTGGACACATTTACAGGTCGTACTTGGCAGTTTTACTGCAAACTGTGAACATACAGCTGCTCTGTTTAATGTGTGTGTGTGTGTGTGTGTGTGTGTGTGTGTGTGTGTGTGTGTGTGTGTGTGTGTGTGTGTGTGTGTGTGTGTGTGTGTGTGTGTGTGTGTGTGTGTGTGTGTGCGCGCGTGTGCGCGTGCGCGCGTGCGTGCGTGCGTGCGTGCGTGTGTGTGGACAACATATGTGATTAAACATAATGTATATATATTTTCACACTGCGATACCCAAGTGTGCCTTTTTACAGCTGACGAACTTGTTTGCGTAGCATGCTGTGATAATTATATTCGTAGCTGTGACTTGACAGTTTAACTGTAATTAGGAGCATCTAACTGTAAAAATACTTATATATATCGAACTTATAGCTAGCATAGATTAATGCTGATCATTAATGCCCATTTAGATCACACACCATTGAAAGTTATAACTAAGGGCTATGCTACAGAGGTATGTTAGATTCCGTGGTAAAACATATATTTAATTAGTTTTTGTTTATCAATCGAATCGTTGGGTAATTTTACCACATATAATTGGGTCGTCTTGTCAATCCAAATGGCCGTTTAGACAAATTCCTGATTACAATTCTATTTATCTAATTACTATTTACCCATACTGAATAGTAGGCCCTATTTTAATGTGTCACAAACGCACACTATGCACATTATTGTATAGCATAATGCGTGAAAAAAATTGGTGCGATCATAGAGGAAATGATTGTCCACCAGTGAATTTAGGACCAATCTTCCGAATCCAATAAACAAGTTAACCAATGAAGAAATGAACAACGAAAACTCCACCACAGACAGTGCGTGTTATGAGTGAACGTGGTTCAATTGGTTAAACAGTTACCTCGGTTAGTTGGCTATTACTTCACTCTATAATATTTTAGTTTTTTAATATTTTTTTAAATGGTGGGCAAAACATGGCCATAAAATAATATGTTATATTAAAATAATTATTTTATTACGCGAATAATGTCAAAATAACAGCTTCAAAAGAAGCGTCACAAAAAATGGTAGAGTGTGGCAAGGAGCCCCCCTTAAGGAGCCCCCCTTAAGGCGGGAAAGAATCCTTTCGGTAAATATTGTACATGTGCTATGAATTAACTAGTTCAGAATTCAGTGGCGTATACAGGAGGGGGCACTGAGCTAATTCCTACTGTTTGTCTCATAACTATAATATATAATGATAATAGTTACAATCCGGTTCATGTGTTTAAAGCATCCAAGGGGTCTAAGGGGTCCCTTAGGCCATGGAGGGGGGTCTTAGAACCCCCTGTGTCCGTGGCAACTATTACGGCAAAGGACAACATCGGAACTATTGTCAATGTAAAGACTGAAATATTAGCAGCTGGTTAATATTAACCCTCCTGTAAGTAGAATGACACACGTGTGTCGTCCCGTCCCCCATCGGTTCGTAAATAGACCGACGTATGACTACGACTGACTGAGACCCACCTGCCAGCAAGCCTAGATCCGCCCCTGGCATCCATGGTCCTAGTAGAATTTGATATATAAGACATTATTCAAATGCAAAACAGAATAAAATGCTAAATAACTTTAGTGAAATGCGTGTGAAAAACGCCTCATATAAATTGAAATACAAATTAACTAAAATGCAATTCGAACCCAGCTTGTTCGTGAATCAGACAACACATCCAACATACATATATCAATAAGCAACCTAAGATGTTTGTATCTTTCCGAAGTAATCCGTCAACTATAAATAAATCCTCCAATGAAAAACATTAATTTTACTAGATATAGAAGTGTCTATTGTTAACACTCCGATGACCCGAGGAGCCCCTTAGTACCAAACGCTGACCAATCACTAGCTTGGTACAAGACGCATGCGCACTACTGACCCATTCTGCTCGGAGCTACGCATAAATACGCCTGCCGATGTACATTCTGTCGTATCGTTCTTCACGAAAGTCAACACTCAATGAATGCACTATTACTGCCTCAGTATACACGATTAGACATAACGGACAGTTCTACCAGACGCGCGAAGTATTTTGATAACGGTAAGTTCGTTTTACAATGGAACATTATTTGTCATAGTCGATGACTTTTAAACAGTCTAATTAGATATAGGCCTTCTAAGATACCGGGCCGTCTTTTACTGCCACTTTCATGTAAACCATAGTGTGGTCATAACCTTAAAACGGTGTTATTACATTATCATCTGGGTATATTTACAAAATAATAATTGTTACGTTTAAATGCCAGCTTCACTTGCTTATAACTGCGCAGTTCGCTGCAGTCGTAAGCTTGCTGAGCGAGCATATAATTATGGCACGAACTAGAAGGCTGATAATGAGACGCAGACATCGTCTCAAGTGGCCCACTCGCAGTCGGATGCGGATGCTGATTGCTCTAACACAGCTCTCCTCCGCCTATAACATCGGTCACCTAGGTGTAGTCGTCGAAACAGGCTCTTCCGCCTGCTTGTCTCTCCAATGTGACCGTGACACCGTTTTATGTAGCGCTAATCATCATCAGCTATTCGCAATCATTGTAATGTTTTGAACCATGAATGCGCACTACTAAACACATTTTATAACGGAGCGATATGGAGGCATAAAACGACCTCTTGTCTAGCAATATACGTGCTTTATACCTCCTCTATCAGTGATCATACCACAAACTTCGCCAGCGGCAGTTATTTTTATACATCCACGCAGCATACATTACTAAGCGCTCGCCACGAGCCTGATGATAACAGTATCATGGTAGAGTTATATGAGTGCTGATAAAGCTTTAGCGAATGGCTTCGTGGTCGGATTATCGATGATAAATTTATCTGGTCGTTGCGACGCACGCTCGCGTAATTTCTGCGACCCTATTTCATGGCAAATCTGCGAAATTACCAAAGAAAACATAGCAGCAATGAATGTTCCCTGCAAACAGGCAGATCAGTGATGCACGAAGAATCCTTCAGTAGACCCTGATAACACCTCCTTATTTTGTTAAACATTAGATTATTCAATGATGTATAATGAAATGTCCAACACAACGATGAATCCTTCTGAATGCGTGACATACGAAAGCACCGTGGACCGTTTCTTTTGGGTATATAACGTCGTGTTGTAACGTCGTGTTGTAACGGAGTCTCTCACCAAGACCATTACAGGCTTACTCCTACCGGCTTGGTATTTGTACGTGCAATCTAGGACGAGGGTTTGAGATGCATGCGCGTAACAGCAAGGGTTGATATTTACGAGAACAACGGTTATCTATCGAATTAGGCAAATATTTCCCGGTCTGTTGTCAGCGCCTGGGGATAACGCCGCGACATCACCGGGAGCGAGGGGCTTTGGGGGCAAATCCTATTGATTTCCAGGCGTCCCTTCGCTGAATATATCTGTATTGTGAATCAAAACTCGCCGTCGTTTGAATATAGCTTAGTTTGTTTATATTACCAGTCTCAATTATGCGTGCTATGTTAATTGTAACTAATAATATGCTTCACATGTTATTGCATAACAACGTGCCTCGCGTTCCAGTAATATTACCAGAACGTCCAGTCTATATCAACCTCTGGTGGACACGCTTGAAAAATATTTGCATTGTGAATAACTATAATCACCAATATCAATTATACAAACGAGAACGATACACATGGATATTGGTTTCTCAAAAAGTACCCATCGTTTCAACGATAGGGGACTTATGCATGTTGTATAATACCATATTAAAAGTGTCAAGGGTATGAAATAATACGAAAACAAGGATATTAAATAATACAAACATTACATTTCCTGAACATAAATTGCGAGATCAACAACGATTTGTCGTCGACGAAGCAACACTCTCACGGAGATAAGCTAGTAACATTCTAGCCAAACTTGCCAGTGGTTAATGCGGCCAGGTGGACGTAGTTCAGTTCCATATGTGTCCGGGTGGATCCGCCAAGGACAGATATGTTTCAAGTTGACTTGACATTCGGTATAAAGCCGTACAAATTGGAACATATTTAATTGGTTAACCGCCCTATAACACTGATATTCCGATCGAGACTCGCAGTCTACGAAATAGACATCAAACAAAATAGACCTACATCAAACACAATATACCTACATCAAACAAAAATCACTAGGTTTTGTCGGAAATCTGCCTAGCATAAAAATAATCTTAGGAATTTTTTTTTATTTATTCTTCGACTGCTATAAGTTTGTCATTCGATTTTTGTATTTGTTCGATGGACACAAGAAAATGTGTACTTTATCTTGATTTTCCTTGGAATCAAATCCGTATTCAAACGTGAAACGGCCGTAATCCGAAAAAAATCCCCCAAATCCGTATTGTACAGGGAAATGCTTACAATGTGGCAGGTGTGCGTGGGAGAAAGTAAAACCAAAATATTGATTGGTGAGGATGATGCGTTGAGTCCCAAACAAACTGTCACGCAACGGGCTTTAGAGCAGCTCATTCTGGCACGCCGTTGGAATTGCGAGGTAGACGGGAACATCTGATAATGATATTGATGCGCATTCTCCACAGACGGCCATTATCTGGCAGTTGGTAGGTCAGGGACCGTCTCATTGGTAGTGTTAGAACGTAGAATCGTATTGATTGTTGTCACGGTCACACCTTAGCAGGCTATCGGACCCGCTAAAAAAATTGGAAGGTTGTCTCAATGTTGAACAGAACAGAACACGACGTCTGATTGATGATCAGAACTATTCAAAATAAAGAGATAACGTTAATGTAACGCCAACATATTGGTTCCAATTACAGGGCGACACACCAACAGTCGTTGATCGTGGCTCACTATAAACACGCACAATAATAAGTGGCTTAATTTAGTACCTTCTTGAAAATGGCTGTAGATTAATTAATTTCCACTTTTAATTCTCATTACGAACAAAACGTTTAATTACCAATTGCCTAGATTACAGCTAGATTACGAATGAAAGCACCTTTTACGGTTCCGTGTGTGAGAACAATATTCCGTTGCACAATAAACGAGATTGGCCATAGTTCAGTAGGTTACGTAGGGAACGGGTGGATCCTGTATTTAAAAAAGAGGCCAATAGTTTGGTCTGTTATAATATTATGTTGGTAGGGAGGAAATGTGCACCCAGTGTAACAAAACTGCCATAGCCTATTCAACTGGAAACACTAGGGAAACGGGACACACGTGGTCTTGCACCCCCATTAGACAATAGGGCATGACTTCGTCGGGGTCATGCTGGTGGAACTACAAATCTAAGCAAACGCTGCTGTGCGTATGACTTTTGAATATCACCAATGGCTCAATTATAAAATCTAGAAACATAAAATATATAGTCACTGGTTTAAAATTGGCGCACAACGTTTACAGGTGGATGTATAAACAACATACACACAAACTAACGTATTGTAGCTAACAAGTCCCTTTGACGAGAATCCCGCTCTTTCTTATTGGCTCTCTTGTCCTACGTTGCATTTAAACGTCGTGTGATGTTGGTGTGCAAGTCCACCAATCAATGTCTACGCGGCATTACGCGCACACGATTGCTCGCGTAGGCATACTGGAATTACATAATGTATTTTCCCAAGGAACGCAACAAATCGATCGCTGATAAATGCTTGACAATCAACTATTAACTGTGTATCTAACGAACTCGCTCTTGGGGTAGACTACAGTTAATTTTCCTGTTGATGACATATTAACCCATCACAAATGATACTGAAACGCAGTCGGAAATGTAACTGTGACATGACCCTCTTGCAGACAGCGACTGCGAAACATGGCGGCCGAGATCACTGACATCGAGGCGATTGTGAAGGTGTGGGCCCTTGAGATGTTCAAGTTGACGCATCACAAGGATCTGGGCAAGATCTCGAAGGACGCCATCGGTGTGACGATCGACTGGTCCCGGGTCCACTTCAAGCACGGGGAGCCGGACTACGATATCCAGTGTGGACTCGCCTCCGAGCGCTCATGCATGCTCTTCAAGTAAGCACAACCAGCACCACTGGTGGCAATATGTAGAACTTACGTCTAAGGTATGACTCTCCAACAGAGAATCGGAGTCAAGTAACATGCTGAAAGAATAAGGTTGTAGGTAGGGATAACATTTTACAGTATATTTTCCGCACGTATCATGGAACAAAAAAACCCGGTAAATTTACAGATTTAAGTTGACACGACAAACGTCCTCTCGAATACTGTGGTGTTGCTTAACCCATACCCTTTCTTTTCAGTTATGTAAGCATATGTGTGCATATGTGCATGCATGTCTGAGTGTATGAGTTGTGTAAAATGTAGAATAACAATCATGCAGATGCTTCTAAGTCTTTTCTCACGCAGATTACTGGGTTCGTTTTCCTGTTTGGCATTTTAAGCAGTTGTATTATAAAAAAAATTGGATATAATACAACAGCCACTATTGTCTTGATAAAACACGTAACACGGAGTAAGGTTTCATGGTTCTTGTAATAATCTTTCGTTTGACTAATATCATCTATAGCATGTTGTGGCTCAGGGAAACATTGCATTCGTTCTGGCTTTAGAACGACATTCACCAACTGCACTACCCAGGAACAGGAGTACTCGCTCAAGACGTCACGAACGACGAGGTCCACGTGCGACATACAGGTACCTACACTCTAATAGTCAAACGTGGATAAACAAACCTAGGTTAAACTAATTAAATTGTATTTTGAAAAAGTTTGATTGCGAGGCTGAATAAAAAAATAGTGCAGCTAGAGTTAGAGGTATTAACAATGGTGTATTTTTTTTTTGGGGGGGGATTGGGCCATGCCTCCCCTTTGGTTGTTTTCCGTTGCGCCGCTACATTTTAGCATGACAAACTAATGGGTGACTAAGCTCGCCCCATTTGGCCAGACACGCCACTGGGTATTAATAGAATCTTGTCATCCCGCCAAAAATTCCCACAACAACGAGGACAGCACTGGTTAGCTAATTATTTTGTAACCGCTATGTTGTTGGGTGGATGTGGCCCACTACGCAACTATCACAATTCCCTCCTCAATTCATTTAATCCATAGCGAATCAAGTTAGTTGATTTTCAAATATGCAGTGCAGGTAATGTACGCATTATAACGCAATGTACGACTGGATCCGGTAAAAAAAATAGTGTAATAGTTTGTCCAACGATTTCATCAAAACTAAAATGCACATTTGTACAAACAAACTAGCATGTTGTAGTTAATAACCAAACCCAAATTTTATTAAGGAAGATTCTTAGTCGAGACGAAATGACAGATGGTGGCGCCATCTTCCTAAGTCTAGATAATCTAGACTAAATAACTGTCACTATTTATCGAGTTATGCAAAACATTCTAAGCCATTTAAACATTTATGAAATTTTTATTTACCTTAAACAAATAGTAGATTTACTTATAATCTCACATAGCTTACCTTCGCTCGCCTTCGTGAACTCGCAGAGAAGAGCGTCTGGCCTCAGAGACATGGTTTGTTTGTTACTGTTAGATGCCATCACTTTTCTGATTACCTACTTCTTTTGTGCGTGAGCGTGCGCGAGTGTTTTGGATAATGAAAAATAAGTTTCTAATAGTTTTATATAAAATAAAAAACCTGAAAGGCAATAACAACAAGACACTACCTAAAATGCCTTTTCTGTGTGTACACAAAGTTTAATATTGCATGTACCACATGCCAAAAAAAAAAATTACTCTTACTTCCATATAAAGATCAAAATAAACGAAAACTTATGGCGGCTCTAGGTGGTCGTTTTCATGGTTAGGTCAGAAAGTAAACTTCGCAACAGCAGGAGTAGCGCTGACAGGTGGTGGTGATTTCGGCCATCGGAGAATTCGGCTCAACTGCCATGTTATTTTGGCTTGGTGATTTCGGTGACTGATGCGACACGCAAGATCAATTCAGTTTTAGCCAGTCATTGATTAGCCTTCACTTTAAGGGTTTGTTATTCCTGTACTTGTCATCAAAAGAGTGCTAAGTATAACTAGATACTGTTGAAGTACAATGATTTGTCAGTTTCGTACATCGAGCAGGTGTGAATAAAAGACCATGCTTCACATTCAAAATGATCTGACGATAAACACTGAATAGATCAAAGACCATATACAGATGGTTCCGTTGTATTCACAAAACAATAATCACTTATCACTGTCATTGCTCTGTATTTTTTATTTAACAAATAAATCAGGGAGAATTCCCCTTTATGAGGAGAAAAGCTTGAAAATATGAAATATAGAAACCAGATATTATGATAATTGTAGTTTAACTTATAACATTATTCAACTGTATATAACATTATAGTTTTTGGTGTAATATATGATATTTTATTGTACAAGTTCTAATAATCGTCTCGTTGACTCTGTGTTAAAATGGAATACATACAGTGCCGTATTTTTTGCGAATAACTGTCACTATTTATCGAGTTATGCAAAACATTCTAAGCCATTTAAACATTTATGAAATTTTTATTTACCTTAAACAAACAGTAGATTTACTTATAATCTCACATAGCTTACCTTCGCTCGCCTTCGTGAACTCGCAGAGAAGAGCGTCTGGCCTCAGAGACATGGTTTGTTTGTTACTGTTAGATGCCATCACTTTTCTGATTACCTACTTCTTTTGTGCGTGAGCGTGCGCGAGTGTTTTGGATAATGAAAAATAAGTTTCTAATAGTTTTATATAAAATATGGCGAAAGCCATACGAGAATTTTACAACGTAACAATTTCGGGTTAATGTGGAACAAAATCAATTAACAAATGAGAGAATAACTAGTATGCTGTATTCATAGTAAGACACACACTAAACTTCATGTGCTCGCTTGGCCGTTGTGCTCTGAGGCCGAAGTTACCAGAGTTGAGGGCCGAACTCTTCAAAAAAATGCTGTTCGAATTCACCTGGCCGAATTCACCGTGAGCCGACATCACCTGTATCCGGGCTGACAGCTCGCTTCGATCCTAGATGGACCGTGGTCGTCGACGTTCTACGGATTGGTGGCATCAACATAGCTTCCACTACTTGGAAAAATGTGGGCACATCATCCTCTTTCAAAAGAGATTTTAGCACCCGTATAACCTTGGGTTGCCACCGTCTCTGACTCTGGTCCGGATCGCAGTCGAAACAAGTTTTACCGAAGCGAGCAAAGCCGGATGTACTTCGTCGGCTTGACGTTTGCTCTTTTAAAACAAAGTTGGCACATTAGAGAACTTAAACTACAACTACAACTACATGTTACCTTATTGTTACTAGGGGAAGGCAGTGTTAGTTGAGCCATTTTCATTATTTTTGATGTCTAGGGTGCAATCATATTTATAAATAAAAATTGTTTTTACTCACATAAACAATAATTATTAATATATCATTTTATACGAAGATAATATATCTAGCATGCATAGATAATTATATATAGCTGATTCAAGTAGGGTTGGTAAGCTGGCTCAACTAACACATGGTGTGGGGTATGTTGAGCCACAGTGTATCGTAAGTTGCATAAATGCTTTATTTGTATAATTTACGCAGGCCTTGTACAAACAATTCATAACAATAATGGGCATAACTTATCTCTGACAAGTCTACACACTAAATTAATAAGTCAACACACTTAATTAATGCAGATTTATAGGTAAATCACTACCAGTGTAACGAACTGCTAATATGTTGCCTTCTAGCTATGCGTTGTCCCAATTTGGTCGGAAAACTGAATTTCTTGATGTATGCTGGGGTAAATAACACTCGTCTTCGTTCTTTATCCGCTGCTCAACTCACCCTCCCTTTCGCCTTGGGGGCTCAACTCACCCTCCCTTTCGCCTTGGGGGCTCAACTCATCCTCCCTTTCGCCTTGGGGGCTCAACTCATCCTCCCTTTCGCCTTGGGGGCTCAACTCACCCTCCCTTTCGCCTTGGGGGCTCAACTCACCCTCCCTTTCGCCTTGGGGGCTCAACTCACCCTCCCTTTCGCCTTGGGGGCTCAACTCACCCTCCATTTCGCCTTGGGGGCTCAACTCACCCTCCCTTTCCCCTTGGGGGCTCAACTCACCCTCCCTTTCGCCTTGGGGGCTCAACTCACCCTCCCTTTCGCCTTTGGGCTCAACTCACCCCGTTTCGACAATTAAGCTTGTTTACTTAACTTCTCATTAATGCGCGAAGTTACAAACAATCTTTTCTCTGTGCATAGTTAAATCATTCGTAAGTGCACAAACAATACAGTCTGGTCACGTGCGTTGATAGTTTACACACCGGCAGACATTAATCACAATTACTAAAACTTTCGAAAAACATACTTTTAACTCACATGTTCTGACCGTTGTGACAAACGTAATCTACTATACGTGAATCGTGTTCTAATAACATGTTCAATCACTGGGTGGTTCCATGTAACTGTCGCTGCTGTAGTTTCCTGTGAAACCTGGGTGGCTCAACTAACCCAGTGGCTCAACTAACACTGCCTTCCCCTACTGTTTGCATTACAATAAAATGCCGCACAATAAACCATTCTGACGCTCGCTTCTAAACAACCGCTATCTCTGTCACCGTTACGGTGAATAAATGCAAAGTCCCAGTCTCGTAGCACTTTCTTATCATCATTGACGTCACCTCGAAGCTTGCCGATAAGGGCGGGGGAAAAATGCATAACCGAGGTAGGCCGGTAGAACGTAATATTATTTGGAATTATTAATTAATGGAATACTAATGAATTTTTCGGTGTTGTGGAAATGGACATATACTACAAGATGTAATATAATATTATTTCAAGCAATCTTTGTTGTTATTCCCTTTAATGAAGGTGGCCGATTACCCTGACATAAAATAATTAAGCTTAAAATGTTAAAAAGTTTTATGGTAGTATGTTGAATTTATACTGTTTCGGTTCCTTTTAATGTTCTTTAACAAAAACATGTATCAGTTGTGTTTGTTACTGGCATAGAGAACGTAGTTTCAACAGACAGTTTTATTATTTTATTTTTGTGTGCGACTTGTGTCAATATAATCGATGCTTAAAGTTGGTTTGAATGCTTCGTATTGACTGAAAACAGTTTACTCTTATTTGGTGGGTTAGCTTGAGAGTAAATTTCACTGGTTACCCAGATTCGGGGTAACCAATCATATTCGTCATGGGCAATAAAAAAGTACACTCTGTTTACTAGCCTCGATTATCCTTGCTCCGTGGTGTGGCGCCACCGTTTGTTGCACAGAAGAGAGCCCGGAAACACAGTCTCGCTTAGCCAATCGCCTACGTAACCTCACCGAGAAGAGAATCCTGTAGCGAACTAGTTTCGCTTATCCGACTCGTTTGCCTATCACCACTCCATTATGTGTAGCGTTCCCGTATAGCTCTAGCAGACAACCAACGTCCTTACTGAGATTCTACTAAAAACAAATTTGGGTCTGATTTCGTTTTTCAGTCTGACAGTTGTGTCAATATAATAAAAGTTTAACGTTAATTCGAAGTGCATCGTATAAACTGATAACAGTTCACTCTTATTTTATGAATTAGCCAAATGTCCTTATTATATCGTAATTAGAATTTGGGTGCATACATAGTTTCCGTCACAAAGAAAAGTACACTTTGCATCCAGGCGAAGATATGTGCGACACACGGTGGCGCCACAGCACGCAGCCTGGATAAACGAGGCAACAATTAATGTGGTGCGAACCCGTATTTTGACTGTTACTGTGACTGGCGCCACTTCACGGAGCCTGGATAATCGAGGCTAAAATTAATGTGGTACTTCGATTATCCAGGCTCCGTGATGTGGCCCCACCGTTTGTTATCGAAACCCGGATGTTTGCTCGCAATTTGAGTAGCTAATCACATTTTAGGGTTAGTAGGGAGATTAGTGGGGCGCGGTAGCTTGGCGGTCAGGGCCATCTGCTGCAGTTTCGAAACTTGAACAATTTCGCCAAATCATGATGATCACATTTCTACATATCTTGATAATAATATGTGTAATGTGTTTAATCTATAGATTGAAAAGGGGGTTTCCATTGGCACAGAACTCAGCACGAAGCTCGCGACGCCGGGAGGGGTCTTGGAGGCGAACGCTGGATTCAAGCGCGAAATCGTGCTTAAAAACCTCCACGGGGACAAGTTCGAGGAAGAGATCACGTGGGCAGTCGACAGCCAAATCAAAGTTCCACCCATGCATCACACGCTAGCCGAGCTGGTCGTGACAGAGAAACAATATGGTGCCAAGTTCAAGGTCGTTACGAAGTTCGCGGGAAAAGTACACGTGACCATCACGAACACGAAGGACAACAATTCGTTCGTGTCTTCGGTGGACGGAAACATTTTTGAGATCCTTAATGCTGAGATCCGGCAGAAGGGGACACACCCCTGCTACGTATCGGGAAGGTGGATCTGCTACGAGACCCGGGGGTCATGTGACTTCCAATATGCCGTCGAACAGAAGGTGCTGCTCTCACAGACGCCCGTAGAAGACGACGAGGCGAAGCGATGAAGATGAATCTATTGGCTGACAGTGCAACAATTTATGTATTCAGGCGACACAAATTATTATTGATTACTACAGGTTCCAGTAATTATTACTGACTTAATGTACATGTATAATTGGCGCAATGAAATTGTATTGTAGCGCCAGTTGCGCAGTAGTTCCGACAAGTCGGCGCTATTGTTGATAAATACTGATTAAGGTATTATTGACATTTTATCAAATAAAATGTGATTTGATTTTGTACACAGAAGTCATGTTGTCGATGTCAGAAAATGTGAGATACTATACAATATTTGTAGGTTGTGTAAGCAGTGTTTTGTGTGTGGAAAAACAAAACAAATACTTTTCAGACGTATCATGTCGCTAATTATAAGAAAGTTTACAAAATAAAAAAACGCACCAATGAACTATGTAAAATTATCTATATTTGATATCGAGCAACCTCCAGAAAATAGCTTCACAAAACCATCCACTGTGCCGAGACGGAGAAAACCAACTAGACAACAACTGTCGTTTACCATAACGTAATTATCACACATACACTTGTTATATCTCAGGACTAGAACGTTCTTCGTCAACAAATCACGACTATTGTTGCTGATGGGTCAGCAGACGCGGGCGAGGTCTTTGATGGAGCACCCATAGAGGCAGCAGCGGTCGGCTGTCGTGCCCAGTACCGACCTCCTGTGTCTGGCGTGGTAATGCTCCGACCAGCTCCAAGTCCGGTCAGATGCCAGCGTGCGGTATCTGGACAATAGCCGTGCCACGTTGTCGTTCAGAACTGCAACAGAGTCCGACACCATTACTTTACTTACGTACTTACAAAAATTACTGTTAGACTGTGAATGTATACATTCATAGTAACAGACAATATTGTCCTGCCATAATAGAGATAAGATAGCACAAGCTAATTTGCCGAACATTATATATGTAAATCCTTGGACACCATTAAAATGGTCGCCATTAAACTTTCATGTAAACTCGAATTACTTACTCCCCTTAGTATGAGTAGGGGTTTCAAATTACTTACTCCCCTTAGTATGAGTAGGGGTTTCAAATTACTTACTCCCCTTAGTATGAGTAGGGGTTTCAAATTACTTACTCCCCTTAGTATGAGTAGGGGTTTCAAATTACTTACTCCCCTTAGTATGAGTAGGGGTTTCAAATTCAAGACAGTTTCTTCTACATTCACAAATAGCTTAAATAAAACCAGGACATGGTGCAATCTTCGCTACAATACTTGCTCGTTAACTATGTCAGAGTCGTGGAATAACATGCCAGTCACAGCGGCCATACGTCAACGCATGCAACCGCCCCCGAAGCAAAATGATTCCCTCACGTCATAATGTGTAACACTGCATTAGACGTCATCTATGCTATTTATTAGTTGTGTCTGTCTATATGTTCCCTTATTGTCTCCGTCAGTTTTCGTATGGGGACTGACTTTTTTTTAGCGTGCCCGGGGGCCTACAGGGATGGTTCGTACTTAATTGTGTTTCAAAATATTCTCCCTGGGGGAGGGCGGCAGCATATATTACGCATGTGGACGCTTGATGTAGATTACGTAACTCAGAACAATAGGAGTTCGTTAGCAATGTTAGCAATGTTAGCAATGCGTGTTTTCTACGATTGTTCCGAATTACGTGATCAACGCCAATCGTCCACATAAATTCCTTCCGATATGAACTCTTCGTGAAACCGGCAGTTATACATGATTGTTGGAGCATGAAGTTGTCATTGCCATTGACATTGCCCTGCCACAGATTGACTGGACAGTGGTCAGCTGTTGCAGTGGCTGCCTTTTCTCACGTGCAACGTCGAGCAACTCGGCTAGTTCTACACTTAACATATACACTTAACAGATACACTTAACAGATAGTGCTTCAAGCATCGTATAGACCCAGACTCAACGTATTTTACACTATTCAACACAGATGCAAGTTAGTATTGCGTCGTTTAACGACTAAACGAGGCAGATGATTCATTCGAAGATACGCGATGTTATCAAGCTGCCATCATGCTCGCCCTATGCTTTGTGAGGTTCACATCAACATAGATTGAAATGCTTGTTGTAGTTGAAGCGTCTACTGCTCCTACAACATCACAACTTTCCGACTACGGCATAGCTGTCAACCCCTGGAGGATTCTTACGAGTGAAACATTTCCCCAGCCAGGGTCCAGTGGCCCCAGGCCGCGAATCCCCCTAAAGTTAGTAATTTTCGGCTTTTTAGGGGATGGTGGCACACCCGATTCAATTTCACTGTCTGTGTCGCTCATCTTCAACACGTTCTCACACTGCCTAGTCTTACATTGCTTTCCAACAGGACATCTCACTGTTGACTGAGCTGAGGGCATTTCATGCGTTATTCGGCAAAAGGCGGATATTACGGATATGGACCTCTAGAAGACAGTGCTGGAAATATAATATCACAGGGGTTTTTAATGGCGGAAGACCTAAATGGTTACTTCAGTTCAGTGTTTACAAAAGAAGATATTAGTTCATTACCAGTTGCTGATGCTAAATTTCAGGGGGCTAAATCTGACTATTTAGGACCGTTAGTTGTAACTCCAGAATTGGTAGCTAGGAAAATAAAGGCAATGAAGGATAACAAATCACCGGGAGTGGATGGGATTCCTCCAAAATTACTAATGGAAACAGTAGATCAAATCAGTATACCACTTGCAAGAGTATTCAACTTGTCATTAAAAGAGGGAGTTGTTCCGTTTGAATGGAAAGAAGCAAACATCATACCATTATTTAAAAAGGGTTCGAGAAATAAGTCAGAGAATTACAGACCAGTGAGTTTAACGTCAGTGATTTGTAAATTATTAGAAAGGTTAATTAAAGACCATATGGTGGACTTCCTCGTTAAGCATAAATTATTAAATTCATCTCAACATGGATTCCTTAAAGCGAGGTCATGCTTAACAAATATATTATGTTTTTTGGAAGAAATCACTAAGTGGATAGACATGGGATCGCCAGTAGATATTATCTACTTAGATTTTCAGAAAGCTTTTGACAAAGTGCCACATCAAAGATTGCTACTTAAATTAAAAGCCCATGGTATCGGGGATAGCATAACTGACTGGATAGAACAATGGCTGACTGACAGAAGACAACGAGTTGTAGTAGATGGCGAAGTTTCAAATTGGAAATCGGTTTTGAGTGGGGTACCTCAAGGATCAGTATTAGGACCTATATTATTCTTAATTTATATCAATGACTTGGACGAGAGTATAACAAGTAACGTACTGAAATTTGCGGACGACACAAAACTGTTTAGAAAGGTTAATACTGATGGTGATAAACAACATTTACAAAACGATCTAGACAGATTAGTGAAATGGTCTGAGAAATGGCAGATGCTGTTCAATTTTGGGAAATGTAAATGCCTACATACAGGACATGGGAACTTGAATGTAAACTATAAAATGGGAGCTACTGTTCTGGGTACTACTGTAAAAGAAAAGGACTTAGGAGTTACAATAAGCGCTGATATGAAAGTTTCAGAGCAGTGTGGTATTGCAGCTTCAAAGGGTAATCAAATTCTTGGATTGATTAGAAGAAACATAACATATAAGGGAAAAAGGTTAATTATACCTCTTTATAAAGCAATAGTTAGACCTCATTTAGAATACTGTATACAAGCATGGAGACCATATCGTAAGAAGGATATAGATACGCTTGAACGCATGCAAAGGAGAGCAACTAAAATGATTCCAGAACTTAGAGACCTTAGTTATGAAGAACGCCTGAAAGAATGTGGTTTAACAACTCTAGAGACAAGGAGGTTAAGAGGAGATCAGATTGAAGTTTTTAAGATATTGAATGGGTATGAAAATATTGATAGAAATATGTTTTTCTCACTCAAGAAGGATAGCAGAACTAGAGGACATGAGGTAAAATTAGTAAAGGATCAATGTAGATTGGACATCAGGAAGCACTCGTTCTCACAGAGGACAATAAATGAATGGAACAAACTGTCTACAGATTGTGTAACTGCTAGCAGCGTGAATATGTTTAAAAACAAGGTTGACACATATATCAGGAGGGCGGGTTATAAGTAGGTGAACATTGTTGGACTCTCGATAAGCCAATGGCTTCCTTGTCCACTTGCCATCTGGGCCTTTGGCTTGGATGGCAAATCTTGTTAAATCTTGTTAAATTACCGGTAAAATTAACTGAGGCCTTCACTTGCCATACACACGAATGGATTCTGTGTCCCTTTTCGCCAAAAAGGGGACACTTTGTTTCATAATTTTTATAGCAAATTTGTTTAAGGAAAGCATGCGCGAGATTTCAGACCTTTGTCGCGAGACCGTGACAAACCGCGGGTCCCACGGCTTATGGTGATAAATAGACCCTAGTTATTGTGCAATCATGTAGCAGTGCCGTCACGGAAAAGTTTGTACTGTTACAAAGGTCGACCATAATTAAAACAACATTTACAGCTTCTTCCGCAATTCAGTTAATCCATCGTCAATCAGGTTTATTGATGTTTATATATGTAATGTGTGAATAGTTTAAGTAATATTCGATTCGCAGTCGGTTTAATAAAATAGTGTATGCTTTTTGTTGAAATCATCAAATAATTTATTTTGATCGTTAGACCAGGTAACTTGCGAACGTGAATAGTCCCCAGCCGAAATTTAGCTACTTCGGTTCGGTCGGACCAAAACTAAATTAAACTTCCTCGTTAATTATATCAGGTTCGTTGATGTTTAAACCTGTAGCTTGTGAATAGTGAAAATAATATGCGCAGTCGTTTTAATGAAAGAGAAATACTTTGTTTAAAATGCCATATAGTTACATCTGATGACTACCTACTGACTAACACACTAAGTGTCTCCCCAGAGAAGGAACAGGTACCTCCTTGCGCAGTACGATTATGCTAAAGGCAGACTGTGATGGCATAAGGCATGAACTTGGTGGAACAAAGTGAAGAAGAAGATTGTGTTTTGCCAAAGAAATTAAAAAAATTCTACAAAAGCTTGACTTTGAAAAGGCAAATGGACCAGACCAGAGTCTTGAAACAACCTTCCCCAAAGCTGGCCAAACCGTTGGCCAAATTTTTTCAGCTATGCTTTAACAAGGGATCATGCCCAAACAACTGAAATTGAGCAATTTTCGACCAGTATCACTGCTCAGCACCATCAGCAAGTAAGCTAATGGTAGACTGGAAGTATGTGTGTAGGCACAGTCTGATTTCAGACAAACAGTTTGGAGTTGGCCACTCTACAAGCGATGTCTTAACATACATTGTACAACAGCTGCACAATGCTATTGACGAAAAGCAAGAAGCTAGACTAATCTGCTTTGACACCAGCAGTGCATTCTATAGAGTGTGGCACAAAAGCCTGACGGTCAAACTGGAGTCCATGGGGATACAAGGAAAGCTGTTATCCTGGCTAGTTGATCATCTGAAGGACACATTTCTGAAAGTTGCCATCAATGGAATACGCTCTGATGCCAAGTCTATCAACACAAGGGTTCGCCAATGATCTATTCCATAACCTCTACTATTCATTATATCCATCGATGATATGCCAGACAAAATATATAACCATGTCGTCCTCTATGCTGATGACTCATCAGTATATAACACAGTCAAGGATAGACAACTTCGTGCAACTATGATGTCTGGTGCAGCCACATGAAAGAACCTAACTGTATCAAGGTTGAAAGATGCAGAAACCGGCCATCCGTCACTCACATTTATAAACACTATCTTGTCAGAAGTGGAAGGGGTGGAACTCTTGGGCATCTCTACCCGGAAATAATTGTCGTGGACACACTTAGTAGACAAGATGGGGACGGACGCAGGAAAAGAGTTTCACCTTACATGAACCCAAACCAGCGGGTTATGATCTACAAGATCACAGTAAGATCCAAGATGCAATATGCGTCCGAAACATCGCTAGGCAGACTTGATGTCATCCAAACGCGAGCTGTTAAAATCATAGCTATGCCAGAGGCTTCTCTGAGCAGGAATGCCAACCAACCACTAGCAAAAAGAAGAGAAGTTGGTGGACTCACCTTGTTCCACCGGATGCACCAACTTTACTCAATAGCATGTTACCCCGTCCTCCAGTAGTACGAAGACCCACCAGGGCATCAACATCTCGCCACACAGCGGCTGTGGCAATTCCACCATCAAACACTGCTGGCCATAAGAGGACATTCTTATCAACTGTCTCCAACCTATGGAATAAATCCCAGAGGAAGTATTTGCAATCAGATAGAGAGAGAAGTCCAAGACAGACGTCAACACCTTCTTTGGTGCCTTACGTCAGCGCCGGCCCCCAGAGTCGAGAGGGACAGCTGCTCCGCCAAGGAAGAAGCACAAATAAAACAAAAATCAGCAGAATTGACTTTGATCGTAAGCGTTACTTGCGAAAGTGATTAGCCTCGAGTCGACACCTAAACGTTTTCCCACATAATTTCGGCATGGCCCAGTCGAAAATAATACAATAGTTTGTACGATAATTTCATCAAAACTATTCCCAGTTAACAACAATAAGTTTAAGTAAAATGGATAACTGCTAATACGAAGACCTTATTCTGTCGTCAGCGGTTACATTTAACGAATTGTATGTAACCTACGACCGTGAGTAGTTCTTTTATAGCAATTACAATGAAGTTTTTGCATATACTTGTTTACAATTATTCTTGGTGATATTTCCTGGTTTCCCAAGTTTTGCATAATTTTAATTTGGCGCCATATGTTAACATCACGAAAGAGCGCCAATGTTGTATCAATGGCTTGAAGTCGGAGCATTGCAGTTACTATTATTTATGTGGACCTTTGTCCAATTCATCCAAACACTCCATATGTTTGTTGTATAAACGCGAATTAACTGTTTTGCTGAAGATACGACGAACGTTGCTTCTGATCTGGTGATATGTAGGTACATTTAGAGATTCGACTGGCAACTTACCCGGCGCAGAAGGACGTTGGTGGAGTGTGGGCGCCCCTCCACGCTTCATCAAGCCGCACACGACGTACACAGCCCGCGGCAGCGCTCGCCCACACAGCTTCTTGTTCGCTGTGTGTCCCAGACCAATGTAGGACATCATGCAGACGACCAAGAAACACATCTTTAAACTCGGCATCTGCATAAAATGAAAAAAATATTTGCAGCAATTCTACTTTGTGACAGGTGTGGAACACACGACGCAGAGCTGATATGTCTTTACTTGATATTTTGCACTCTGAATATTTGAAACGAGAAGTCGTTATAAGGTTCCTGTATACGCAGAGTCGCGCGAGGTGGACTACGCATATGTCTGGCGGGTTTCCCGAATTTCAAACGTTCACCGATTAATAACTATGCCTTCGATCGTTTATATATTTTAAAATTTACACGTTTTCTGCATAATGAAGACAGACGCATGTTTGTTCATGAACAACTAATTTAGAATGAGGCTGGTAGACAGACATGTCATCGATACAACTGAACAATACACTCGGCAGAATGTGGACACCTGTGTTATTCTACGAACCATCATGCTTAACCTGCATCATTTAGTTATTAACAGATTGTACAATAAAGGTAATATATTACATTTAACGCCTATCAAAATAAACCTAACAATGGGACCAAACATTAGAACACATTACATCAATAGCAGTCAACATTGTTAAAGGTAAGTTCATATGTAGAGCTGTATCCGGTCCTTGGAACCGCTCACAGCGGTTTACACTTCACTACCTGTCCAATCCACTACCAACTAGACTTCTCTGGGAAGCATCCAGCCACGCAACCACGCCGCAGTTACTGCACAAAGACTACTCATTCATTTATATCAACCAGTGTCTGTAAGTTAGTCAGGTGTTCATTTATACTGCAGAGTGAAACGAAACAACGTGAATGACCGAAATTATCCAAGTTTTGAAACGACAGCAAAATTATTCTAATTTCGGTAATCTCGAAAAACGTTCCGACGATCTAATCATCAAGCCACTGCGCCCCAAGGTGATTGGTGAAGTTTGACATCTCGACTTACTTGTAGTATCAAAATGTCGCAACGTAGTAGTCCTATTGTCAATGCAATCCTGACTGACTGCACACTTGTTGTTAGAGGTCCTGAGCAAAACTCTCACGAAGCTTAAATTCTCTCTACTGGCGCCAACGTTCGTGAACAATTGCAATATAGCAAGACAGGGGTTTAATAGGTGGATTCCGAGGGTTGGTCTCGATGCAGGAATTGGATGTTGCTAAGAGACACGTTGACAGTGTCATAGGCGGATGACGACGCGTTGGTTGGACGGAAGCCCGACCCGCATAGACAGGAAATTGATGCCCTTTACATAACGTGTGTTGTTGTCGAATTAGCGACACACCGTCGTTTATTGGTTTTTCCGAGATATTATGTAACAATTTGTCATAAGAATGAGATGATACGGAATTGTGTCATCAAAATGGTGTTAACTATTGGGTGGTGGTGCGAAATACAACGACAACCTACGTAGTTCCACATAATATGCACCTGTACGGGTTTGCTCGTTGCTCGCATTCGCCTAAGAGGAACGATTCGATGTGTGAAACTGGACCACCGGACCGATATTTGTGACTAAAATGTATCCGCCCTGACTTTGGCAAAAAAAATAGCCCCTTAGACCTGTTTTGGCTGCCATAGTCGGCCCGGGCGGATACATTTTGGCAACCAAAATCGGTCCGCCCCGACCGACTATGGCCTGTTTGCTAATGTGCCTTTTTCCCAGTTAATAACCAATTCCTCGAAAGGGGAACCGTCTCAAAATAACTGGTACTTTATTAGTTTGTCATGAATCCGGAAGTAAAATAATGATCTGTCACCGGTTAGTAGTGACGGGGCTGGCAAAGTGACTTTGCCATGAAGCGTTGCGAGCAAGATGGTCGCTTTGTCCATGGATTGAAGCGACAGCGCAGCTCGGCAGCTACTCGCATGATCGATAAGAGCTGTCACGCTAAAATTGGTCCACATCAAAATCGATGGTCAATTTTGGCGGCCAAAACTCGACCGCCGGACCTATTTTGGTGACTAAAATGTATCCGCCCGAAATGACTTTGGCAGCCAAAATTTACCCCTCCGTAGGATAAAATTAATGGACGGATCCAGGAGGTGTCAATCAGGTGCCAGAGCACCCCCCCCCTATTTTGGTCCCATTTTTTCATGAAGTCAGAATTAATTATCAAGACACCGTGATGTGACGCACTCCTGCATATTTTTAACGCTGTGTACATATATACAGTGCTACTGCTGAGTGAACGCAGGTGCGGGGACCGCGAGATGTAGGCCCGACGTCATCGTCTTCTTAATTGTATACATTATACAAATAACGTATTATTCTCGCCAGCATCAACTGCCACCAATACAACATTTCTATAGGTGTTTTTCTTACATTGCATCTGTTTCTTTGTACAAGTCCCAACACGCAAACAATGGTAGACGCCGCCAGTAAGCAGATGTCTTCTTTCATCTGTGTTAATGTTGGATTATTAGTTATGTCTGGTTGGTTAAACACAAACATACGTTGCGCCTAATAATGCACAGCTAAGTAAGATAATCTCAACGATAACACACATTTTCTTAGATGAAACGGCGTCTTTGCTAGCTGTCAGACAAACTGTTAATAACTGAAAAATTATAAATGATAAAAGGTGTTTTCAGGAAAATGCACTTGTTATCTGCGGAATATATTTGCGGTTTCGCTGGCATTCAAACAGTTTCGATCGGGTAACAATGTGACCCGCAATCCTCAAACATATTGTTACAACTTGCCCCGGTCTCCCTGCTGCAGCAGCAGCAGCAGCAGCAGCAGCAGCAGCAGCAGCAGCAGCAGCAGCAGCAGCAGCAGCAGCAGCAGCAGCAGCAGCAGCAGCAGCAGCAGCAGCAGCAGCAGCAGCAGCAGCAGCAGCAGCAGCAGCAGCAGCAGCAGCAGCAGCAGCAGCAGCAGCAGCAGCAGCAGCAGCAGCAGCAGCAGCAGCAGCAGCAGCAGCAGCAGCAGCAGCGCGCGCGTGCGCGCGTGCGTGCGTGCGTGCGTGCGTGCGTGCGTGTGTGTGTGCTAGTGCCCTGTGCGGGCCTAGAATTTGATCCCAAGCCCGGCCCGCAATTAGCAGTTAGAGTCCAGGCCCGGCCCGCGAAATTTGTTTTCCCATAATTGGTCCTGGCAAGCAGCGCCTCGCGTGGTCGTGATTGGCTACGGAGAATTGCTGACCTCTGAACTCTTGCCAGCGTTTGTGGTGGAAAAATAAAAAATAGCGCGTTGCTTGAAACTAAATGTTTAAGAAATAACTGCACTACAGGTGAGTGTTGGCCCTTTTTCTGAATGTTTTTCATATGTGGAAGTATTGAAAATCATTGATATATTATATTATATACCAATCTTAGCAAACAATTTGATGAATGTATATCATGAAGCTGTCACTTTTATTCGGGGTAGATTGTGTGGTGCAGTGGTAAAACGCCTGACTTCGGTTGTAGAGTTTCGCGTTCGAAGCTTTGTTGGTCCGGATTTTACTTTTTCCTTTTTTGATATTTTCTTCAATTATGTTACATTATGGCACCAATGGAGCATTAATTTTTTACTTTTATAGGTAAATTAGTCTGCCATAACTCAGTATTGACTTATAATTTCTTGATCATTGAGTTTGGTTTATTATTATTCTTAGTTGTTCAGTTAATTCAAATTTTGCAGTGTTTAATAATTTTGTGAACATGCCATTTGACCACAACTACATTTTGCATGAAGATGGTCAATAACATTAGTTATATCCTTATTGGTTTGTCTTTAAATGTGAATAAAGACACACGTGTAGTGCATATAGGTTGTCTTTAAGATTGGTGCTACCAGACTTGTTGATTTGTTTATAATGTTCATGCTCAATACGAGTAAAATATTCGTTATTTTTGTTGCAGAAAAGTGAATTGATAAGTCACTTTATTAACCCGAACTGTAAAATAATTTGGAAAAGTTCTTGTAAATATTTGGTTGACATAGACCAGGTTTTTCTCTAATTAGCTTTACAGGCATTAAAACATGAAACATGGAATGCCTTTTTGCCATGTTCTATTATTTGTTTTCTCAAAATAGTCAATATTTGTTGTCTAAGCTTTCATGGCGCATAATCTTTTTAATCGAGTGATATTGTTAGCAATAATATTTGTTATACCTTCTTATATTGTTCTCGTGGCTTGTTTTGTTTGTTTTATATGATTGTAATAAATAATTATTGATTGACTGAAAGTTTGTCCCTGCTTTTATGGCGGCACAATTCTAAGAGTAATCCACGCTGATTTCATGTGTTTGTTGTATTTTGTACAATTACAAAAAACTGTTTGATTTATCAAAACAAGTGCAAGTGAAATTACCGTTATTTTCAACAGGTCAAGTTCAAGCCACGTGTCATTATTGACATAGGTTCAATTGAACACGTGTATTGCTGTTATGAATTAGAGAGTTCGGAGGTCAACTATTCTCAGCAGCCAACCATGTCCGCCTAAGGCGCTGCTTGCCAGGACCAATTATGGGAAAAAAAATTTCGCGCCCGGCCCAGGCCCGCAATAAATTTTCAAGCCCGACCCGGCCCAGGCCCGCAAACTAGAATTTAGGCCCAGGCCCGGCCCAGGCCCGACCCAGACCGTGAATGTTTGGCCCAGGCCCGGCCCGGCCCGCAAGTTTCAGGCCCAGGCCCGGCCCATACCCGCGGGCCAAAGATGGGTAAGCCCGCGGCCCGCTAAGTTTAGAGAAGATAAACCTATAATCTTATAACAAAGACGAAAAACAAATAAACTGCAAACAGACTTATATATATATATATATATATATATATATATATATATATATATATATATATATATATATATATATATATATATATATATATATATATATATATATATATATATATATATATATATATATATGCATGGGACGGGGCATAATATCCTTAGCTCTTAGTGGAGTACTACTCTTATGCTGAAGGTCCATAGTGTGCTGGATGAGTTCTAAAAATCCAGCTCCACCAACTTCTTCAAACTTACGAATATCCTGAAGAAAAATAAAGAAAAACTTCTTAGTGTCATTACTATTAAATATGATAACATTTGTTATATTTGGCTTTAATGTATTGGCTTATGGTTAGGGTAGGAGATTTGTTTATCTAACCCTGACTTAACCCATATGCAAGCCATAACCCCAATTTATATTGTTAATTGAATTAGCTCAACTAAGTTAACATAATTTAATATGATATTTCAAGTAAATGCCACCCACTGGCACTGACACCCAGTGGCATTTCCAGCAGGCCTGCAGTCACTAGCCTGAGACAGACAGGTTCAAACATGTGTGAATTAGTACAAGTGTGAATGAATTAGGACTGGGGAGAAATACCAATTACCAACTGGGTTGGGTACTGGGTAGTGGGCTAGTGGGCACTTTGCAGTGGGCAGGCCATTCAGGTGGGCAATGTTTGGAGGGAAGACCTAGACAATAGAATGTCCACTGGTAGGGTCAAAGGGTGATCAGTTGATGGTTAATCATGGCTTGATTTCCTCTGCAAATATTTCTAAAGTAAACATTTGGGGCTCATTCACACTTGTACTAATTCACACATGTTTGAACCTGTCTGTCTCAGGCTAGTGACTGCAGGCCTGCTGGAAATGCTACTGGGTGTCAGTGCCAGTGGGTGACATTTAATTGAAATATCATATTAAATTATGTTAACTTAGTTGAGCTGATTCAATTAACAATATAAATTGGGCTTATGGCTTGCATATGGGTTAAGTCAGGGTTAGATAAACAAATCTCCTACCCTAACCATAAACCAATACATTAACGCCAAATATAACAAATGTTACCATATTTAATAGTAATGACACTAAGAAGTTTTTCTTTATTTTTCTTCAGGATATTCGTAAGTTTGAAGAAGTTGGTGGTGCTGAATTTTTAGAACTCATCCAGCACACTATGGACCTTTTTTATTTAATAAAACAATAAGTATGTTTTACAGTTTATTTGTTTTTCGTCTTTGTTATAAGATTATATGTTTATCTTCTCTAAACTTAGCGGGCCGCGGGCTTACCCATCTTTGGCCCGCGGGTATAGGCTGGGCCTGGGCCTGAAACTTGCGGGCCGGGCCGGGCCTGGGCCAAACATTCACGGTCTGGGTCGGGCCTGGGCCGGGCCTGGGCCGGGCCTGGGCCTAAATTCTAGTTTGCGGGCCTGGGCCGGGCCGGGCTTGAAAAATTATTGCGGGCCTGGGCCGGGACTCTAACTGCTAATTGCGGGCCGGGCTTGGGATCAAATTCTAGGCCCGCGCAGGGCACTAGTGCATATAGACCAACCCTCGGAATCCACCTATTAAACCCCTGTCTTGCTATATTGCAATTGTTCAAGAACGTTGGCGCCAGTAGAGATAATTAAAGCATCGTGAGAGTTTTGCTCAGGACCTCTAACAACAAGTGTGCAGTTAGTCAGGATTGCATTGACAATAGAACTGCTACGTTGCGACATTTTGATACTACAAGTACGTATACTCGAGATGTCAAACTTCACCAATCACCTTGGGGCGCAGTGGCTTGATGATTAGACCGTCGGAACCTTATTCGAGAGTACCGAAATTCGAATAATTTTGCTGTCGTTTCAAAACTTGGATAATTTCGGTCATTCACGTTGTTTCGTTTCACTCTGCAGTATAAATGAACACCTGACTAACTTACAGACACTGGTTGATATAAATGAATGAGTAGTCTTTGTGCAGTAACTGCGGCGTGGTTGCGTGGCTGGATGCTTCCCAGAGAAGTCTAGTTGGTAGTGGATTGGACAGGTAATGAAGTGTAAACCGCTGTGAGCGGTTCCAAGGACCGGATACAGCTCTACATACGAACTTACCTTTAACAATGTTGACTGCTATTGATTTAATGTGTTCTAATGTTTGGTCCCATTATTAGGCTTATTTTGATAGGCGTTAAATGTGATATATTACCTTTATTGCACAATCTGTTAATAACTAAATGATGCAGGTTAAGCATGATGGCTCGTAGAATAACACAGGTGTCCACATTCTGCAGAGTTTATTGTTCAGTTGTATCGATGACATGTCTGTCTACCAGCCTCATTATAGATTAGCTGTTCATGAACTGCTAGAGCTATACGGGAACGCTACACATAATGGAGTGGTGATAGGCAAACAAGTCGGATAAGCGAAACTAGTTCGCTACAGGATTCTCTTCTCGGTGAGGTTACGTAGGCGATTGGCTAAGCGAGACTGTGTTTCCGGGCTCTCTTCTGTGCAACAAACGGTGGCGCCACACCACGGAGCATGGATAATCGAGGCTAGTAAATAGAGTGTACTTTTTTATTGCCCATGACGAATATGATTGGTTACCCCGAATCTGGGTAACCAGTGAAATTTACTCTCAAGCTAACCCACCAAATAAGAGTAAACTGTTTTCAGTCAATACGAAGCATTCAAACCAACTTTAAGCATCGATTATATTGACACAAGTCGCACACAAAAATAAAATAATAAACCTGTCTGTTGAAACTACGTTCTCTATGCCAGTAACAAACACAACTGATACATGTTTTTGTTAGAGAACATTAAAAGGAACCGAAACAGTATAAATTCAACACACTACCAGTGGAACCCCCGTGGACAACATTTGTTTCGGAATTCGGGTGATTTTAAGATACCAAACCCTGACATGCACTTCATTACTTCTTATATGTATATAGAGTCGAATAATAAATTAACATTTTACCTAACTTTGACTGAAATGACATAACTCTTTGTGGGTTAATTTGGCTTTTGATAACATTTTGCTGCTAAAGTAGCTGTTACTATGTCTGATATTTAAAAATTTGCACTGGATCTGTTTGCCTTTTCATAGAGATAAATAATAAACGAACATGTTGGCCAAGTTTTACTGAAGTGGTGTTACCCCTTGTGGGTAAATATTGAATATTAAAAAAATTTGGCTTTCCGTGACTTAATAAATTACATAACATAATAAATGTCTAATGCATATTTCGCATAATGTTCTATATAATATGAACATAATTTTTTTTATTATGAATTGCAATATTCCTGCAAGTTTTATATTTGAATAGTAAATAAATCTCGTGGCATGACTGATTATAACGAGAGCACATTATTTCGATAATCTTGCTGCCAACGTAACTGTTTTGTTTGACATAGCTGTTTGCCTTTTGGGGCTTTTTGCGGTCTAATGCGTTTAAAAAACCTTTTAACATTTTAAGCTTAATTATTTTATGTCAGGGTAATCAGCCACCTTCATTAAAGGGAATAACAACAACGATTGCTTGAACTAATATTATATTACATCTTGTAGTATATGTCCATTTCCACAACACCGAAAAATTCATTAGTATTCCATTAATTAATAATTCAAAATAATACTACGTTCTACCGGCCTCCCTCGGTTATGCATTTCCCCCCCGCGCTTATCGGCAAGCTTCGAGGTGACGTCAATGATGATAAGAAAGTGCTACGAGACTGGGACTTTGCATTTATTCACCGTAACGGTGACAGGGATAGCGGTTGTTTAGAAGCGAGCGTCAGAATGGTTTATTGTGCGGCATTTTATTGTAATGCAAACAGTAGGGGAAGGCAGTGTTAGTTGAGTCACTGGGTTAGTTGAGCCACCCATGTTTCACAGGAAACTACAGCAGCGACAGTTACATGGAACCACCCAGTGATTGAACATGTTATTAGAATACGATTCACGTATAGTAGATTACGTTTGTCACAACGGTCAGAACATGTGAGTTAAAAGTATGTTTTTTTTATGTTTTTCGAAACTTTTAGTAATTGTGATTAATGTCTGCCGGTGTGTAAACTATCAACGCACGTGGCCAGACTGTATTGTTTGTGCACTTACGAATGGTTTAACTATGCACAGAGAAAAGATTGTTTACATAACTTCGCGCATTAATGAGAAGTTAATTAAACAAGCTTAATTGTCGAAACGGGGTGAGTTGAGCCCCCAAGGCGAAAGGGAGGGTGAGTTGAGCCCCCAAGGCGAAAGGGAGGGTGAGTTGAGCCCCCAAAGGCGAAAGGGAGGGTGAGTTGAGCCCCCAAGGCGAAAGGGAGGGTGAGTTGAGCCCCCAAGGCGAAAGGGAGGGTGAGTTGAGTCCCCAAGGCGAAAGGGAGAGTGAGTTGAGCCCCCAAGGCGAAAGGGAGGGTAAGTTGAGCCCCCAAGGCGAAAGGGAGGGTGAGTTGAGCCCCCAAGGCGAAAGGGAGGGTGAGTTGAGCCCCCAAAGCGAAAGGGAGGGTGAGTTGAGCCCCCAAGGCGAAAGGGAGGGTGAGTTGAGCCCCCATGGCGAAAGGGAGGGTGAGTTGAGCCCCCAAGGCGAAAGGGAGGGTGAGTTGAGCCCCCAAGGCGAAAGGGAGGGTGAGTTGAGCCACCCAAGGCGAAAGGGAGGGTGAGTTGAGTAGCGGATAAAGAACGAAGACGAGTGTTATTTACCCCAACATACATCAAGAAATTCATTTTCCCGATCAAATTGGGACATCGGATAGCTACAAGGCAACATATTAGCAGTTCGTTACACTGGTTGTGATTTACCTATAAATCTGCATTAATTAAGTATGTTGACTTATTAATTTAGTGTGTAGACTTGTCCGAGATAAATTATGCCCATTATTGTTATAAATTGTTTGTACAAGGCCTGCGTAAATTATATAAATAAAGCATTTATGCAACTTACGATACACTGTGGCTCAACTTACCCCACACCATGTGTTAGTTGAGCCAGCTTACCAACCCTACTTGAATCAGCCATATATAATTATCTATGCATGCTAGATATATTATCTTCGTATAAAATGATATATTAATAATTATAGTTTATGTGAGTAAAAACAATTTTGATTTATAAATATGATTGCGCCCTAGACATCAAAATGAATGAAAAATGGCTCAACTAACACTGCCTTCCCCTAGTAACAATAAGGTAACATGTAGTTGTAGTTGTAGTTTAAGTTCTCTAATGTGCCAACTTTGTTTTAAAAGAGCAAACGTCAAGCCGACGAAGTACATGCTCGGTTCGATAAAACTTGTTTCGACTGCGATCCGGACCAGAGACGGTGGCAACCCAAGGTTATACGGGTCCTAAAATCTCTTTGAAAGAGGATGATGTGCCTACATTTTTCCAAGTAGTGGAAGCTATGTTGATGCCACCAATCCGTAGAACGTCGACGACCACGGTCCATCTAGGATCGAAGCGAGCTGTCAGCCCGGATACAGGTGATGTCGGCTCACGGTGAATTCGGCCCGGTGAATTCGAACAGCATTTTTTTGAGGAGTTCTGTCCGCAACTCTGTTAACTTCGGCCTCAGAGCACAACGGCCCAAGCGAGCACATGAAGTTTAGTGTGTGTCTTACTGTGAATACAGCATACTAGTTATTCTCTCATTTGTTAATTGATTTTGTTCCACATTAACCCGAAATTGTTACTTTGTAAAATTATCGTATGGCTTTCGCTTCTATTCGCAAAAAAATACGGCACTGTATGTATTCCATTTTAACACAGAGTCAACGAGACGATTATTAGAACTTGTACAATAAAATATCATATATTACACCAAAAACTATAATGTTATATACAGTTGAATAATGTTATAAGTTAAACTACAATTATCATAATATCTGGTTTCTATATTTCATATTTTCAAGCTTTTCTCCTCATAAAGGGGAATTCTCCCTGATTTATTTGTTAAATAAAAAATACAGAGCAATGACAGTGATAAGTGATTATTGTTTTGTGAATACAACGGAACCATCTGTATATGGTCTTTGATCTATTCAGTGTTTATCGTCAGATCATTTTGAATGTGAAGCATGGTCTTTTATTCACACCTGCTCGATGTACGAAACTGACAAATCATTGTACTTCAACAGTATCTAGTTATACTTAGCACTCTTTTGATGACAAGTACAGGAATAACAAACCCTTAAAGTGAAGGCTAATCAATGACTGGCTAAAACTGAATTGATCTTGCGTGTCGCATCAGTCACCGAAATCACCAAGCCAAAATAACATGGCAGTTGAGCCGAATTCTCCGATGGCCGAAATCACCACCACTTGTCAGCGCTACTCCTGCTGTTGCGAAGTTTACTTTCTGACCTAACCATGAAAACGACCACCTAGAGCCGCCATAAGTTTTCGTTTATTTTGATCTTTATATGGAAGTAAGAGTAATTTTTTCTTTTGGCATGTGGTACATGCAATATTAAACTTTGTGTACACACAGAAAAGGCATTTTAGGTAGTGTCTTGTTGTTATTGCCTTTCAGGTTTTTTATTTTAGAGCCGCCATAAGTTTTCGTTTATTTTGATCTTTATATGGAAGTAAGAGTAATGTTTGACCACGTCACATGTGTATGCGTATGATAGATATATGAGAAGTTTCGCAGCTATATGTGGTCGTTTTTATGGTTCGGTCAGAAAGTAAATAAGTTCGCAATCAAAGGCTACTGTCGTCGCTAAACTGCCAAATTCGAAGATTTTTCTGCGGTAGGTTTCCTATCACTTGCTGCTAGCGGTTCGAAATCGTTACATTATACTTTTTATTCTGGAAAATTGACATCGCCGCCACTCTCTATAGTAACGCGAGTGAAACTACTGAAACATTGCATAGAAATCACTTACTGAATATAAACCCATATCATCACTGACGTCACAAAACCACTTGAACGCTCATCTCATAAACTTCGAATTTTACGCGCGCTTTGCAATTTAGACGCATTAAAAATCTTATCTTATCTATAAATAAATTTTTCCTAATTTTTTTATTTTGGCATGTGGTACATGCAATATTAAACTTTGTGTACACACAGAAAAAGCATTTTAGGTAGTGTCTTGTTGTTATTGCCTTTAAAGTTTTTTATTTTATATAAAACTATTAGAAACTTATTTTTCATTATCCAAAACACTCGCGCACGCTCACGCACAAAAGAAGTAGGTAATCAGAAAAGTGATGGCATCTAACAGTAACAAACAAACCATGTCTCTGAGGCCAGACGGGATGACAAGATGACAAGATTCTATTAATACCCAGTGGCGTGTCTGGCCAAATAGGGCGAACTTAGTCACCCATTAGTTTGTCATGCTAAAATGTAGCGGCGCAACGGAAAACAACCAAAGGGGAGGCATGGCCCAATGCCCCCCCCCCCAAAAAAAAATACACCACTGTTAATACCTCTAATTCTAACATGTACTATTTTTTTATTCAGCCTCGCAATCAAACTTTTTCAAAATACAATTTAATCAGTTTAACCTAGGTTTGTTTATCCACGTTTGACTATTAGAGTGTAGGTACCTGTATGTCGCACGTGGACCGCGTCGTTCGTGACGTCTTGAGCGAGTACTCCTGTTCCTGGGTAGTGCAGTTGGTGAATGTCGTTCTAAAGCCAGAACGAATGCAATGTTTCCCTGAGCCACAACATGCTATAGATGATATTAGTCAAACGAAAGATTATTACAAGAACCATGAAACCTTACTCCGTGTTACGTGTTTTATCAAGACTATAGTGGCTGTTGTATTCTATCCAAAATGTTTTATAATACAACTGCTTAAAATGCGAAACAGGAAAACGAACCCAGTAATCTGCGTGAGAAAAGACTTAGAAGCACCTGCATGATTGTTATTCTACATTTTACACAAATTCACACACTCAGACATGCATGCACATATGCACACATGTGCTTACATAACTGAAAAGAAAGGGTATGCCTTAAGCAACACCACAGTATTCGAGAGGACGTTTGTCGTGTCAACTTAAATCTGTAAATTTACCGGGTTTTTTGTCCATGATACGTGCGGAAAATATACTGTAAAATGTTATCCCTACCTACAACCTTATTCTTTCAGCATGTTACTTGACTCCGATTCTCTATTGGAGAGTCATACCTTAGACGTAAGTTCTACATATTGCCACCAGTGGTGCTGGTTGTGCTTACTTGAAGAGCATGCATGAGCGCTCGGAGGCGAGTCCACACTGGATATCGTAGTCCGGCTCCCAGTGCTTGAAGTTGACCCGGGACCAGTCGATCGTCACACCGATGGCGTCCTTCGAGATCTTGCCTAGATCCTTGTGATGCGTCAACTTAAACATCTCAAGGGCCCACACCTTCACAATCGCCTCGATGTCAGTGATCTCCGCCGCCATGTTTCGCAGTCGCTGTCTGCAAGAGGGTCATGTCACAGTTACATTTCCGACCGCGTTTCAGTATCATTTGTGATGGGTTAATATGTCATCAACAGGAAAATTAACTGTAGTCTACACAAAGAGCGAGTTAGCTAGATACACAAGTAGTATGTAAGTCTTTTTCAATAAGCAATTGTGGCGGCAATTTTGGTCGATTTTTGGTGGTAGCTACAAATAGACATTGGTTAATTTTTATTTTCTAAAAATAGACATTGGTTAATTTTAATTTTAATTTTAATTTAAAATTTTAATTTTAAATTTTTATTTTTATTTTTATTTAAATTTTTAAATTTTTTATTTTTATTTTTTATTTTTATTTTTTATTTTTTATTTTTTATTTCAATTTCGGGAAAAACCCACATATCGCTGACGTAGCGGTTAGTGGGAAAAACCCACCTATCGCTAACGTGACGGTTATTTAGGAAAAACCCACATATCGCTGACGTGGCGGTTATTGAGTACGGTATCAATGAATGAGAGAGCTAATCAATCAGGGTTCAGTACGTTATCAGTGAATGGTATAAAGAGCTGTGATTCGTCGGTTATAGTTTTATAAAAGTTATGCGTATGAGTTTCATAAAAATCGTGGATGATTAATGAGGTAAGGAGGATGAATGGCTCGTGTGTCCATCTGGTGGGAGATGGGTAGATGCTCGCGGAGCATACCGCTGACGTTGCGGTTAGGGTATATGCTCCCGTTTCGCGGAATGCAGCGGGCTACATACCATGTAGGAATGCGGTCGTGTTGTATTCCGTAATATGACACCGCATTAAGGCGATACTAACAGCTGACTAGTGGATTTTGGTACTCGGGAAATGCGCGTTTTAAATAACCTGGCTATATGTAGTCATATTAGCGCTGTAGTTAAAGCGCTGGTTCGCCCACTGGATGTATGCAAGTCTGAACACGTTGAAAGATAAGCCCGTCATTTGCACAATGCTGTGCAGTAATTTATTCGATGCCAGCTATGATGAAAATCGGGTTTCATTATTGTTAGTTTTGTCGTTTCTCTAAGAAGAGTAGACCACGTGACGTCCTGTCTGCATAAATAATAAAAACAGCTGTGTATGCATCAACGAGTTGACCTGTATGCGTACATCTAACATATTTAGGGTATTGGTTATCGTATGAATCATACATAGCACGAGTTATGAGAAAGAGTACCGATTTGTCTAAGAAAATACCGCTTTTATATGTATTTTGTCACACTTAGTTACGTATGTAATGCTTTTAAGCTAAGTGTTTACCACATTTATCTGCCTGTTAACATGTTAAGTAAATGTCACTTTTATTTGTATCTTACCACATTTTAGCTACGTAATTGCCACGCTTGTCTGTGTGCTAACGCTTTTAGCATATTAAGTATCACTTTTAATTGTATGTTAACGCTATTTAGCTAAGTATATACCACATTCTATGTTAAGTTTGTTTTCGCAAAGTAAATATCACTTTTAGTTGTACGTTAACGCTTTTAAGCTAAGTAAGTACCAAATACAGCTACATGTTAATGAGTTTAGCTAAGTAAATACCGCATTTAGCTGTAGGTTAACGCTTTTAAGCTAAGAAATTACCACATTTAGCTGTATGTTAGCGATTTTAAGCTAAGTAATTACCGCAATTAGCTGCGTGTTAACGTTTTTTAGCTAAGAAATTACCATATTTAGCTGTATGTTACTGCTGTTTAACTAAGGAATTACCACATTTAGCTGTATGGTAACGCTTTTTAACTAAGTATTATCGCATTTAGTTGCATGTTAACGCATTGAAACTAAGTATTTACCACATTCACCTGTATGCTAAGGCACTCGGGAAATGCGCGTGATAAATAACACGGTTTTCTGTAGTGATATTAGCATTGTTGTTAAAGCGTTGGTTGGCACACTGGACGTATGCAAGTCTGAACAAGTTTAACGATAAACCGTGTCTACTGCAAGGCATGTGCTTTTCCTACAGCTAGATTTTTACTTCCCATTACGTAAGCGATTTCTTGACGACTGCACTCTCATCCGGCGTTTTTATCTCGCTCCAGGAGTAACCCTTGTGCAAACTGGATCTTTTGAAATTAATGAGCAGTGACGTTTTTTCTATACCAGCTATCATGTGCTTAGTAACAATGTATCAAATGTCGTTAACTAACCAAATTACGGACACAGATGAATGTAGGGGCAATGTATGGAGTTGCTCTGACAGTCAGACGGAGGTAAATGGTGGAAGTCGTGACCAGTAATAGAAAAAAAGGCCAACGGATGGTACATGCTGTGGAGACTGCGCTGTGTATGCCATTGGAAGAATATCTAAACGCGTTACTACATAGTGAATGTGTTACACACTTAGAAAACAGCGTTACATATGTGACAAACCGCATTAGCTAAGACTGGTAAAATGTCACGCAGTTAAATAAAAATACACAAAAATGTCACAACAAAAAAAAGAAAATAACAGGTCACGCAGTTAAAGAAAATGACTGCGAAATGTCTCGCAGTTAAAGAAAATGCCAACTGTCTCATCGTGTGTGTCTACCGGCGGGAGTATACACATTTTAAAAGCATGCAACAATGTTTCCATTCACGAGACTACCAATGAAACACGAATACTAAAATAGTTGCTGATGTCATTGCAGTCGTTGCGCATTCTTTGTTCTTTTTCTTTCATACACCCAAGTAGTTATAGTGCAGGAATGACCAAGCGAAAGAGTGGGAGTGGTCCATTGACTTCCGGTCGCAGAGCCTTCTGGGTAGCCTAAGCGCCCCCTAGCGGTGACCTATATCCACCTAGAGCGCCCCCTAGCGACTGGACGTAACCCTAACGGTCGTAACCCCACACCCCTGGCGACTGAATTTAATTTTAAATTTATTTTTAATTTAATTTTTTTTTTTTTTTTTTTTAATTAAAATTTTAATTTTTATTTTAACTGCGCGCAGCCTCACAACCTTCTGGGTAGCCCGAGCGCCCCCTGGCCCGTAACCCTATCCGTAACCCTAGAGCGCCCCCTAGCGACTGGAGCTAACCCTAACCGTCTAGAGCGCCCCCTGGCGACTGAATTGAATTTTAATTTTTTATTTTAATTTTATTGATTTTTTTTTCTTGACATACCGACATACAGCTGAAGTAAGCTATAAACGTGTCAGGACACATAACTCCTACAGTTTACCCATAATTCCTACAGTTTACCCATCATTCCCCTATTCAATAAGAGTACAAGCAAATGTTATTAAATATTGTCGCGAGCTTAGGGGTGTCTCTACCTCGCCAGAGGCTCAATCGATGTACTACTACTGCTACTGCGACGAGCGATAATACAGTCTACCTTATCGCAGCTGTTTAAGCCAATCAAATACGCGGCAATCGTTAGCTACTAGATCGGTGCCGAATATGTTAACAAAAGTTCTCATCGGAATGCCGTTACAACGAAGCAATACAAAAGCAACACAATATTGTCCACAAACGTTAGACAGAGGACTCTGAAGCCTCTTGCTATTATGAGTCCAATTGGAACAATGTTCGTTCAGGAAGGTGCGGAACGCAGCGTGTCGTGGCGGCAGACCGTACGAGCAGAATAGGGTCATTAATAACTGAGATCAAAGAGTATGTTAACAATGGTCATTAACAGGATAATTAATAACTAAGATCAAAGGACCTAACGAGGAGACGAGAAACGAACAAAACACGATATCGTACTATATTTTCTTTATATGTAAATATTTAAAAATAATGCGCTTTTACACTTTATCCATAAATCCTACAGTTTACCCATAATTCCTACAATTTACCCATAATTCTCCTATGAAATAAGAGTACAAGGACATTTTATTAAATATTTGAAAATAATGACACAATATCGTCCACAAACGTTAGACAGAGGACTCTAAAGTCTCATGCCATACCGACGTAAAGGTGACGTAATCTATAAACGTGTCAGGACATGCAGCTGACGTATGCCGCACACACAACAATACCAAATAATGACATGCAGCTGACATAAGCGGCACCAGACGCGTTGCGGAAAGTGTACCATCAGCATATTTTCGTTACATGTCAATATTTAAAAATAATGCACTCTTACACTTTACCCATAACTCCTACAGTTTACCCAGCACACATATGTAGTGTAGTGTGTTTGTTCCTTCACCGAGTTGTTACTTACAGACCCCTTATATTCTGATTGACCAGGCGAGGCAAACTATTACCAAGATTAAACCTGCCTGAACTTCCGCACTGTGTGCAGTGACACTCTGCTGTAATAAAAGATGCATGATTATATGAATAATAAAGATGCATTCACTACTTACTGCGTGCAGTGATTCCATCATGCTGTTGCCTTAATTTATTTACAATTTATTTACATATATATATGTATATATATATGTATATATATATATATGTATATATATATACATACTGTCTTCTGTCTCTCCTACTACCAGCCACATCCTGGCTCCTGACACATTGCCTCCACCATACTGTCCTCTGTTGCTCCTACGTCCAGCCACATCCTGGCTCCCGACACATTGCGTCCATCATACAGTCCTCTGTCTTTCCAACCTCCAGCCACATCCTGGCTCTTTACACTTTGCGTCCATCATACAGTCCTCTGTCTCCCCTACCTCCAGCCACATACTGGCTCTTTATACATTGCGTCCATCATACAGTCCTCTGTCTTTTCTACCTCCAGCCACACCCTTGCTCCTTATACATTGCGTCCACCATACTGTCCTCAGTTGCTTCTACCTCCAACCACATCCTGGCGCCTGATACATTGCGTCCACCTCCAGCCACACCCTTGCTCCTTATACATTGCGTCCACCATACTGTCCTCTGTTTCGCCTACCTCCAGCCACATCCTGACTCCTGATACATTGCGTCCATTATACAATCCTCTGTCTCCCCTACCTCCAGCCACATCCTGGCTCTTTACACATTGCATCCATCATACAGTCCTTTGTCTTTCCTACCTCCAGCCAATTCCTGACTCCTGATACATTGCGTTCATCATACAGTCCTCTGTCTTTCCTACCTCCAGCCACACCCTTGCTCCTTATACATTGCGTCCACCATACTGTCCTCAGTTGCTTCTACCTCCATCCACATCCTGGCGCCTGATACATTGCTTCCATCATACAGTCCTCTGTCTTTCCTACCTCCAGCCACACCCTTGCTCCTGATACATTGCGTCCACCATGCTGTCCTCTGTTTCTCCTACCTCCAGCCACATCCTGACTCCTGATACATTGCATCCATCATACAGTCCTCTGTCTCCCCTACCTCCAGCCACATCCGGGATCTTTACACATTGCGTCCATCATACAGTCCTCTGTCTTTCCTACCTCCAGCCACACCCATGCTCCTTATACATTGCGTCCACCATACTGTCCTCAGTTGCTCCTACCTCCAGTCACATCCTGGCTCCTTATACATTGTATCCACCATACTGTCCTCTGTTGCTCCTACCTCCAGTCACATCCTGGCTCCTGACACATTGCGTCCATCATGCAGTCCCCTGTCTCTCCTACCTCCAGCCACATGCTGACTCCTGATACATTGCGTCCATCATACAGTCCTCTGTCTCCCCTACATCCAACCACATCCGGGCTCTTTACACATTGCGTCCATCATACAGTCCTCTGTCTTTCCTACCTCCAGCCACACCCTTGCTCCTTATACATTGCGTCCACCATACAGTCCCCTATCTCTCCTACCTCCAAACACATCCCGGCGCTTGATACATTGCGTCCAGCATGCAGTCCTCTGTCTTTCCTACCTCCAGCCACACCCTTGCTCCTTATACATTGCGTACACATTGCGTCCATCATACAGTCTTCTGTCTTTCCTACCTCCAGCCACACCCTTGCTCCTTATACATTGCGTCCGCCATACTGTCCTCAGTTGCTCCTACCTCCAGCCACATCCTGGCTCCTTATACATTGCCTCCACCATACTCTCCTCTGTTGCTCCTACATCCAGCCCCATGGTGACTCCTGATACATTGCGTCCATCATACAGTCCTCTGTCTCCCCTACCTCCAGCCACATCCATGCTCCTGATACATTGCTTCCACCATACTACCTCCAGCCACATCCTGGCTCTATACACATTGCGTCCATCATAGAGTCCTCTGTCTTTCCAACCACCAGCCACACACTTGCTCCTTATACATTGCGTCCACCATACAGTCCCCTGTCTCTCCTACCTCAAACCACATCCTGGCTCTTGATACAATGCGTCCACCATACTCTCCTCTGTTGCTCCTACCTCCAGCCACAACCTGACTCCTGATGCATTGCGTCCATCATACAGTCCTCTGTCTCCCCTACCTCCAGCCACATACTGGCTCTTTACACATTGCGTCCATCATACAGTCCTCTGTCTTTCCTACCTCCAGCCACATCCTTGCTCCTTATACATTGCCTCCACCATACTGTCCTCTATTGCTCCTACCTCCAGCCACATCCTGGCTCCAGATACATTGCGTCCATCATACAGTCCTCTGTCTTTCCTACCTTCAGCCACACCCTTGCTCCTTATACATTGCTTCCACCATACTGTCCTCGGTTGCTCCTACCTCCAGCCACATGATGACTCATGATACATTGCGTCCATCATACTGTCCTCTGTCTTCCCTACCTCCAACCACATCATGGCTCTTTACACATTGCGTCTATCATACAATCATCTGTCTTTCCTACCTCCAGCCACACCCTTACTGGTTACACTGGTTCCCACACCTCACCACCCCCACCATAGAGTAATGAGACGAGTATAGCCATCTGACCACACCGACGCACGCACGCACGCACTCACGCACGCACGCACGCACGGCATTCACCTTCTTTCAATAGACCTGAACATACAATGCGTCCACCATACTGTCCTCTGTCTTCCCTACCTCCAGCCACATCCTGGCTCTTTACACATTGCGTCCATCATACAATGCTCTGTCTTTCCTACCTCCAGCCACACCCTTACTCCTTACACATTGCCTCCACCATACTATCCTCTGTTGTTCCTACCTCCAAGCACATCCTGGCTCCTGATATATTGCGTCCACCATACTATCCTCTGTTTCTCCTACCTCCAGCCACATCCTGGCTCCTGATACATTGCCCCCATCATACAGTCCTCTGTCTCCCCTACCTCCAGCCACATCCTGGCTCTTTACACATTGCGTCCATCATACAGTCCTCTGTCTTTCCTACCTCCAGCCACACCCTTGCTCCTTATTCATTGCGTCCAGCATACAGTCCCCTATCTCTCCTACCTCCAAACACATCCTGACTCCTGATACATTGCGTCCAGCATACAGTCCTCTGTCATTCCTACCTCCAGCCACACCCTTGCTCCTGATACATTGCATCCACCATACCTCAGTTGCTCCTACCTCCAGCCACACCCTTGCTCCTTATATATTGCGTCCACCATACTGTCCTCAGTTGCTCCGACCTCCAGCCACATCCTGGCTCCTTATACATTGCCTCCACCATACTGTCCTCTGTTGCCCCTACTTCCAGCCCCATCCTGGCTCCCGATACATTGCGTCCATCATACAGTCCTCTGGTTTTCCTACCTCCAACCATATCCTGGCTCCTGACACATTGCGTCCACCATACAGTTCCCTGTCTCCCCTACCTCCAGCCACATCCTGGCTCCTGAGACATTGCGTGCACCATACTGTCCTCTGTCTCCTCTTCCTCCAGCCACATCCCTGCCCCTTACACACTGCCTCCACCATACAGTCCTCTGTCTCTCCTACCTACAGCCACATCACGCCTCCTGCTACTTTGCCCCCGCCATACAGTCCTCTATCTCTCCTACCTCCAACCACATCCTGGCTCCTTACACACTACCTCCACCACACAGTCCTCTGTCTCCCCTACCTCCAGCCACATCCTGACTCCTTAAGCACTGCCTCCGCCACATTGTGGCTCTTGATACATTGCGTCCACCATAATGTCATCTGTCTCTCCTACCTCCAACCACATGCTGACTCCTGATACGTTGCGTCCACCATACTATACTGTCCTCTGTCTCTCCTTCCTCCAGCCACATCCTGGCTCCTGTACATAAATATATACTGAGACGATGGGAAACAGCAAGACAGCTTCGAGACAGTGTCATAAAATAAATAAATGTACACTCTGTATCTCCAGCACACAGCTGTAAGATACAGTCACTACAACTCCCGTACACAAGTAGAATGCACAATTACTGCTAGAATACATGGTCAATGCACCCTCACGACACATCTAGAATATATAGTCACTACACACTCTGTACACAGCTAAACACCTTATCATATGTATTTTACACACGACATATGTATTCTATTTAATCAAAGGAATGGAACGTGTTGTCATATTCCTACGAGTGACCCCCTCCATAGTTGAAAGGGAACCCGTAGTCAATGATATTGGACATAGTGGACAATAGTAGCCATTGTCATGTAAATATCTTATATACCACCACCACCACCACCACCACCACCACCACCACCACCACCACCACCACCACCACCACCACCACCCCGCACGCACTATATAGATGTACTGAGGGTCCGTCCCCTCTCAGTTGTAGACGCATGTCCGCCAATTTGTTAGTTTGTCCATAATTTTTTTAGTTTGTCCGCCATTTTGTTAGTTTTGTCCATCATTTTTGTTATTTTGTCCGCCATTTTATTAGTTTGTCCACCGTTTTGTTAGTTTTTACTTTTAATTTGTTAGTTTGTCCGCCATTTTGTTAGTTTTGTCCATCATTTTTGTTAGTTTGTCTGCCATTTTGTTAGTTTGTCCACCATTTTGTTAGTTTGTCCGCCATTTTGTTAGTTTTGTCCATCATTTTTTTTTTAGTTTGTTCGCCATTTTGTTAGTTTGTCCGCCATTTTGTTAGTTTGTCCATCATTTGTGTTAGTTTGTCCACCATTTTGATAGTTTTGTCCATTATTTTGTTAGTTTGTCCGCTATTTTGTTAGTTTTGTCCATCATTTTTGTTAGTTTGTCCGCCATTTTGTTAGTTTGTCCATCATTTTTGTTAGTTTGTCCGCCATTTTGTTAGTTTGTCCATCATTTTTGTGAGTTTGTACGTCATTTTGTTAGTTTGTCCATCATTTTTGTTAGTTTGTCCGCCATTTTGTTAGTTTGTCCACCGTTTTGTTAGTTTTGACCATTATTTTGTTAGTTTGTCCGCCATGTTGTTAGTTTTTTCCATCATTTTTGTTAGTTTGTCCGCCATTTTGTTAGTTTGTCCGCCATTTTGTTAGTTTGTCCATAATTTTGTTAGTTTGTCCGCCATTTTGTTAGTTTGTCCGCCATTTTGTGAGTTTTGTCTATCATTTTTGTTAGTTTGTCCGCTATTTTGTTAGTTTGTCCACCATTTTGTTAGTTTGTCCGCCATTTTGTTAGTTTTGTCCATCATTTTTGTTAGTTTGTCCGCCATTTTGTTAGTTTGTCCGCCATTTTGTTAGTTTTGTCCATCATTTTTGTTAGTTTGTCCGCCATTTTGTTAGTTTGTCCGCCATTTTGTTAGTTTGTCCATAATTTTTGTTAGTTTGTCCGCCATTTTGTTAGTTTGTCCGTCATTTTGTGAGTTTTGTCTATCATTTTTGTTAGTTTGTCCGCTATTTTGTTAGTTTGTCCACCGTTTTGTTAGTTTTGTCCATGATTTTGTTAGTTTGTCCGCCATTTTATTAGTTTGTCCACCGTTTTGCTAGTTTTGTCCATTACTGGTAGCGTTATGCAAACAGCACTATCTCGATGCAGTGTATCTAGGGTTATACAACCGACAACAGGTTGGGGTTACACCTTTTTGCAGGCTGTCTAGGGTTATACAACCTACAACAAGTTGGGGTTACACCGTTAGGGTTAGGGTTAGGGTTAGGGTGGCAGCTAGAATTTCTGATACATACCTCGATCCATAGAGAAGTAGTGAGTCGAATGTAGCAATTACATTCTGGTTTCCACACCTCACCACCCCACCATAGAGCAATGAGACGAGTATAGCCATCTTACCACCCTCCATTGAGTAATGAGACGAGTATAGCTATCTGATCACGCGACGCACGCTTGGTGTTGTATTCCCGATAGTGACACCCCTCTACACATGGACAAGCTCCACACAGTAGTAGTGAGTCGTGTGTAGCCATTACCTTCTGGTTCCCACACCTCACCACCCCCACCATAGAGTAATGAGACGAGCATAGCCATCTGACCACCCTCCGTAGAGTAATGAGACGAGTATAGCCATCTGATCACCCCCACGCCCGCACGGCCTTCACCTTCTGTCTATAGACCTGAACATATTTGACACCACCCCACACTATATAGTCGTGCACAAACCTCCATAAAGACAGAGTCATTGAAGTTAGGGTTAGTTATGTGTTAGGGTTATGATGTCAATGTATATTGCAGGAAATTGCATGTATTACAGGAAAAAGGTGCATTACGCGGAAAAAGGTGTATTACCATCTCCGCGCGCGCCCTTGCGCTCCCTGGCGACTGTATCAGCGCCCTCTGGCGACTGGAGCTAACCCTAACCCCTGAGCGCCTAGCTAACCCTAATCCTAACCTTAAACCGAAACCCTAACCCTCGCTCTTATACATTGACATCATAACCCTAACACATAACTAACCCTAACTTCAATGACTCTGTCTTTATGGAGGTTTGTGCACGACTATATAGTGTGGGGTGGTGTCAAATATGTTCAGGTCTATAGACAGAAGGTGAAGGCCGTGCGGGCGTGGGGGTGATCAGATGGCTATACTCGTCTCATTACTCTACGGAGGGTGGTCAGATGGCTATGCTCGTCTCATTACTCTATGGTGGGGGTGGTGAGGTGTGGGAACCAGAAGGTAATGGCTACACACGACTCACTACTACTGTGTGGAGCTTGTCCATGTGTAGAGTGGTGTCACTATCGGGAATACAACACCAAGCGTGCGTCGCGTGATCAGATAGCTATATTCGTCTCATTACTCAATGGAGGGTGGTAAGATGGCTATACTCGTCTCATTGCTCTATGGTGGGGTGGTGAGGTGTGGAAACCAGAATGTAATTGCTACATTCGACTCACTACTTCTCTATGGATCGAGGTATGTATCAGAAATTCTAGCTGCCACACTAACCCTAACCCTAACCCTAACGGTGTAACCCCAACTTATTGTAGGTTGTATAACCCTAGAGAGCCTGCAAAAAGGTGTAACCCCAACCTGTTGTCGGTTGTATAACCCTAGATAGACTGCATCGAGATAGTGCTGTTTGCATAACGCTACCAGTAATGGACAAAACTAGCAAAACGGTGGACAAACTAATAAAATGGCGGACAAACTAACAAAATCATGGACAAAACTAACAAAACGGTGGACAAACTAACAAAATAGCGGACAAACTAACAAAAATGATAGACAAAACTCACAAAATGACGGACAAACTAACAAAATGGCGGACAAACTAACAAAAATTATGGACAAACTAACAAAATGGCGGACAAACTAACAAAAATGATGGACAAAACTAACAAAATGGCGGACAAACTAACAAAATGGTGGACAAACTAACAAAATAGCGGACAAACTAACAAAAATGATAGACAAAACTCACAAAATGGCGGACAAACTAACAAAATTATGGACAAACTAACAAAATGGCGGACAAACTAACAAAATGGCGGACAAACTAACAAAAATGATGGAAAAAACTAACAACATGGCGGACAAACTAACAAAATAATGGTAAAAACTAACAAAACGGTGGACAAACTAACAAAATGGCGGACAAACTAACAAAAATGATGGACAAACTAACAAAATGACGTACAAACTCACAAAAATGATGGACAAACTAACAAAATGGCGGACAAACTAACAAAAATGATGGACAAAACTAACAAAATGGCGGACAAATTAACAAAATAATGGACAAAACTATCAAAATGGTGGACAAACTAACACAAATGATGGACAAACTAACAAAATGGCGGACAAACTAACAAAATGGCGAACAAACTAAAAAAAAAATGATGGACAAAACTAACAAAATGGCGGACAAACTAACAAAATGGTGGACAAACTAACAAAATGGCAGACAAACTAACAAAAATGATGGACAAAACTAACAAAATGGCGGACAAACTAACAAAATAAAAGTAAAAACTAACAAAACGGTGGACAAACTAATAAAATGGCGGACAAAATAACAAAAATGATGGACAAAACTAACAAAATGGCGGACAAACTAAAAAAATGATGGACAAACTAACAAATTGGCGGACATGCGTCTACAACTGAGAGGGGACGGACCCTCAGTACATCTATATAGTGCGTGCGGGGTGGTGGTGGTGGTGGTGGTGGTGGTGGTGGTGGTGGTGGTGGTGGTGGTGGTGGTATATAAGATATTTACATGACAATGGCTACTATTGTCCACTATGTCCAATATCATTGACTACGGGTTCCCTTTCAACTATGGAGGGGGGTCACTCGTAGGAATATGACAACACGTTCCATTCCTTTGATTAAATAGAATACATATGTCGTGTGTAAAATACATATGATAAGGTGTTTAGCTGTGTACAGAGTGTGTAGTGACTATATATTCTAGATGTGTCGTGAGGGTGCATTGACCATGTATTCTAGCAGTAATTGTGCATTCTACTTGTGTACGGGAGTTGTAGTGACTGTATCTTACAGCTGTGTGCTGGAGATACAGAGTGTACATTTATTTATTTTATGACACTGTCTCGAAGCTGTCTTGCTGTTTCCCATCGTCTCAGTATATATTTATGTACAGGAGCCAGGATGTGGCTGGAGGAAGGAGAGACAGAGGACAGTATAGTATGGTGGACGCAACGTATCAGGAGTCAGCATGTGGTTGGAGGTAGGAGGGACATATGACATTATGGTGGACGCAATGTATCAAGAGCCACAATGTGGCGGAGGCAGTGCTTAAGGAGTCAGGATGTGGCTGGAGGTAGGGGAGACAGAGGACTGTGTGGTGGAGGTAGTGTGTAAGGAGCCAGGATGTGGTTGGAGGTAGGAGAGATAGAGGACTGTATGGCGGGGGCAAAGTAGCAGGAGGCGTGATGTGGCTGTAGGTAGGAGAGACAGAGGACTGTATGGTGGAGGCAGTGTGTAAGGGGCAGGGATGTGGCTGGAGGAAGAGGAGACAGAGGACAGTATGGTGCACGCAATGTCTCAGGAGCCAGGATGTGGCTGGAGGTAGGGGAGACAGGGAACTGTATGGTGGACGCAATGTGTCAGGAGCCAGGATATGGCTGGAGGTAGGAAAACCAGAGGACTGTATGATGGACGCAATGTATCGGGAGCCAGGATGGGGCTGGAAGTAGGGGCAACAGAGAACAGTATGGTGGAGGCAATGTATAAGGAGCCAGGATGTGGCTGGAGGTCGGAGCAACTGAGGACAGTATGGTGGACGCAATATATAAGGAGCAAGGGTGTGGCTGGAGGTAGGAACAACTGAGGTATGGTGGATGCAATGTATCAGGAGCAAGGGTGTGGCTGGAGGTAGGAATGACAGAGGACTGTATGCTGGACGCAATGTATCAGGAGTCAGGATGTGTTTGGAGGTAGGAGAGATAGGGGACTGTATGCTGGACGCAACGAATAAGGAGCAAGGGTGTGGCTGGAGGTAGGAAAGACAGAGGACTGTATGATGGACGCAATGTGTAAAGAGCCAGGATGTGGCTGGAGGTAGGGGAGACGGAGGACTGTATGATGGGCGCAATGTATCAGGAGTCAGGATGTGGCTGGAGGTAGGAGAAACAGAGGATAGTATGGTGGACGCAATATATCAGGAGCCAGGATGTGCTTGGAGGTAGGAACAACAGAGGATAGTATGGTGGAGGCAATGTGTAAGGAGTAAGGGTGTGGCTGGAGGTAGGAAAGACAGAGCATTGTATGATGGACGCAATGTGTAAAGAGCCAGGATGTGGCTGGAGGTAGGGAAGACAGAGGACTGTATGATGGACGCAGTGTATCAGAAGTCAGAATGTGGCTGGAGGTAGGAGCAACTGAGGACAGTATGGTGGACGCAATGTATAAGGAGCAAGGGTGTGGCTGGAAGTAGGAAAGACAGAGGACTGTATGATGGACGCAATGTGTAAAGAGCCAGGATGTGGCTTGAGGCATGGGAGACAAAGGACTGAATGCTTAACGCAATGTATCAGGAGTCAGAATGTGGCTGGAGGTAGGGGAAACAGAGGACAGTATGGTGGACGCATTGTATGTTCAGGTCTATTGAAAGAAGGTGAATGCCGTGCGTGCGTGCGTGCGTGCGTGCGTGCGTCGGTGTGGTCAGATGGCTATACTCGTCTCATTACTCTATGGTGGGGGTGGTGAGGTGTGGGAACCAGTGTAACCAGTAAGGGTGTGGCTGGAGGTAGGAAAGACAGAGGATTGTATGATAGACGCAATGTGTAAAGAGCCATGATGTGGTTGGAGGTAGGGAAGACAGAGGACAGTATGATGGACGCAATGTATCAGGAGTCATCATGTGGCTGGAGGTAGGAGCAACCGAGGACAGTATGGTGGAAGCAATGTATAAGGAGCAAGGGTGTGGCTGAAGGTAGGAAAGACAGAGGACTGTATGATGGACGCAATGTATCTGGAGCCAGGATGTGGCTGGAGGTAGGAGCAATAGAGGACAGTATGGTGGAGGCAATGTATAAGGAGCAAGGATGTGGCTGGAGGTAGGAAAGACAGAGGACTGTATGATGGACGCAATGTGTAAAGAGCCAGTATGTGGCTGGAGGTAGGGGAGACAGAGGACTGTATGATGGACGCAATGCATCAGGAGTCAGGTTGTGGCTGGAGGTAGGAGCAACAGAGGAGAGTATGGTGGACGCATTGTATCAAGAGCCAGGATGTGGTTTGAGGTAGGAGAGACAGGGGACTGTATGGTGGACGCAATGTATAAGGAGCAAGTGTGTGGCTGGTGGTTGGAAAGACAGAGGACTCTATGATGGACGCAATGTGTATAGAGCCAGGATGTGGCTGGAGGTAGTATGGTGGAAGCAATGTATCAGGAGCATGGATGTGGCTGGAGGTAGGGGAGACAGAGGACTGTATGATGGACGCAATGTATCAGGAGTCACCATGGGGCTGGATGTAGGAGCAACAGAGGAGAGTATGGTGGAGGCAATGTATAAGGAGCCAGGATGTGGCTGGAGGTAGGAGCAACTGAGGACAGTATGGCGGACGCAATGTATAAGGAGCAAGGGTGTGGCTGGAGGTAGGAAAGACAGAAGACTGTATGATGGACGCAATGTGTACGCAATGTATAAGGAGCAAGGGTGTGGCTGGAGGTAGGAAAGACAGAGGACTGCATGCTGGACGCAATGTATCAAGCGCCGGGATGTGTTTGGAGGTAGGAGAGATAGGGGACTGTATGGTGGACGCAATGTATAAGGAGCAAGGGTGTGGCTGGAGGTAGGAAAGACAGAGGACTGTATGATGGACGCAATGTGTAAAGAGCCCGGATGTGGTTGGATGTAGGGGAGACAGAGGACTGTATGATGGACGCAATGTATCAGGAGTCAGCATGTGGCTGGAGGTAGGAGAGACAGGGGACTGCATGATGGACGCAATGTGTCAGGAGCCAGGATGTGACTGGAGGTAGGAGCAACAGAGGACAGTATGGTGGATACAATGTATAAGGAGCCAGGATGTGACTGGAGGTAGGAGCAACTGAGGACAGTATGGTGGACGCAATGTATAAGGAGCATGGGTGTGGCTGGAGGTAGGAAAGACAGAGGACTGTATGATGGACGCAATGTGTAAAGATCCCGGATGTGGCTGGAGGTAGGGGAGACAAAGGACTGTATGATGGATGCAATGTATCAGGAGTCAGGATGTGGCTGGAGGTAGGAGAAACAGAGGACAGCATGGTGGACGCAATGTATCAGGAGCAAGGGTGTGGCTGGAGGTAGGAAAGACAGAGGACTGTATGATAGAAGCAATGTATCAGGCGCCAGGATGTGGATGGAGGTAGAAGCAACTGAGGACAGTATGGTGGACGCAATGTATAAGGAGCAAGGGTGTGGCTGGAGGTAGGAAAGACAGAGGACTGTATGATGAACGCAATGTATCAGGAGTCAGGAATTGGCTGGAGGTAGGAAAGACAAAGGACTGTATGATGGATGCAATGTGTAAAGAGCCAGGATGTGGCTGGAGGTAGGGGAGACAGAGGATTGTATAATGGACGCAATGTATCAGGAGTCAGGATGTGGCTGGAGGTAGGCGAAACAGAGGACAGTATGGTGGACGCAATGTATAAGGAGCAAGGGTGTGGCTGGAGGTGGACGCAATGTATCAGGCGCCAGGATGTGGTTGGAGGTAGAAGCAACTGAGGACAGTATGGTGGACGCAATGTATAAGGAGCAAGGGTGTGGCTGGAGGTAGAAAAGACAGAGGACTGTATGATGGACGCAATGTATAAAGAGCCAGTATGTGGCTGGAGGTTGGAAAGACAGAGGACTGTATGATGGACGCAATGTGTCGGGAGCCAGGATGTGGCTGGACGTAGGAGCAACAGAGGACAGTATGGTGGAGGCAATGTGTCAGGAGCCAGGATGTGGCTGGTAGTAGGAGAGACAGAAGACAGTATGTATATATATATACATATATATATATATATACATATATATATACATATATATATATGTAAATAAATTGTAAATAAATTAAGGCAACAGCATGATGGAATCACTGCACGCAGTAAGTAGTGAATGCATCTTTATTATTCATATAATCATGCATCTTTTATTACAGCAGAGTGTCACTGCACACAGTGCGGAAGTTCAGGCAGGTTTAATCTTGGTAATAGTTTGCCTCGCCTGGTCAATCAGAATATAAGGGGTCTGTAAGTAACAACTCGGTGAAGGAACAAACACACTACACTACATATGTGTGCTGGGTAAACTGTAGGAGTTATGGGTAAAGTGTAAGAGTGCATTATTTTTAAATATTGACATGTAACGAAAATATGCTGATGGTACACTTTCCGCAACGCGTCTGGTGCCGCTTATGTCAGCTGCATGTCATTATTTGGTATTGTTGTGTGTGCGGCATACGTCAGCTGCATGTCCTGACACGTTTATAGATTACGTCACCTTTACGTCGGTATGGCATGAGACTTTAGAGTCCTCTGTCTAACGTTTGTGGACGATATTGTGTCATTATTTTCAAATATTTAATAAAATGTCCTTGTACTCTTATTTCATAGGAGAATTATGGGTAAATTGTAGGAATTATGGGTAAACTGTAGGATTTATGGATAAAGTGTAAAAGCGCATTATTTTTAAATATTTACATATAAAGAAAATATAGTACGATATCGTGTTTTGTTCGTTTCTCGTCTCCTCGTTAGGTCCTTTGATCTTAGTTATTAATTATCCTGTTAATGACCATTGTTAACATACTCTTTGATCTCAGTTATTAATGACCCTATTCTGCTCGTACGGTCTGCCGCCACGACACGCTGCGTTCCGCACCTTCCTGAACGAACATTGTTCCAATTGGACTCATAATAGCAAGAGGCTTCAGAGTCCTCTGGCTAACGTTTGTGGACAATATTGTGTTGCTTTTGTATTGCTTCGTTGTAACGGCATTCCGATGAGAACTTTTGTTAACATATTCGGCACCGATCTAGTAGCTAACGATTGCCGCGTATTTGATTGGCTTAAACAGCTGCGATAAGGTAGACTGTATTATCGCTCGTCGCAGTAGCAGTAGTAGTACATCGATTGAGCCTCTGGCGAGGTAGAGACACCCCTAAGCTCGCGACAATATTTAATAACATTTGCTTGTACTCTTATTGAATAGGGGAATGATGGGTAAACTGTAGTGGGTAAACTGTAGGAATTATGGGTAAACTGTAGGAGTTATGTGTCCTGACACGTTTATAGCTTACTTCAGCTGTATGTCGGTATGTCAAGAAAAAAAAAATCAATAAAATTAAAATAAAAAATGAAAATTCAATTCAGTCGCCAGGGGGCGCTCTAGACGGTTAGGGTTAGCTCCAGTCGCTAGGGGGCGCTCTAGGGTTACGGTTAGGGTTACGGGCCAGGGGGCGCTCGGGCTACCCAGAAGGTTGTGAGGCTGCGCGCAGTTAAAATAAAAATAAAAATTTTAATAAAAAAAAAAAAAAAGAAAAAAAATTAAATTAAAAATAAATTTAAAATTAAATTCAGTCGCCAGGGGTGTGGGGTTACGACCGTTAGGGTTACGTCCAGTCGCTAGGGGGCGCTCTAGGTGGATATAGGTCACCGCTAGGGGGCGCTTAGGCTACCCAGAAGGCTCTGCGACCGGAAGTCAATGGACCACTCCCACTCTTTCGCTTGGTCATTCCTGCACTATAACTACTCACCCAGTCAAGAAAATTACAGCCTAATTTAATCTCTTTGGCAAATTCGCAATTAACTCTGAATTAAGTGCTCGCTTAACAGTAGGTATTACAGGATAGTTCACAGTCGTGTTACCCAGGTGTCTAAAAAGGCCTGCAGTAACTATTCCAGTCACTAGCCTGAGAACACATCCTAGAGTACCGTTATGGTTATGGTTATGTATTTATATTATAATACAATTAAAATAAATATGATATCAACTGGATGAAGCTGATATACCCTGCTATATTTATATTATGCATGGATCCCAAGTTCACGGATGTTTGTGTATGAAATATACAGAAACAAAATGCGATACCAGGTCAAAGCAGCTGTAGGGGTAGCACTTTGGAAGTAGAATTTAATACACAACATATGCAATACGCACACACACACACACACACACACACACACACACACACACACACACACACACACACACACACACACACACACACACACACACACACACACACACACACACACACACACACACACACACACACACACACACACACACACACACACACACACACACACACACACACACACACACACACACACACACACACACACACACACACACACACACACACACACACACACACACACACACACACACACACACACACACACACACACACACACACACACACACACACACACACACACACACACACACACACACACACACACACACACACACACACACACACACACACACACACACACACACACACACACACACACACACACACACACACACACACACACACACACACACACACACACACACACACACACACACACACACACACACACACACACACACACACACACACACACACACACACACACACACACACTTTTTTTTGAGATTGCTCAAAGTGTACAGTAGAAAAATTATCTAAGAAAAACATTTCATATGTTTATATTGTAGGTTAGTGATGTTAAACATATGCTGTCATAGCATCATTACTTCAATACCGCAGGAAACCTAAGAACGAAGTAATGCAGATGACAAACTACAGCTCCGTATAGTGCTTACATATTTCCAATAATTTATATTAAATGCATATTGAGAAATAATAGATAAAAATATAATACAACTGTCCTAAGAGAAAGAACAACAACGTACTTTGGGAATAGTTTGTGATTGGAATATGATGTACTGACGAAGATAGCTATATAATGAATCATGCCACACATAACTTGGATTAGGACACGTTGAACAGCTGACCGATATGGTTGTTCTCAGTAAAAGAGTATGACAACATAAAATAACCGTGTTTGCCTTGTGAGCCTAAAGCCAGTAAGGTGGTAGTGAAGACAGCGACACGTGTGATGCATACACCCAGAGGGTATGTAATATAATACTAATAGTAACATATGCTGCATACATTGTTGTGTGCAGTAACTTATTTCAAGGCATTGCTTAGACAACCAAATAATAATGACTCTATAATGTGTTTACATATATCCGTAATAATTAATATTTTGATCGATAATAAAACCAAAAATAGTACTAATACAATTTTAAGCAGTCAAGTGTAAATTGGAAGAGTAGACTATGTTATCATTGATTTATAGTAGAGCATTGCGAACCAATGAAACCTGCATACTGACTCTTTAAATATACCAATGAGTTTATTTTCAAACAAATATTTATATAACTGCTTGATTTTTTAAACCAAACATGCCATAACTTTGTAAGAAAATTGAAAATTGTGTCAGTTTTAACAGGACGTCGGTTAAATTCCATACTTGTCAAATTGTTTTGTTTGGGTGACTGCTTTAATACTTCTAGTTGATAAGATACAAGGTGAACGGTTTAATTTCGATACGCCACCATAAAAGGGTATCATAATGACCAGATACCCGGTGCGATCATCTTTCATACATTCAATAAAAATGGTACAGCAAAAATGACACATGGTTTAGAAAATGGTAGAGAAATTTCATACAGTTTATAAAATGACAGACACAGGGCTAACGTCATGCTGTTATGACGCTCGTATATACAGTTAGCAAATTAAAGTGCACCACAATTAACTAAGATTAGTCATACAATGCAAGTGTACCAAAACAAACATAAACTATAGATGCAGTTCTTACAACGATGCAGGTTGTTACATCGATCATAACAGCCCTAGCCGCACCCCGTTCGTTGCTAAGGCAACCGGAGTCCACAGTCCACAGTCCACTCGTTCGTCTATACTGATGTACTTACCTCGCCCAGTGTTTTAAAATAGCTCTCTGCTATAGCGCGCCCCGACAGGCGTGGTATTACAATAATAATTCATAATCATATTATGTAATACTTGTAGTGATTTTGTTTATATTACTATATTCTGACGATTATGTTCATAATTAATTGTTTTGTACTTCTTGCATTGTTTGGTTAGTTATAACAAATATATTATAATCATACGCAGAGTTTGTTCTTTTCTTCACAGAACCTAGCTTAGATAGATTTAAGTGTAAATGACCGGCTTATCGTTAAACTTGTTCAGACTTGCATACGTCCAGTGTGCCAACCAACGCTTTAACAACAATGCTAATATCACTACAGAAAACCGTGTTATTTATCACGCGCATTTCCCGAGTACCTTAGCATACAGGTGAATGTGGTAAATACTTAGTTTCAATGCGTTAACATGCAACTAAATGCGATAATACTTAGTTAAAAAGCGTTACCATACAGCTAAATGTGGTAATTCCTTAGTTAAACAGCAGTAACATACAGCTAATTATGGTAATTTCTTAGCTAAAAAACATTAACACGCAGCTAAATGCGGTAATTACTTAGCTTAAAAGCGTTAACATACAACTAAATGTGGTAATTATTTAGGTAAAAAGCGCTAACATACAGCTAAATGTGGTCATTTATTAGCTAAACAGTTTTAACATATGTGGTAATTACTTAACTTAAAAGCGTTAACTTGCAACTAAATATGGTACTTACTTAGCTAAAAATGCTAATTACTTAGCTAAAAGTTGTATTTGCTTAGCTTAAAACCGTTAACATGCAGGTAAATATGGTAAATAATTAGCTTAAAATCGCTAACATACAGCTAAATGTGGTAATTTCTTAGCTTAAAAGCGTTAACCTACAGCTAAATGCGGTATTTACTTAGCTAAACTCATTAACATGTAGTTGTATTTGGTACTTACTTAGCTTAAAAGCGTTAACGTACAACTAAAAGTGATATTTACTTTGCGAAAACAAACTTAACATAGAATGTGGTATATACTTAGCTAAATAGCGTTAACATACAATTAAAAGTGATACTTAATATGCTAAAAGCGTTAGCACACAGACAAGCGTGGCAATTACGTAGCTAAAATGTGGTAAGATACAAATAAAAGTGACATTTACTTAACATGTTAACAGGCAGATAAATGTGGTAAACACTTAGCTTAAAAGCATTACATACGTAACTAAGTGTGACAAAATACATATAAAAGCGGTATTTTCTTAGACAAATCGGTACTCTTTCTCATAACTCGTGCTATGTATGATTCATACGATAACCAATACCCTAAATATGTTAGATGTACGCATACAGGTCAACTCGTTGATGCATACACAGCTGTTTTTATTATTTATGCAGACAGGACGTCACGTGGTCTACTCTTCTTAGAGAAACGACAAAAATAACAATAATGAAACCCGATTTTCATCATAGCTGGCATCGAATAAATTACTGCACAGCATTGTGCAAATGACGGGCTTATCTTTCAACGTGTTCAGACTTGCATACATCCAGTGGGCGAACCAGCGCTTTAACTACAGCGCTAATATGACTACATATAGCCAGGTTATTTAAAACGCGCATTTCCCGAGTACCAAAATCCACTAGTCAGCTGTTAGTATCGCCTTAATGCGGCAGAGCGGTGTCATATTACGGAATACAACACGACCGCATTCCTACATGGTATGTAGCCCGCTGCATTCCGCGAAACGGGAGCATATACCCTAACCGCAACGTCAGCGGTATGCTCCGCGAGCATCTACCCATCTCCCACCAGATGGACACACGAGCCATTCATCCTCCTTACCTCATTAATCATCCACGATGTTTATGAAACTCATACGCATAACTTTTATAAAACTATAACCGACGAATCACAGCTCTTTATACCATTCACTGATAACGTACTGAACCCTGATTGATTAACTCTCTCATTCATTGATACCGTACTCAATAACCGCCACGTCAGCGATATGTGGGTTTTCCCTAAATAACCATCACGTTAGCGATAGGTGGGTTTTTCCCACTAACCGCTACGTCAGCGATATGTGGGTTTTTCCCGAAATTGAAATAAAAAATAAAAAATTAAAATAAAAAATAAAAAATAAAAAATTTAAATAAAAATTTAAAATAAAAATAAAAATAAAAATAAAAATTAACCAATGTCTATTTTTAGAAAATAAAAATTAACCAATGTCTATTTTTAGCTACCACCAAAAATCTACCAAAATTGCCGCCACAATTGCTTATTGAAAAAGACTTACATACTACTTACACAGTTAATAGTTGATTGTCAAGCATTTATCAGCGGTCGATTTCTTGCGTTCCTTGGGAAAATACATTATATAATTCCAGTATGCCTACGCGAGCAATCGTGTGCGCGTAATGCCGCGTAGACATTGATTGGTGGACTCCAATTGCACACCAACATCACACGACGTTTAAATGCAACGCAGGACAAGAGAGCCCAGCCCTGAGGGATACATGGTCTGTTTAACTAAAGGTTAGCTTTGAATTTGTCTGAAACATTTTCAGATGTGGTCAAACGGGTTCATTACAAGGTAACCATAACAAAGAAAATATTTTATTGTCATAGACACATTTTATAATTAATCCATACTTCAAATAATCTGAAATGTGATGCACTCAGTAATTCATAAAAAAAACTGACATCTGCTTTGTTTCTAGGTGAGAGGACATTGTGGCGCCTCAGCAACTAAGGTGACCTGCCAGTTTTGTGTTTCTCGTGGCTAGAATCTATTTATTTTTCAATTTATTTTTAATAAAAAGAATATCATGTTAATTTTCTCAGTCTCCTAAAGAAAGTAGTAATGTGGATGAATAAAACAATACATAACTGTGGATAACTGTCTACATAAATGAGTTAAAGATATCACAGCATGTCAGCATGCCCTGTCCATTTATTTTTTTATTTAAAATTTATTTTACTAAAAAAGATTGATCAAGTTTACAGTCATTCTCAGTCTCATAAAGAATATAAAAATATGGGGAAAATGTATTAAAAGAACAACAACATTGGTATAATAGACACATTTAAAGTTTATTTGAAAATTGCTTAATTTTATTCCACGGTATTAAGACTTCACTATATAAATGCTTTATTTTATAATAGCCTATTATACAATTCCACGGTATTAAGACAAATGTTGTATTTTATTATAGGCTATTATTATATTCCACTATATTAAAACTTCACTACATAAATGTTGTACTTAATAAAAAGCATATTATGATATTATCGCATTCCACGGTATTAAGATTTCACTACATAAATGCTGTACTTTATCAAAAGCATATTATGATATTATCCTAATCCGCAGTATTAAGTCAAACTTTATAAAAAAAAGCATATTAGGATATTATCCTATTCCATAACAGTAAGTCTTCACTACACAAGTTAGATATTTGTCACTTCCTCTTTGGTGAAGGAATAAAAGAATTGATAACATACGAAACAAGTGATGTCGATATTTTATTGATTTCCAAGAAACAACATAACACGCAGACATTAAACGCTGCTCTGAACAAAGTCAAATACACGACAGTCGTTTCAATTAGATCTTTCCCAAAAGTTATCACAAACGTCTTCATGGATACGGCTAGACTTCGATGCAACAGGCACACGGCGCAATAACGCACGATAGAAAGCTCTGCAGTGTTCTGTTGTTGAAAGTCCAATTTGCGCAGTTGTCACTCAGAAAGTTAACGAATTCGTCGAGTTGTGGAGGCAAGCCTTAGGAATCGAAATATTCTTCACGTCCGTCTTTCGTCAACTACATGCTGATCCAGTGTTGACCCCCTTTATCGCTCGAATGAGTGTTACACACGAACGCCGCCGGGTAACTAGTGATAGTAGCCGTGGGTCTCTGGGAACCACGCCGAGGACGAACGTCAGATACGAGGACTCTTTGTATCTGCTTCGTGTCCATTCTTCGGTAGTCGTAGACGACGTTCCTGTTTCTATCGCTCTGAAGTATCGTCTTGAATTCTCCGTAGACGATGACGTTTACCGTCTGATCGAGTGGCTTATCAAAATGCATCTCGACTCGAAAGTTACATGGGTGGCACCTGTGAGAGCGGCTATATTTTAGCCTTAACGGGAGTCTCATGGACCCTTATTTGATAGAATTCTTTTTTATACTTTTATATACTCAATTGTTGAGAGATATGTATGCAGTGGGTCAAGTAAAGTATATATGTCTGTCTGTCTGTATGTATCAAATTAAAATGCGGTCCGTCGCACGCATCGGGGGCAAATCGAACGAAAATAGGGTGTATCCTCCTCTAAAACTCCTCTCGATTGATATCGTTTCATTCGTCCAGAAACATCTTACCAGTTCCAGCAAACAGATTACAGTAACTTCTCACGTAGCCACCATCACCAAAACGAGGCTGGGGAGGTTTCGCCGGGACTTGCTGTCCATCTACGAATAATCGGAGAAAATTCAAATTGTGTGTCTTACGTGGAACGCGTTCTTGGCGTAGGCTCCATTGTATGCGTCGTTGTTCAGCACAACACCACTCTCTTAGGCAAAATGCACTAGTAAACGTTTTCGTGAGTGTGCGACATTGCACCCGAGGTATCGAAAAAACACTGCAGTCGACTCTTCGCAACAGATACTTGGCTGTTCCCTTTTCCAAAGCCTTTATGTGACCCATCTGCACGGCAGGATTCAGCTTGGCTTTTCGAGTAAACAAAGCCGCCTCGACGATGCGCATTTTGTAAACCGGATCGTCACCACCAGCCATGAGTGCAAATGCGTCCTTACTCTGAACCAGACGAACTTTCACGTCGACGCCATTGATCAGGTAGCGATCTTGGAAGAAGAGGTCCACGTGTAAACAACCCATCCTGTCGACGATTCGCCCACCAGTAGTGTATTCCTTTTTTGCAGACACTTGTTAGAGTCGTCCATTGCGTCCACGTGTTCGACCGTTTCTTTGAACCACAATTCGCTGGTCAGTTGACTCTCTTTTGCTTCCGCTCCGTGATTCAGCAAACTCTCGATGTATGGACGATAGGCGTAGGTATTGTTAGGTGCCGTCACGAGTGTTCCATTCAACGACACGTCATTGGCTAAACATCGAATGCATCCAGTTATTTACAGAACCTACAGGCGAACCCTGATCGATGCTTGTTCCGTTCGACTTGATTATGCATGCTCAAACCAAGAAGTAAGTGTTGGCCACGTCCGACCCGGGTACCAAGAATTCGATGTGTCCATTCGTACTTATGGACGTGACAGGTCGATGTTCAATGCATTGAGTATGTTCGATGCTCGTTTGAGTCGTCGGTAAACTAAACAGGTCCAGTTTGCTTTTTATTCCCTCGTACGTGGTGAACGAAAACCATGTCGACGATTAGCCGAATATGTATCGCCACGACGTGTCTTCTGTCGTCTGCGTTTCTTTGCCACACTGACTGGAGTTCTCGTCGGCTTGGAGACGGAGAGCAACTCGTATGCCGTGCGGCCCACTACCACCACCAACTCCACTACTTCGTAATAATCAGCTGATCATGTCCTTTCCGGTTTGTTTTACCCGCCTCTTTGCTCTTTGCGGATTCTTTAATGTCCTGTCCAGACAACACCAGCCACTCCCAAACCGTTCTTCAATTCTCGTATTCCCAAGACAAGGGCACCCCTCTTGATAAGAGGCACGGCATTTCGAATCAGCCCACCGAACAAGCTACCCAGACTGTGGCCTCGTGGCACCCTAGCCCCAACAAACACAGGCAACCCTTCACCGACTTGCCTGACGTAATAATCTTCAAAACACCTGGCACGATTCATGTTTTGCATCGTCGAAAATTAAGCGTCACGGTTGTCTTACCACGTTCAAATGGCACACAACGACCTGCATAGTCTCGATCGTTGTAAATATTATTTGTGGAAGTCTGGAACATACTGTATGTTGTCGAAGCTCTTTGCCACCAAATCTCCGTGTTTGCATTCTATCGGTACAATCCTCAACAGGGACACGACGCTGCCTCCGAATACACCTGATTCCACGACGTTGGTCTAGACATAGAGCGAGTAAAATCCCTGAGCCATATCTACCACGGAGTATGCTTCAACAGCGTAGGTAAGCATTTCTTGAACAGAGGAACTATCTATCTGGGCATCGCGTTTCGGGCTATGGATGGGTGACTTGTGAACACTTAGTATGGCTCTCATGGAACTCATTGATCGTGAATACGGTATTCGGTGTCATGTTGTCATGTGTAACGTCACTTTTTGAGTAACAAACAAACAAACAAACAAACAAACAAACAAACAAACACAAACAAACAAACAAACAGTGTAGCTCAGTTTAAATTTTTCTCCACCATGATACCCGCCAGTGTGTTGTTTATTACCCGGATCACTTTATTAGGTTCGTCGTGATAACCGGTTTCGATCCTGCCACTTGAGTGAATACCGTAAGGATCGCTTCTCGCGAGGAATAACCAAGAATCCTCTTCTCTGTCGTTGTGCCAACTTTGCGGGTATTGGAATTCCATCGCTTTCCAATTGACCAGGTAGACGTATACGCCGCGACAAGGCTGTTACGGAGTGGTCAAAGTATTGTTGGGATGCAATTCCATCGACGCATTGCTAGGCAAGGTTAGGTAGAAATCAGACAATGTCGCCATTGCGTTTCATTGACGTATTAGGTAACAGGTAACCGAGAAAACAAACTGCTTAACAGTGCCGTCTATATATTGGAGTTGTCTTTAGTTAGGTTGTAGATACTAACCACTATGACGGTGTACAGAACGACGACTTAACAGTGCCGTCTATAGATTGGAGTTGTCTTTAGTTAGGTTGTAGATACTAACCACTATGACGGTGTACAGAACGACGACTTAACAGTGCCGTCTATAGATTGGAGTTGTATTTTGTTAGGTTGTAGATACTAACCACTATGACGGTGTACAGAACGACGACTTAACAGTGCCGTCTATAGATTGGAGTTGTCTTTAGTTAGGTTGTAGATACTAACCACTATGACGGTGTACAGAACGACGACTTCACAGTGCCGTCTATAGATTGGAGTTGTCTTTAGTTAGGTTGTAGATACTAACCACTATGACGGTGTACAGAACGACGACTTAACAGTGCCGTCTATAGATTGGAGTTGTCTTTAGTTAGGTTGTAGATACTAACCACTATGACGGTGTACAGAACGACGACTTCACAGTGCCGTCTATAGATTGGAGTTGTATTTAGTTAGGTTGTAGATACTAACCACTATGACGGTGTACAGAACGACGACTTGACAGTGCCGTCTATAGATTGGAGTTGTCTTTAGTTAGGTTATAGATACTAACCACTATGACGGTGTACAGAACGACGACTTGACAGTGCCGTCTATAGATTGGAGTTGTCTTTAGTTAGGTTGTAGATACTACCCACTATGACGGTGCACAGAACGACGACTTGACAGTGCCGTCTATAGATTGGAGTTGTCTTTAGTTAGGTTGTAGATACTAACCACTATGACGGTGTACAGAACAACGACTTGACAGTGCCGTCTATAGATTGGAGTTGTCTTTAGTTATGTTATAGATACTAACCACTATGACGGTGTACAGAACGACGACTTCACAGTGCCGTCTATAGATTGGAGTTGTCTTTAGTTAGGTTGTAGATACTAACCACTATGACGGTGTACAGAACGACGACTTCACAGTGCCGTCTATAGATTGGAGTTGTCTTTAGTTAGGTTGTAGATACTAACCACTATTACGGTATACAGAACGACGACTTGACAGAAGAAGGCGATTTCAGATTTCGGGCATGGATTTCCAAACAACATCCAACGTTTGCTGTTACTTCCGGTATCTCCGAGACATGTGTTTTCGAAGCGCGCATCCGGCAAAGTACACGAATGATCACTCGACCGGGGTGTTTTAGCCTTTATACTCGACGAGAGATCTCTTATTCAAGCAGCTGTTAAAAGAATCGGGATACCCTACCCACTTGACCAGTACCTGTATATTTCTCCCTCGTTTGCACTGCTGGCTGCAACACATTCTCCAAACGGGCATTTTTTGTAGGTTGTCGATCAAACGATAAACGGGTAGGTCGAAACGATGCACTCCTTTAACGATGAATATATCATCGCTCCAGTTGGGTATGTAACACTTCTCGAAACGTCTCTTGACTTTGCTGATTCGCGCGCGATCGCCGATTTTTAAACCGGATTTGATTTTACTGCAGCCTAGGTTTCCATACAACCTTTGCCAAACCTCTTATTGATTTGTCCAATTCCTCCGTAATTCCAGTTTGTATCGTGTCATAGTAAATTTCGCTTCAAAACGCTATCTGAACGTGCCTGCTTACCCGAGCGTGGAGCCATATCGTAATAATGCTGTTGTTTCGTGAAAGACTATTTAGTAAGGTTCCCAAGCGTTGTAACGATGGTGCCAAAGCGGGCGAGCGCAATGAAACTGGCCGTTTACGACGGCGCAGTTGTTGACGATCACGGCCAAAGGGACTGCCGTTTTCTTTTGGCATGTCATCGTCGATGGAGGCTGTCTGCAAGTACATCCAACGATCGGGGTTCCCTATTAAATCCATAGGCGTGTTCACATCCTTGAGACCCTAAACAAACGTCTTCCATTCCATATGTTCAAACGATTTCTGTTGTCTGAGCACGTCGTTCATGAGATCCACGATGTTACATGTGTGCGCCGCAATGTTTCTGTACACCAATTCACCACGATCGTTCCACCCCACGACATCTTTGATTTTATCAAGGAATCGTCGTGCCTTCTGCGTCATAGCTTTCGGGAGGCTGTTGATGGTTTCGTTTTCAATAGAAGGTTGTATTTTGTTTTCTTGTTCTACTTTATTTTCTTCGTTGCTGGGTTATTAACGACCACACGCATGGGTTCCTGCCTACTTTTGTCGGAGAGATCGTTGTATTGGCTCAGCACCTGGTTGTACAACACTACCTTTTCCCTCTCGTGTAAATCGTCTCATTCTAGGATGTCTCGCATTTCGTCGTCGAGTCGTCAACACACACTTCCAACAGGGGCAACAGCACGAGAAGGGAGTTGCGGTTGGATGTTCTCCAAAACACTAGGATCCACCAGTGCCATTTCCTTTGTATGCTCTATCGTGGCCTAGTTACGATTGAAATAAGGCCGGCACCAACGGTGCTAGAATCAACGTGGCTAACGGAGCCAATAATGCCGGCATCAAACCTCCTTTCTGTAGAATACGTTTTCTCCTGTCGAGACCGGTTTTCTTGAGCACCAACGTTTTGAGGTCCTTTAAGTACCGAATTGTTTACTATTCTGACCTGTCTTCAGTGGCACGTTCCCTTTTAAAATGTTCAGCGCACACTCGCATAAACTGTGTATAAGATCAGACTTTCCCTTGGTTATGATGGCTTTGGCTAACGTAGGGTCTGCCTTGGCGAGCAGGTAAAAACACAACGCGTTCCTCTTCACTCGTGTCGACACTTCACTCGTGTTTCCATTTTATATCTTCGGAAGGTAGGCGTACTTCATTGTCTGGTTCCGGCACTATGTTGGTATGTAGGTACAAGTGTTCCGGCGTGGTCTGTTTCAGATCGACGAACAAGTACGGTGTGGCACGGACATTGCATCTCTGAACGCTCCCAGCATGTACTTTACACGACCTGGATACATACGTTTGGCTAAGTTGCCTAATGTCACAAGGATTCTTAAAAAAACACAATGTACTGTGCATTTATACTCATGGTTCGACTTTACCTATCGGAAATTAATTCTGTACTAAATACAGTACAGACGTGTTGCAATGATAATCGTTGATTATCACCAAGTTCCTCGTTTTGAGTCGAACGCCGACAGGTCAGATAGAGAAAAATTATGTTCGCGTGTGTTAACATAAAGAACCCCCTAGATGACGCCATCTGAAGAGGTTTGCATTGCAACCAGTATACACCACGAGGCGCTAATCGCCAGAAAACAACACCGGAAGTGTCCGTCAGAAGGTGAGGCTTCATCGTGTCCGATAGAGGCGCTTCTCAGTACACGCTTTAGTTAGTCTCTGGTCGGTAGAGGCACGTAAAATAGGTCGTGCGTTACGCGCTGGGCGATAATAGACGCATCAGTTCGGTACCTAGGGTTCAGCCTCCTGTTACATTTCCCATTGACGACCATGTTAACGTTTTGCACGATTATAAGAAAATGGGACCATCAAAAATTCTGAAACTCTGCCGTTGTCATCATCTCATTGACATGCTGTTCGAGTTTAGTCAAAGTCTCGTACTTCTAACTTTTTTTAAATGGCTGAACGTGTCATGCCCATCAATGTTTACCGATTTCTGCAAGAATTACTACGCACATGTGCATTGTGGTGAAAAAATTGCCAAAAATCCTTCCGCCTATTGAAATCATCTAAAAATCCACAGTTACACTGCCAACATGTTCTACCAGCAAATCTGCCAATGTACCTGCTCAAATGCAGTTATGTCAGATGATGTGATTTTTTTAAAATGACACATACCTAAAATTACTGTGCCCTACATTCGTCTGTAACGCACCAGGAAGTGTAACTGAGGCATGATCCCAAATAGACATCACAATGTTTGCGAAAAAAATTGAATTTAACATATTTTAGAGACACACATGTTTCATGCACTCAGTCAAAATTTTTTTACATCTGTCCATATGTTTGGTTTTTAGACACATTTCAACAATACCACCCCACTGGGCAGTGCATGCCCAGGATAGCCGCTTTAATGTGTAACGACCTATAATCCACCTTAACTCTTGAAGGTACACACTTTCTCAGCTAGCATTTATGAATTTGTAACACCATGTTTCAGAGAGCCAAGCATATGTTCTGTAAGCACATTGTATTCAGCCAGCTTTTATTTTACACTGAAAATTATATTTTTTTTTTGCCTCTTGCCCTATTACGCATATGTAAATATACACAAGATTCACCTTAAACTGTGAATTCCATCAAAGCTAGACTTCTCAACTAGTTCAATTGCATAACATTATACAACCTAATTAGCAAACTAGCAATAACAAAGGCACTTGCCTGATGGATCAGCTCCAGCCAGCCAGTAGACTTTATCAGATAGCATGTTGCCCTGTCCAAGATTTCCCCAAGCCACAAGAGGGCATACTACCTCAGGTGGTCTCCACAGTAGGCACATGTGTCTAATTAGCTGAAGTAAACAAAAACTGACCAATAAGTCATTATATTACAATGTCATTGACTGAGATTGATATACATGTCCAAATCGAGGCTTTACTAATGCAATTCTCTCCCCTCCCCCATAATACAGATGTTCTGTCACTGTCATTTGAACTTTCAGACTGATTAGAAGTCTGTGATTTCAAATAACGGTTTGTCACTTTAAACTGTAATTTTGCCTGGATTACCGTGCATTGTTACAAAATGGAAGCGACAGTAATTGAGAATAGTGAGAGTAAAATTAAGAGTGAGAGTGAGGTTAAGAGTAAGTGCAAACCACCCCCTGGTGGCATTAAGAAAGTGCGCCGTTTCAAACGTGGCCACCCATACTGGGGACCACAAAATGCTGCAACATCAGAAACTCGACAAACGAACCGCAGCATGTGGCTGCGACGATTGAACATGGATGAATATTCAAGAGTGGTACATGTAACCCCTGGTGGACTGCTAACAGTGCCCGATGCTGATGGCGTATGTGGAAATAGCAAGATTCTACGACCACGATCAGATAAATGCCCTGACTTAACAGACAGCTACCTTCAGACAGAAGAGACTGATGGAGTTTCTGAGATGCGTCTGCTAAACATGCAGAAGAATGTGGCAATGTGGAATGAGTGTTTCACAGAGCATGCGAAAAACACAACATGCACATCTCCACAGTTAGAAGTACACAACGAAAGACAAGTTGGTTTATGCTGGAAAATGTCATTACATTGTCTGCACTGTGAATATCAGTCAGGCATGCACAAATTGTACACCGAAGTAGACACTGGCAGTTGTGGTCAAAAACCAGCTACATCGAATGTGGCACTCCATGTCGGACTTCAGGATTCGACAATGGGAATCACAAAGATGCGTCACATTCTGGCTGCAACGAACACACCCCCTCCAAGCCGATGTGGATTGCAAAGAAATGCAGACAGGGTTGCCGGTATCACTGCCCAGGCAACAATGGATGATTTGAAGCAGAAAAGAGAGCAAACAAAAGAGATTAACATTATGCGTGGTCTGCCAGAAAATGCCCCGATCAACATAAGCATGGATGTGAGGTATAACGCAACAGCACATAAGAACAGTTATGGAGTCGGGCAGGCTGCATCGCAAGCTATCGGAGCTGCCATAGAGTGGCAGACAGATCAACACCAGATCATAGGTTTTCATCTAGAGAATAAGCTGTGCAAAGTAGGTGCCATGCTTCGCAGTCAAGGTCACAATGTCACATGCCCAGGTCATGAGCGATGCTCGGCAACTCTACGAGCAGTGGATCCAATCTCGGAGTATGAAATTGGCAAACAGATAGGCCACAGTTTCACACAGGACAATGTCGCAATCAGATATGTGGCTACTGATGGAGATGCTTTAGCTTCTCGTGGGTTACAGGATGCTATGCCAGCAGTCCCCATAGAAAGACAGACTGACACAACACACCTTGGTCAGACGCAATTTAGACATATCATGAAAGCTTCATTCTCCCCCCGAATGTTTCCGGGAGAAACAGCCATCATCAGAGCAGAAAAGAAAAGAATGTTTGCTGAAGATGTGAAGACCAGATGCCAGAAGATCTACACAAGTGTGCACACCCTGTATTCCAGTGACATTACTACCATCACTAGTAAGATGCCAAAGATAATTCAGACTACTGTAGACTGCTATGCTGGTTCATGCAAAAACTGTCGCCGACATGCAGTGGTATGCCGAGGCGGATTGCAAAACAATTGGTGGCATAAATCACAGCACTTGAAGGCAAGTGGTATGACACGACTGAATATGACAGAGGGCGATAGGTTAACACTCCAAGGGTTGATAGAAATGCGTCTCGGAAATGCAGCACTTCAGATGACACAACATAGATTAACCACAGACAAGAATGAATCGATCAACAGATCATTCTCTGCATCCCTTCCAAAGAATGTGAACTTCAGCAGAAATGCACAGGGACGAGTGTGTTCAGTCATTGATCGTATAAATTATGGAGCTGGAAATTCAATGCTACGAAAACTGGAAAATGTAAAGTGTCCTATCACAAAGGGTGGCAGGGTTGCTCGGGCAGTCAAGAACATTCAGCACGACGTGGTCTACCAGCGAGCATATTCCAGACAGCCATCAGTGCGACTGCAAAGACGGCATACAAAATTAAAGAGAATGAAAGACTATTTTGAAGCAAAAGAGAAACGGCGTCAAGAAGATAGATACAGAAAAGGTCAGCTTGACCCAAAACCTGCAACTCGAGCAAGTGTGGCTAAGGCATCAACTTCAGGATTGACAAGCATAGCCACTGTTACTAGGCCAGTGGTGAAAAGAAGGCGGCGGCAGAGAAAGCCACCTGCAGATCGCACTGATCACCCATATTCGTTAAGATCACGGACATCTGCTGACCACAACTATGCCAGCAGAGAGTAAACACACAAGAACTATGCACACACAACATTCTAATAATGCAATATTCTGTATTTCATGCAGCATCTACTATCTACCTACTGACATATCTGCGAACACAATCATACGAAGACCTAGAGACCAAGACACATGACATACTGCTGACACTGATACCAAGACCAACACACACGATGCAACACCAGTTATGATGGCTAACTGACATTGATGCACATCAGTGAATAAGACGTTGATTCGAAACAGTTCATTCTACACAACTCGAAAAAATGTAAGTTTTTACCATTTCTTTTATTTCATCTCTAATAGACACTGGGGGTATTCCCCATGACCAAAGCAAATGTTTTTAGCTATGCAATATTGCCTGTTGTTATTTACAGAGTGTGGCTCCATATATATATATATATATATATATATATATATATATATATATATATATATATATATATATATATATATATATATATATATATATATATGGCTTTCTTTCACACACAGGCTGTTATGGCACAGATAACTAGCATCTAAGCCTGGGTCAAAACGTGTGATCCTATGCTGAAACATGTAACTGAGCATATGCACTGTTACTGTACGACTGTAGCCACATCTGAATCGGCAATTAATAACTCCATATTTAACTATTCTTCCTTTTGTGCAGCCTGTACACAGTACAGACTCATTGTTTGATGACAGACACACATTTTCATGCATTTTATCAGTATATTTTTGCAAAAAACCCTCCTCCACGACTGTTTAATGGCTACCACATTTCCGTTGCCAGGGTGCCTATTTGGGTTCAGCCTCCTGTTACATTTCCCATTGACGACCATGTTAACGTTTTGCACGATTATAAGAAAATGGGACCATCAAAAATTCTGAAACTTCTTACCTGCCGTTGTCATCATCTCATTGACATGCTGTTCGAGTTTAGTCAAAGTCTCGTACTTCTAACTTTTTTTAAATGGCTGAACGTGTCATGCCCATCAATGTTTACCGATTTCTGCAAGAATTACTACGCACATGTGCATTGTGGTGAAAAAATTGCCAAAAATCCTTCCGCCTATTGAAATCATCTAAAAATCCACAGTTACACTGCCAACATGTTCTACCAGCAAATCTGCCAATGTACCTGCTCAAATGCAGTTATGTCAGATGATGTGATTTTTTTAAAATGACACATACCTAAAATTACTGTGCCCTACATTCGGCATGATCCCCTAGCCGATAAGGGCCCCTTTTGTTCTTATGGAAATTAGTTCATAGACTATCCACCAGGGGCGAGTACCAACAAATTCCACCAAGGGGTGCTCAAGTAGTGTCGTCACTATCCGCCAGGTGGCGCTCTGTTACGTTTAGAAGAATAATGTGATGCCAAATGGGGAGGTTGATAGAAAAGGTGTCTCAAACATAGCCTGCGTCACTTTCCTCCGCTAGGAAATTGCTATCAGCGAGGCTACTAACTGCTTATCACGAACACCACCTTTCACATGAAATATGCGTTTAAATGTGGATGCACCGTAGTAGTAAGTTGGTCGTTTACAATAAGCAAATGTGGCGGCAATTTTGGTCGATTGTTGTTGGTGGTAGCTAAAAATAGACAAAATCCACATATCGCTGACGTGGCGGTTAATTGGGGAAAACCTACATATCGCTGACGTGGCGGTTAGTTGGGAAAAACCCATTTTAAAAATAAGCAAATATGCAAAATCGTGGATGATTAATGAGGTAAGGAGGATGAATGGCTCGTGGGTCTATCTGGAGGGAGTAAGGTATATGCTTGCGTTTCGCGGAATGCAGCGGGATACAGACCCTGTTAGGAATGCGGTCGTGTTGTATCCCGTAATATGACACCGTTCTGCCGCGTTCCCGAAAGTGGATTTTGGTACTCGGGAAATGCGGGTTTTAAATAACCTGGCTATATGTAGTCATATTAGCTATGTAGTTAAAGCGCTGGTTCGCCCACTGGATGTATGAAAGTCTGAACAAGTTGAAAGATAAACCCGTCATGTGCGCTGTGCAGTAATTTTTTCTGTGCCAGCTATGATGAAATTCGGGTTTCATTATTATTATTTTTGTCGTTCCTCTAAGAAGAGTAGACCACGGGACGTCTTGTCTGGCTAATAAAGACAGCGGGTATGCATCAACGAGTTGATCTATATGCGTACATCTAACATATTTCGGTCATTGGTTATCGTATGAGTGATACATAGCACGAGTAATGAGAAAGAGTACCGATTTTATATTTATTTTGTCACACTTAGTTACGTATGTAATGCTTTTAAGCTAAGTGATTATCACATTTATCTGCATGTTAACACTTTTAAGCTAAGTAAATATCACTTTTATTTGCATGTTAACACATTTTAGCTACGTTACTACCTCGATTGGCTGTGTGTTAACGCTTTTAGCATATTAAGTATCACTTTTAATTGCATGTTAACGCTATTTAGCTAAGTATGTACCACATTTAGTTGTATGTTAACTTTTTTAGCAAAGTAAATATCACTTTTAGTTGTACGTTAACGCTTTTAAGCTAAGTAAGTACCAAATACAGCTACATGTTAATGAGTTTAGCTAAGTAAATACCGCATTTAGCTGTATATTGGCTCTCATAAGCTAAGTAATTACCACAATTAACTGTAGGTTAACGCTTTTAAGCTAAATAATTAACACGTTAGCTGTATGTTAGCGATTTTAAGCTAAATATCTATCATATTTACCTGCATGTTAACGGTTTTAAACTAAGCAAATACAACTTTTAGCTAAGTAATTAGCATTTTTGCTAAGTAAGTACCATATTTAGCTGTATGTTAGCGCTTTTTAGCTAAGTAATGACCACATTTGCTGTATGTTAACCCTTTTTAGCTCAGCAATGACCACATTTAGTTGTATGTTAACGCTTTTTAGCTAATAAATTACTGCATTTAGTTGCATGTTAATGCATTTTAGCTGCTAACGAATTACCACATTTAGCTGTATGTTAACGCTTCTAAGCTAACTAATTACCACATTTAGTTGTATGTTAACGCTTCTAAGCTAACTAATTATCACATTTAGCTGTATGTTAATGCTGTTTAGCTAAGTAATTACCGCATTTAGCTGTTTGTTAACGTTTGTTAGCTAAGTAAATACATCATTTAGCTGTAGGTTAACCCTTTTTAGCTAAGTAATGACCACATTTAGTTGTATGTTAACGCTTCTAAGCTAACTAATTACCACATTTAACTGTATGTTAATGCTTTTTAACTAAGTAATTACCACATTTAGCTGTTTGTTAACGTTTGTTAACTAAGTAAATACATCATTTAGCTGTAGGTTTACCTTTTTTTAGCTAAGTAATGACCACATTTAGCTGTATGTTAACGCTTTTAAACTAAATAATTACCACATTTAACTGTATGTTAACGCTTTTTAACTAAGTAATTACCACATTTAGCTGCATGTTAAAGCTATGAAAAAGCTATCTAACACATTCACCTGCATGCTAAGGTACTCGGGAAATGCGCGTTATAAATAACACGGTTTTCTGTAGTGATATTAGCTCTGTAGTTAAAGCGTAGGTTCGCACACTGGACGTATGCAAGTCTGAACAAGTTGAAATATAAGCCCGTAATTTGCACTTAAATCTATCTAAGCTAGGTTCTGAGAAGAAAAGAACAAACACTGCGTATGGTTATAATACATTTGTTATAACTAACAAAACACCACAAGAAGTACATAACAATTAATGATGAACATAATCGTCAGAATATAGTTATATAAACAAAATAAATACACTACAAGTATTAAATAATATGATTATGAATTATTGTTGTAATACCACGCCTGTCGGAGCGCGCACCAGCAGAGAGGTATTGCACTTAAAACACTGGGCGAGATAAGTACAACGAGCTAGTGGACTGGGGACTCCGGTTGCCTTAGCAACGAACGGGGTGCGCCTAGCGCTTTTACGAACGATGTAGCAACCTGCATAGTTGTAAGAACTGAATGTGGCATGTATAGTTTATGTTTGTTTTAGTACACTTGCATTGTATAACTAAAACTAATCGCTTTAATTTGGTAACTGCATATATATATATATATATATATATATATATATACATATATATATATATATATATATATATATATATATATATATATATATATATATATATATATATATATATATATATGGTAGAGAAATGTCACGCAGTTTTTAAAATGACAGAAATATCACAGGGCTAATGCACACACACACACACACACACACACACACACACACACACACACACACACACACACACACACACACACACACACACACACACACACACACACACACACACACACACACACACACACACACACACACACACACACACACACACACACACACACACACACACACACACACACACACACACACACACACACACACACACACACACACACACACACAAACACACACATTAAACAGAGCAGCTGTATGTTAACAGTTTGCAGTAAAACTGACATTTCTCTACCATTATCTAAACCATGTGTCATTTTGCTGTACAATTTTTAATTGAATGTGTGAAAGACGGCCACAACGGGTATTTGATCTTACGATACCCCTTTATGGTGGCGTATCGATATCAAACCGTTCGCCTTGTATTTTATCAACTCGAAGTTTAAATGCAGTACCCCAAAAATACAGTTTGACAATTCTGGAATTTAACCGACATCCTGTTAAAACTAACACAATTTTAAATTTTCTTACAAAGTTATAACAGTAAGCAGGTTTCATTGGTTTGCAATGCTCTACTATTAATCAACGATAACACAGTTTACTCTTCCAATTTACAAAATAGTAATTATTACGGATATATGTAGACACATTATAGAACACTCCTGCTTGTCAAGTCATTATTATTTGTTTGACAGCCAAGTCTAAGCAATGCCTTGATCGTAATGTTAGCTGAAAACCAGTCACATAATTTAATTATAGATCGATTTTGACACTTGATAAATCGTAGATTATTATGACGAGAGTGTCCAAGTGAATATATTAGTTGCACTTTTAAAGTGCACATTATTTACTATATGGAATCATTATTTCCATGACATATTATTTTGTTTATCATAATTTAGGTTATATTTGAAATAGGTTACTGCACAATACAATGTATGCAGCATATGTTACTATTAGTATTATATTACATACCCTCTGTGTGTATGCATTACACTTGTCGCTGTCTTCACTACCACCTTGCTGGCTTTAGGCTCACAAGGCAAACACGGTTATGTTATGTTATGTTGTCATACTATTTTATTGAGAATAACCATATCGGTCAGCTGTTCAACATGTCCAAGTTATGTGAGGCTTGCCTCATTGTATAGCTATCTTCATCACTACATTATATTCCAATCACATACTATTCCCAAAGTATGTTGTTCTTCTTTGTTTTAAGACAGTTGTGATATTTTTATCTATTATTTGGAGAATATGCATTTAATATAAATTATTGGAAATGTGTAAGCCCTATACAGAGCTGTAGTTTGTCATCTGCACTACTTCGTTCTTAGATTTCAGCGGCATTGAGGCAATGAGGCTATAACAGCATAATGTTTAGCATCACTAACCTGCGATATAGACATATGAAAGGTTGCTTCTTAGATATTTTCTTACTGAATACTTTGAACAATCTATAACAAAATCTCAACAACACTAGTGTTAAATTATCCTGGATGTGTGTGTGTGTATTGCATATTTTGTGTATTGTATTCTACTTCCAAAGTGCTACCCCTATATCTGCCATGGCCTGTTATAGCATTTTTTGTGTGGGTATATTTCATATACAGACGTCCTTGGCCTTAATTAATAATATAAATATGGCATGGTACATCAGCTTCGTCCAGTTGCTATAATATTAATTTTAACTATATTATGATATAAAGACATAACATGTGGTTTGTTATATTCCAATATCCCCAACTGAAAACTGGCGAAATCCTTTAATAACTTAAAAAATGAATGGTGAAAAACTTATTTTTAGAATATTTGTTGGTCACGTTTTCTTATGATCAGACAAAACATTAGCATGGCCTCTAGGACAATTTTGTACTGTGGCTTACCTCTCTAGACGCCTGCGTAATCGCAGTTTTATTTTGGTCGGTTAACATATCCTCGTTTCACAATATCGCAATCGTTGAACGGGCCTCTAGCCATAGAAATATAAAAAACTAGTTGTCCTCGTTGTGTTGAGACAATGAAATATGATTTGCTAGATTTGGACCAACATTTGTAAAAAAAATATAATAAAATTCAATTGCTATCTCTTTCTTTTCTGAAAGTGGTTTGTTATTCTTCATAAAAATATCAGGATATATTGGTGTGTTGAAATGTTTGCTAATTGCGCAGTTTAATATTTCTAAGTACCCTTAACATTGTTTCTCTGTAGTGCTGTTTTAGTGGGTCTTAATATAGCTGTTAATTGTTTGCTTTAATAAGTTTTGTATTTATGCTCAGATTCAGCATATCTATATATAACAAATGCTTTATACAGCCTTTTTTCTTGACACAAGCACGTTTTAAACCTTTGGTGAACCAAGTTGTCTTGTTCGTAATAAGGTGCTCTAGGATGTGATCTCAGGCTAGTGACTGGAATAGTTACTGCAGTTCTTCTTTAACTTCTTTAACAACTGTGAACTATCTTGCAACGACAACTGTTAAATGAGCACTAACTTGAGAGTTAATTGGGAATATGTCAATAAGATTAAATTATGCTGTAATTTTCTTGACTGGATGTATGAAACAAAAAGAACGAAGAATGCGCAACGACTGCAATGACATCAGCAACTATTTTAGTATCCGTCTTTCATTGGTAGTCTCATGAATGGAAACATTGTTGCACGCACGTGTATACTTTCCCGCCGGTAGACACACAAGATGCGACAGTTGACATTTTCTTTCTTGCATGACCACTTTGCCAAAATGTGTCGAATGCAAGGTAAACGTGAGAGTCACAAAAACACTGAGCCGGCTGAGCGTGAGCGACAGCGACCGGTGTATACGGTGACAGTTGATGACTTTTCAAATCGAGCTGAGTACCATGTACTAGATGCGCATTATCAAATAAACTGTGTGCTGAATGTAGACAAATCTGCTATCATTGTGCGTCCTACTGTAAACAGCGTTGTATTGCCAATGGAGCTTGACACCGGGTCTGCTATTTCGATGATCCCTGTTGATGTGTATCAGTCAACGTTTGCAAACTGTCAACTTCAGCCTAGTAACAAGGTGTTACGCAGTTTCACAGGTGAATCAGTGCTACGTAAATGTATGTTTAAGGTGAATGTGCAGTATAACTCGCATAATGTAAACTTGGTGCTGTATGTTGTCCCCGACAATAGACACATACTGTTTGGCAGAGACTGGTTAGAAGCTATCATACTTGACTGGACCGAGATCAAGTTTAGATCAGGGTCCGTGTGTCTATCACATGACTGTCAGTTGGATGGGCTAGTCAGTAAGCATCATGATTTGTTTGATGGACAACTTGAGTTGCTTAAAGGGATTAAGGCACATGTTGAAGTAGTAGAGGGAGCGAAACCAGTGTACACTAAACCGTATCGGGTCCAATATGCTCTACGCCCGAAAGTCGAGCTGGAGTTAGGCAAACTTGAGAAAGCTGGGGTCATTACACCAGTTACAAGCAGTGACTGGGCAACGGGTGTTATAGTAGTGCCAAAGAAGAATGGTGCGATTAGACTATGTGGCAATTACAAGACAACTGTTAACCCTCAGTTGAAAACAGTGTCCCCGCCGAATATCAACATTGATGATATTCTGGCTGACTTGGCTGGTGGAGTTAAATTCTCCAAACTTGACCTAGCGAATAAACAAGAAGTGTGGTCCGTTGACGTATCAAGTCACTGTTTCTAAGGGACTGTTTAAACGCCACATTGACCAATTGAGTTCAAGGGTAAACTCAAGTAACATGCTTCTAACACAGTTAGAATTGACTGCAGCGACTGATGGTCATGACTATTTGGTTGACGCTATACCATCACTAAATCAGACAAACGACAGTGCCAGTGGGTTGACTTATGAAGCCCCTCAACAGCCATCGGTTCAGGATAAGTCTAGGCCTATTGCAGAATTGGTAACTCCTACCCAAGTTGAGGAGGAAACACATCTGCGACGGTCTTCTTGTGTGAGTAAGGCACCAGATAGGCTAGATCTGTAGTGTAACAGAGATTAGTGAGCTTCTCTGTAGTGCAACAGATATAAGTGAGCTAGTGGACTCTAGTTACATTAGTTTAGTTAGCAGGACATGGTTGAATACTAGTGTAGTATTGAGTTACATTGGTAGTGCATAGCTATGTTATTATAATAATCAGGTAGATTATTTCACTGTAGGCATACAAAAGAAGTTATATTGTTGTTAGTAGAATTCTTCATAATTATTCTGGGAGGGAAATGTTAACTATGCATGTCTATGTCGTGGACTACATGTGTAGTGATACATGTTCAGTGGCGAACTACGTGAGTAGTAATACATGCGTTTGCAAATGAAGATCAGTTATGTGCCACCCCTAAGTATACATGACAATTACATCTCGTAGACTGCCAGGTTAACCACACATTAGCGATTAAGAGGCGACTTCCGGTAGTGGGACTGCTCGGCTCCACCAGGCTACGTGACACACCACACGCAAACATCGACCGCACAATTACACAAGCTGTTTGTCTATGCATGGAAATTATTGATCCCAATCTGTACGTGGCTTAATATCTCCGCAAACGTCGCCTCCACTTTATCCGAGAAACCCTTATTTGCATAGTAACTTATGTTGGTTAGGTCATGAAGCATCCCGCGTATAAAGGGAACGTGGGTGATGCGCCGACCTCACTGACAGCTCTCACCGGTTCCAGCCACAGTGTTCGACTCCGATCAAGACATCTGCCTTCCAAGTCTGCTTTTTATTCACGATTGACGAAGCGAAGCTACGTAGGTGAGTAAACATCGTGACATAAATTAATGGGAACCCTTTTGTATGAGACAGTCAGACTATTTTAAAGAATTAGAACGTTGTTAGAAGAAATCACAAAGTGCTTAGATGAATGATCACAAGCAAATCTGATCTAATTCTAACTTTCTATGAAGTGTTACAGCAAAGACTGTTCCTTGAACTTAGACAATACGCAAAGTGGGTGCTATAATTAACTGGAAAGAAATATGCCTAATACATAAAAGGAAAAGTAACAATATAATGGTAAGTTTCACATTGGAATTCATATTTGACTTGAATTTTGAATGGGACACCTCATGATCAGTATTGGGACACACATGGTATATAGGTTTTATAATAGCGTATATGGTAAGTTTTAGATTATGTCTACGATATTGATTACACATAGAAAATGGGAATAAGGAAATATAAGTAAATCCAGCCAAATATGTTTTTGTGGGATAATAGGACCGTTCAGTAATAATAGCACCGTTCAAAGTGCTTCGCACTTTTTCCTCTGACAGACCTGAATTGCTACGAATCTATTCAGAATCCAGAATAGAGAGGGGAGAGCTTCGCCACAAAAATAAAACAACATAGGTTGAAGTTTTCTTATACAATATATACATATATATATATATATATATATATATATATATATATATATATATATATATATATATATATATATATATATATATATATATATATATATATATATATATATATATATATATATATATATATATATATATATATATATATATATATATATATATATATATATATATATATATATATATATATATATATATATATATATATATATAATATAATACAATATAGATTGAAGTTTTCTTATTCGCGACTAGCCTCGAATTCTACTGATGAGTATTTCCTGTTGGTTCATCACAACAATGCCGGATGTGGTGGTCGCGTCTGTCCATGGGGCAGACGAGTGCTTAGCGCAGAGTAATTGTGTTAAAATACAAGTTGAAGTTTTCAGGTATTGAATTGCTACGAAGACATTGATAGAAATATTCCAATAAGAAGACACGCAGTAGCATTAATAAAAGGGCATTGTCCAATGGATAAGAAATGTATAATTTTTTCATAGAATAATGGAAATACGTATGCTATATAACCGCTATCAGTGTGAATATGTTTAAAACAAAATTGACAAATAATGGACAGAGGTGTAACTTTACCACATATTGTAGTGGAACAGTAATTTTAATATTTCCTCCGCATTTTTGTCTCCAAAATACGCGCGGACGTGCGTGCGTGTGCGCGCGTGTGTGTTTTAGAAGCCGAATATCAATTTAAAGATATGCCGAGACGGAAGACCTTTTCCCTTTAGGTAGATGTTCGTTATGACCATGTGTATGCTATATTATATGCATAGTTAATTTTTTATCTGAAAACTTTGCAGTGATATCCAGCTGAAATAAATCTAAAGCTGTTTTTCTCTCGGAGTATCGTGTGTCACATTAACCATCTTAGTCGCGACTGATGAGTATTTCCTGTTGGTTCACCACGGCAATGCCGGATGTGGTTAGCGCGTCTGTCCATGGTGACGGACGAGTACTTAGCGCAGAGTAGTTGTGTTAAATGTCTTAATTAACCATTCACTGTGCATTGTATCTTCCCAGAATGTTGTTATGCCCTTCAAATCGTTACGCGGACAACTTAAACCACAGTAGACCACGTTACACCAGACTGTCCACCAAAACATCATTTGATGTTATATTTCATCCTCCACTCAGGACAACAGATTAATAACAACATACTTAGTTGGGTTAGACAAATGGCTTAGTATACCCCTACATCTTTAGACTCTGACCTACGGAGTATATTATATCATAATACACACAAGAAGATGAGATGCGTCTTAGAAAAACCGTTATTTTCTTTTTTCCAATTATTTTATCAATAAAGCAGAGGTGCCAAGTAACTTTGCACAAAAAGCGGTAGATCTACTGCATTTCAAGATGTGAGGGCGGCAGATCGCGTCGCGAGCCTCGCGCCGCAGTCACTAGGGGGAGTGTGAGAGGGGTTTTCCTTCATGGCGGAACTGTTTTTAAATTTTAGGGTATATTTACTTAATTTTTGGTACATCTTTTCTATGTGACGTCTTGGTATGTTTGGATTCGACATGAGTAATGGAAGGCAGTGTTAGTTGAGCCATTTTTCGTTCTTTTTTTATCTAGGACACAATCATGATGAGAATTGTTTTTACTCGCATAAACTATGATTATTAGTAGATAATTTTATGCCAAGATAATATATCTATTATGCATAGATAATTATATATAGCTGATTCAAATAGGGTTGGTAAGCTGGCTCAACTAACACTTGGTGTGGGGTATGTTGAGCCACAGTGTAGCATAAGTTGCGTAAATGTTTTATTTGTATAATTTACGTAGGCCTTGTACACAGAATTCATAACAACTCAGCCAATACATCTACCCAATGGGTACAACACGTTTCTGACAAGTCTACACGCTTAATTAATAAGTCAACACACTTAATTAATATAGATTTATATGCCAATCGCAAAAAGTGTCACTAACTGCTAATAAGTCGCCTTGTAGCTATTCGATGTCCCAATTTGCTTGGAAAAATGAATTCCTTAATGTATTTTGGGGTAAAGAACACACGTCTTCGTTCTTTAGCCGCTGCTCAACTAATCCTCCCTCAGGCCTTGGGTGGCTCAACTAGCCCCGTTTCGACAATTAAGCTTATTTAATTAACTTCTCATTAATGCGCGAAGTGATGTAAATTATCTTCTTCTCAGTGCATAGTTAAACTATTTGTAAGTGCACAAATAATAAAGTCTGGTCACGTGTGTTGATAGTTTACACACCAGCAGACATTAATCATAATTACCAAAAGTTTCGATAAACATCAAAAAACATACTTTTAGCTCACATGTTCTGGCCGTTGTGACAAATGTAACCTATTATACGTCAATCGTGTTCTAATAACATCGCTGCTGTAGTTTCTTGGGAAACATGGGTGGCTCAACTAACACAGTGGCTCAACTAACACTGCCTTCCCCTATCTATACAATTTACGTAGGTCTTGTTGTAACATTTTATAACAACTCAGCCAACACATCTACCCAATGGGTACAACACATCTACCCAATGGGTACAACGTGTCTCTGGCAAGTCTATATGCTTAACTAATAAGTCGACACATTTATTTAATATAGACATATAGGACAATAGCAACCAGTGTAACTAACTGCTAATATGTTGCCTTGTAGCTATCCCATGTCCCGATTTGCTCGGAAAAAATAATTCCGTTATGTATTTTATCGTTCTATAACCACTGTTCAACTAACCCTCCCCTGGACCTTGGGTGGCTCAACTAGCCCCGTTTCGACAATTAGGATTTTTTAAATTTCAGATTAATGTGTGAAGTGATGTAAATAATGTTCTTCCCTGTGCATAATCAAACCATCTGTAAGTGCACCGACAAAAAAGTCTGGTCACATGCATTGCTAGTTTGCACACCAGCAGACAGTAATCACAATCACCAAAAGTATCGAAAAACATAAAAAAACATACTTTTAAGTCACATTTCCTGACTGTTGCGACAAATTACAGTTATTGTACGTCAACCGTGATCTAATAGCATGTTCAATCACTGGGTGGTACCATGTAACCGTCGCTGTTGTTTCCTGGGAAACATGGATGGCTCAATTAACCCAGTCGTTCAATTAAGACTGTCTTCCTCTACGTTTAGCTTTTTACCCGTGAATTTACGGTTTGGCGGTAGATTTTGGCACTAAAGAGGTAGACCGTGAGATTATCCCAAATTGAAGAAAAAGCGTGAGTTCTGCCGGCAAAGCGGGAGACTTGGCACCTCTAATAAAGGCGCCCAAGTGGTAAATACTAGCCACATGTTTTATACGTTATAAATTTTTTGGCAGCTAATTAGCACCGTGAATTACACCTGCATATATAACATTATGTACGATTATTAAAGCAATTCCACACATTTTCCAGACTAAAAACGCGGATATTGGGCTCATTTTCGATATTGTGTGTAAAAGTGTAAATAAACATTGGTTTCGCTCAACTACTTTCCGGTGCTTTCACCGAGGTCTTCCAAGTCCGTCCAGCGAACTATGAAATGCGACATTTAACACTATTTCCAGTTCGAGACAAATAAAACTATCAGTTCGTATTAGAGGCGAATCACTCTAAGGTAATTGCGTATCCGGCTCTACGACAACAAAATCCATTGGACAAATATTGGGTATTCTTCGATTGTGCCTCTGCCTGCGCAAATTTGTGGTTGCGATCGTTTCAAACGGATGATGTACTTGGCTCGGAAAATTATTCAGATGTTTGTATGCGCCGTGTTCTTGTTACAAGCGCGATGAATTACCCATTAATGTCAACCGTGGACGGGAATTGTGAACTAATCCGATTGACACGCGGATGTCGATATCTGATGTGTAAATCGTGGATTTGTTTTGTGCATATGGCGACAACCAACGCTGAAGGTCGGCATCAGTGGCAGGCGTTGTTCAGGAGGCGACGACGAGTGGCTCGTCTGGGAGCATCGTTTAGATACGCTGGTTACACGTGGAATAAACCTATGAACACGCTGATCACCTGCTGGGCGTTGATTGGTAACTGGAACCATAAAACACAGATTGGGCCATCTTTGGCCTGGCCGCCAGTGGATGGTACCGTTGGAACCGCAATTCCCGCTGGGTCTTCAGAAAACAATTGGCCCAGCATGTTAACATATTTCTTTATAAACAATAAAACAATTGGGGTTCCCGTCCACGTTTTTTAATATCTGACATAATAACAGCTACGTCGGCAGCAAAATTGTACACACAAGGAGTAATTTCATTTCAGTAAAAGTTAGCCGAAATGTTAATTTGTTATTCATCTCTATATACAGAGAAAACACTAATGAAGTACCGGGCAAAAAATAGCGTTTGCTATCTTAAAATCACACGTGTTCCCCAAACAAATTTCTGCAACGAATTTACAACACACGTTTACTTACCTTACCTATCCTCTTCGGGCCCAGTGGCCCATAAGGCCGAAGTGCATCTCCTCCAGCTCGCTCTGTCAGCTGCTACATGTCTAGCTTCGTTCCAGCTGTTCAACCCACGTTTAACACACTTTTAATAACACATAAATATTATCACAACACATTGCATGCAGACGTTATACAACGGTACTAAGCGAATGTGTCACGGTTACGGTTTGTCGCGGCGTTTTTTTAAAATTAACCCCGTATCAGAAGGGGTTACATTTGAAACACTTGCATTAAATCACTGAAGTACCCCACTTATATCGATCTACACATTTATATTATCAATATATCATTTGACAGCAGGGGCGTCCGCAGGACGTTTTCCAGGGAAGGGCAAGACGGAAGATGTAAAGTAAACAAGATGTAAAATAAAGTAAACAAGATGTAAAGTAAACATATACTTTGAGCTCACGAATATACAATACGTCCGAAAAAAACCAGATCCAAATCCGGGGGGGGGGGACAAGTGCCCCCTTTGCTCCCCCACTGCGGACGCCCATGTTAGACCTTACTAATCTACGTTAAACATGGCCTCGGTGTTAGTATGAATAACAATACATTTTTACGTAGTAACCTGTCTAATTACCTGCGTTCTCTTGTTGCACGTGACATACAAACACAGCTGTAACTATTATTCACTAGAAGGGCCTACGTTGATTCAAGAAAACTATTTAAGTTATACGTAAGTATGTTAACTGTTTCAACCTCTAGGGTAGGGTGGTGCAAGGAGCCCCCTTAAGGGAAAATGGCAATAGTTAGTCATAAACGTATTATTTAGAGGTATATATGCTGGCATACGATTCTTGTGTGGTTATAGTAAGTAACACCGAAACATTAGACACCAAAAGAAAAAGGTTATTGTTAATTAAATATAATGTTTGATTTATTGATTGATAATTTTATTTTCACTCGGTAACATACTTAGTTATACACTATTTTCGATGGCCGAGTCCAGAGGGGGCGTCTTCCCCCACAACTGGGAACAATGCGCCCCCTATGGGACAAGAAGCGTCTGTAGCATTTTTACTCCATTGCACGAATGCGAATACTGAAATGAAACAAACTATTGCTAAATGTAACAACGCATTATGTTTTATTTTATCCAAATATGCATCAAACATATGCATCATTTAATTACTCTCGGACACGCTGTTAGGGCAAATAAAACAACATACCCTGGCGTGTAGTCGTTATACAACTGACACTACACCCACATCTCCAGATGTCTACAGTTCTTCTCTTCGGTTTCTACGCTGCATCTTTGGTTCCGTTCTGTGTATCACGTCTAGCTTCCCCTTCACGTTTGCTGACTCATGATCAACGAGTTTAACTTGTGTGTGATGAATTTAAGTTTATTGGAAAAAAATAAGAACTTAAACGGATGTAGTTTTTATGACGTGGTATCTCTATAACCGAGAAAAAAGGCGTATTATTAAACAGTGCAGTGCACATATTAATTAAACAGTGCAGTGCACTCAGAATTATCACGTACTATCAATACATAATGATTGATCGTTTCCCCACACTCTAAGGTGGCGTCTTACCCCAAGTAGACATGATGTAGACATCTCTTAAATCGCTAATGCTAGTTAGTGCTTAACTTGTGTAACAATAAATGGAATTGCATACATCAATTACACTAATGAAGAATATAAAACAGGTTGCACGATGTTAATGGTGATATGTGTGTTTCAGTACAACGTTGAAAATGTACAATTTCAGCCATTCAGAAAAGATTGTAAATACATATTTTTCTCTAACTGTCTATTTAATGCTTTGGGGCAGAATAAGCATTAGGTAGCAGCTTTGCATCCATCCACCAAAGGCATACATCAAGCGCGTAAGTAGTTAGTTGGTCTATATCAATGAGTAAAAGAGGGCCCATTTCAGAGGTTACTAAAAACTGACATTGGGAAAAACCCGGGCATGGTTCGCTGTGTGAAAGTATCTAGAAATGACTTCATTATCGCTCACTCGCCGCCTAGCGACTAACAGAGGAACTAGGAGTGATCCTGGCCATTGGCGGACTCAATTGGTGGATTGAAATTTTAATATTGTACTATCGTTCACTCAGTAACCACTTGGCGAATGAGAAAGGAAAGAATAAAAGGTAATCCGGACAATATTGTGGACGCAAAGCTGATTGGTACAGTGCCGTATTATCGCTCTTTCACATAATGAAAAAAAAAACACGGTTGAAAGCGTGTATAGGAATATTTCGTGTGGATGATTAACGAGGGCTGAACGTTGAATGGCGGTAGGGTCACCAGTGGGCTGGATAATCTCTACAACCGCTTTACGATTTCTGGTCGTCAGAAGTTGGACGAGAATGTTTGGTATGCAAAAAATTCCCCCGCAGAATATAATGCGTCGATGCTTTCACATCTTGGTTTATGCGTGATATGACATCATTAACAAACTATGATATTAAATAATATGATTATGAATTATTGTTAGAGCAGAGATATATTGCACTTAAAACTCTGTGCGGGATAAGTACAAAAACATAGACCAACAAGTGGACTGTGGACTACGGTTGCCTTTGCAACGAACGGAGTGCGGCTAGCTCTGTTATTATCGATCTTAGTTAACTGTGATACACTTTCTTTTGCTAACTGTATATACGAGCGTCATAGCAGCATGACATTAGCCCTGTATTTTTTTTAACTGTATGACATTTCTCTACCATTATTTTAAGTATGTACTTGTTGGTGTCAGTTTCTTAATTGAATGTTTGAAAGAAAAGACGAGGAACATTATTTTATGCAATAAATTCTGAACAGCATTGTTGACCTAGCGGTTACTGAGGGCTAATTTTAGTTACTTGTAGGTACACTTTCATTTGCTAACTGTACGTACCAGCGTAATAGCAGCATGACATTAGCCTTGTGATATTTCTGTAATTTTTAAACAGTACGAGGAAGATTATTTTATGCGATCAATTCTGAACAGCATTGTTGACTTATAACAGAAATGTCGGGGAATTATCGCCGCATAGCGGTTAGTGAGGGCTAAGTTTAGTTATTTGTGGTATACTTTCATAACAGCATGACATTAGCCCTGTGATATTTAAAACTGTATGACATTTATCTACTCTTTGCTTAAACCGTGCGTCATGTTTGCTGTCAAGAAATCACTAAGTGGATAGATGAGTTTAATAGAAATGTTGCAGCAACTATCAGACAAATAAATATAAAAAAACTACTTACATTATCATATAAGTCTACCACATGTTGCAAATCAACAATTCTAAAAAATAATAGTGTAAGACAATTTCTCTTCATTCTTTATCATTTCATAAATTGTACACTAGCGTACAGTGTACTGTGAACATTGACACATTTCACCGGCATGGATTAATGAAACAGCCGTGTAGCGGCTTGAAAACAATGCCAGCTGACTCCATTAGTTCTGCGAGCGCGTACCCCATTGTGGTGTACTCCATCATGTGTATAAAAATGTCATAATTTGCTTTCTATTCTAATTGTAATTGAGCTTGTATTATACTACAAGTGTAATTAAGCTTGTATTATACTACAAGTGTAATTAAGCTTGTATTATACTACAAGTGTAATTAAGCTTGTATTATACTACAAGTGTAATTAAGCTTGTATTATACTACAAGTGTAATTGAGCTTGTATTATACTACAAGTGTAATTGAGCTTGTATTATACTACAAGTGTAATTGAGCTTGTATTATACTACAAGTGTAATTGAGCTTGTATTATACTACAAGTGTAATTGAGCTTGTATTATACTACAAGTGTAATTGAGCTTGTATTATACTACAAGTGTAATTAAGCTTGTATTATACTACAAGTGTAATTTAGCTTGTATTATACTACAAGTGTAATTGAGCTTGTATTATACTACAAGTGTAATTAAGCTTGTATTATACTACAAGTGTAATTGAGCTAGACAACTAATCGTGACTGTGCCGTTTCCGCACACAGTTACCACACCTACCTGCTGACAGCGTTCCTTCGGTACTGAACACACGGTTCAAAAGTCAACAGAACGATGAACAAAGAAAACGACAAATGAAACAATACGCCGACAAACGACGAAATTCAAGACAAACGAACATAGACAAAGGAAAGCAACCGGAGTCCACAGTTGTTGGTCTATGTTTTTATACTTATCCGGCACAGCGTTTTAAGTGCAATATCTCTGCTCCGACAGGCGTGGTATTACAATAATAATAGTATATATGCTTATGCTTAATATATGTAATATGACACAACCACAATTATATTTCATATGAAACAATTAATGGATTTTAAGAGCCAGTATTGCATTTATATGCTGTATTGATGCGTATTGACGAAGAGAGCATGGAAACAGAAGATGGTAGAATGTGAAGTTGTATACCGAAATTAAGATGGTGGGACAGTGACAAGATATATATCGAAAGGCCAGAGGCGGACACCCGAGAGTGGGAGAGAATGACAGAAGATGGACGGAAACGAGTTGTCGAGGGAGCAGAACAGATTAAGTGATGTGTCCCCCCCCCACCCCCACCCCACCACGCAATGGACCAAAGGGGAGAAGAAGGATATGTAGTAACGGTCGTGTTGTTTGTTTGCTTTCAGACCATGAGTATCAAAGACAAGCGTGGTGACATCACCAGGACGACTTTTGTGTTGGCCCTCAACAGCGATGTGGCCGAATTGGCGAAGGTACTCGACATTATGAAGGTACGACAATCTTTCTAGTTAAAGACATGTGAAATTTTGCCATGGAAAGTTTTTTGTTGAAAAAGTCATAAAATAGGCGACTATCTTAAATTTATTTTGCTTTTTGCACACTCCTCTCTCTCTCTCTCTCTCTCTCTCTCTCTCTCTCTCTCTCTCTCTCTCTCTCTCTCTCTCTCTCTCTCTCTCTCTCTCTCTCTCTCTCTCTCTCTCTCCTCCACACGCACACATGGTTATTATCTCCCTGTGATCCCCGGCAGGAGAAGAAGGCCAAGCTGGTGCACATCGAGTCTCGGACGAGCCGGGATCGAGAGGCGGGCAGTGACATCTACGTGGACGTGGAGACGAGAGGCGGCCCGGAATCGTTGGAGGCGCTGACGGCGGCGCTCAGACAGCACTGCACCAAGGTAGACGTGCACCGCATCGAGCGGCCGTCGCGGGGCATGAAGAAGACAACCTCGCTGGATAAGGGCAGCACGAAATGTAAGCAACATCACTGTTGTTTAACAGCAGTGACACCTTGCCGAATTGAGCTGTTTAGCTTGTTCATGGGATGGGAATTTATGGGCACCCCAAAACCAACCGTTTTTCTTACAGTGCCTACGCTTTACTCATAATGTGATGAAATATTACAATGAGATCAACACCAGGCAAATAGGTCGATACTGGAAGATAACGTATCACAATGTGAATTATGTGCGAATATTTCGAGAAATATTTGTGACATTGCATGTGTTAAATCACGGGAGTCTACCCAGGTAGGAACTGTTACATTGCTGCTTTGTTGCTTAGTCCAAGTCGGTGAGTTTTCTAGGTTAAGGGTTCAAGCAACATTTTGCACGCACGCACGCACGCACGCACGCACGCACGCACGCACGCACGCACGCACGCAGTAATTAAATGAATGAAGGAATGACATGGAGATGTTTATGCAGAATACCATGGGTGAGACAAGTAATCATAATATAAACTTCTTTGTGCGTATTGTGTATGTTTTAAATAACAGACACGCCCGACGGAATTCCGTGGTTCCCAAAACAGATATCTGACCTGGATAAATCAGCCAACCGTGTGCTGCTTTACGGAACTGAGCTGGACGCAGACCATCCGGTAAATAGATACTCACGTCGTTAAGATTTAACAAGATTTGCCATCCAAGCCAAAGGCCCAGATGGCAAGTGGACAAGGAAGCCATTGGCTTATCGAGAGTCCAACAATGTTCATCTACTTATAACCCGCCTTCCTGAGATATGTGTCAACCTTGTTTTTAAACATATTCACGCTGCTAGCAGTTACACAATCTGTAGACAATTTGTTCCATTCATTTATTGTCCTCTGTGAGAAAGAGTGATTCCTGATGTCCAATCCACATTGATCCTTTACTAATTTTACCTCATGTCCTCTAGTTCTGCTATCCTTCTTGAGTGAGAAAAACATATTTCTATCAATATTTTCATACCCATTCAATATCTTAAAAACTTTAATCTGATCTCCTCTTAACCTCCTTGTCTCTAGAGTTGTTAAACCACATTCCTTCAGGCGTTCTTCATAACTAAGGTCTCTCAGTTCTGGAATCATTTTAGTTGCTCTCCTTTGTATGCGTTCAAGCGTATCTATATCCTTCTTACGATATGGTCTCCATGCTTGTATACAGTATTCTAAATGAGGTCTAACTATTGCTTTATAAAGAGGTATAAGTAATTTTTTTCCCTTGTATGTTATGTTTCTTCTAATCAATCCAAAAATTTGATTACCCTTTGAAGCTGCAATACCATACTGCTCTGAAACTTTTATATCAGCGCTTATTGTAACTCCTAAGTCCTTTTCTTTTAGAGTAGTACCCAGAACAGTACCTCCCATTTTATAGTTTACATCCAAGTTCCCATGTCCTGTATGTAGGCATTTACATTTCCCAAAATTGAACAACATCTGCCATTTCTCAGACCATTTCACTAATCTGTCTAGATCGTTTTGTAAATGTTGTTTATCACCATCAGTATTAACCTTTCTAAACAGTTTTGTGTCACCTGCAAATTTCAGTACGTTACTTGTTATACTGTCGTCCAAGTCATTGATATAATATTATATTAAGAATAATATAGGTCCTAATACTGATCCTTGAGGTACCCCACTCAAAACCGATTTCCAATTTGAAACTTCTCCATCCACTACAACTCGTTGTCTTCTGTCAGTCAGCCATTGTTCTATCCAGTCAGTTATGCTATCCCCAATACCATGGGCTTTTAATTTAAGTAGTAATCTTTGATGTGGCACTTTGTCAAAAGCTTTCTGAAAATCTAAGTAGATAATATCTACTGGCGATTCCACGTCTATCCACTTAGTGATTTCTTCCAAAAAACATAACATATTTGTTAAGCATGACCTCGCTTTAAGGAAGCCATGTTGAGATGAATTTAATAATTTATGCTTAACGAGGAAGTCGACCATATGGTCTTTAATTAACCCTTTTAATAATTTACAAACCACTGACGTTAAACTCACTGGTCTGTAATTTTCTGACTTATTTCTCGAACCCTTTTTAAATAATGGTATGATGTTTGCTTCTTTCCATTCAAACGGAACAACTCCCTCTTTTAATGACAAGTTGAATACTCTTGCAATACTAAGGCAGTTGCAACTTTCATATCAACGCCACCACCACCACCACCACACAAAGATTAGAGGCATTGTGACTATTGCTTGCTTATTACAAATATAATATTACAAGGTACAAGAAGCTTTATTTAACGTCGGTATTTTACAGAATATTACACACATTAGCAACATTAGCTCATTTGAGCTATTTTCCGACAAATATTATTACCCATAGCTGTATATTGTTTGAATGTAAACATATTTCTGACTGTGTCTCAGGGATTCAAGGATCCTGTGTATCGGGCTCGGAGAAAACAACTGGGAGAGATCGCTTTGAATTACACACAGTAAGTCGACATTCCTGGGACCTTTTCCGTTGATAGTGTATTATCGGAATACTACCCATTCATCTGCAACCCTTATAGATAACATATGTGAGACATACCAATTCACATGTTCACTCCAGTGTACATTTCTGACCATTTGCATATATTATGTTTGACTGACAAACGAAAACCTCACAAAAAAACAAGTGAACCACTAATTTTCAAACACAGACCTATATCTGAAGTAGCCACTCGTTATATAACCTCAGCTCTTCAGAACACAGATTGGACGTATTTACACCAATTAGACGTAAATAACGCATTTAGAGAAATTACGAAACAACCGAACTGTGTTATTATTTTTTTTGCACCTGGGAAGAATGTAAACATTAAATCCAAATATGTAGTCCGGAATCTGTGGATGACCAAAGGTCTAATGAAATCTTCCATAACATCCAATAAACTTTATAGAAAATGTATTGGTAAATCAAGGGTACATCCTACTTATATTCGTTATGTCAACTACAGAAATCTGTATAATAAATTAAAACAGACTTCTAAGATAACTTACTATGCTAATCTATTTAACACATCAAAGAATGACTCTAAGAAGACGTGGCAGTTGCTTAAAACTATGATAGGGAAACACAATGACAAATCCTGTATTCCTACATGTTTTAAATATAACAACGGGTTAAGTAATGATCCTGATCAAATTTCGAATACATTTTGTAATTTCGTCACAGATATTGGTCCTAATTATGCTAATGCAATACGTTGCTGTAGTGGAGTTATTGACTCGGAATCATGGCTAGTTTGCTGTAAATAACAAGGCAGATATAAGTTTGTACCAGAGCTTTGTATTAAGCCAAACATTAAACATGTATATATATATATATATATATATATATATATATATATATATATATATATATATATATATATATATATATATATATACGTATATATATATATATATATATATATATATATATATATATATATATATATATATATATATATATATATATATATATATATATATATATATATATATATATATATATATATCAATCCCTCTGCAGAAGGGGAAAGCGTCAAAGCGCCCCAAAAACCCTTCGCTACCTCGTGTAAGGGATGAAACCCCTGAATTCTTACTGCTCCATGCCATGGATTAACTCAATATCAACAATACCATTACACACAGTCCATACAAATATGAATTAAAATTGTCTATACCTTGTAATCCTGCAAACGTAAATTATCTAAAAAATATATCACCATACGTGTAATTATAAACATGATTACGTTTAACTGACTGACATACAAGCATTCTGATGTAACAAAACAACCAATCCCACCAGAAATTAACCACACGGGTGTAGATGGGGTAGGTGGGTGGGAACAAAGGATTAGGATGCAATCTAATCGCAAATTACAGCAGGATATAATGTATCTCTCAAGTCATAAACGCAACTCAATATGTAAGACAAGCGGTCTACCTCTTCTCTGTGATAAATTCGAAGTGGGAAGATGTAATGGCGGCATGTCTTTATATGCGCAAAAATTGTCACGTGACTTACCTTGCCGTGTATTACCGTAAACCTCAAATTTAGGAGTTGGGCGGCTGCCCACATAAAAGTCATTTGATGTGCATCGTAATGTCATATTTATGTGGGACAGTGCAGCCTGTCTGAGATGTCACAAATACTAATAATATTTACGTTGTACATGAAACAGTGTCGTAAAGTTCATAAAATGAGTCGTTCCGCTAAAAACTCAGTTGATTTAGCCTATCGCAAATCCGGTGTGTTCGTGTCCAAATAATAGTGTGTGAATAGTTTAGGTAACATCCGCAGTCGATTTAATACAATGCGGTTTTTTTTAATAATCGAAAGAATTGATTAATAGATTTAATAAGGCTCAAAACAGTGGATATAAAAAATCGTAAACAGTTTGGCCTTTGTGGGTCAATGTTGATCATGGACGTGACGTGACGTCCATCCGATCACAATTTTACTTCAATTAATGTTTGACGAAACATTAAGTAATTTGTTTGTCTGATGATTTCACAAAAACTACGTACAAAAGTTGCACAAGCGAGCTAGTACGGTAGGGTGGGGCAGGGAGCCCCCAAGGGGAAATCGTAAGCGAAAAAAAATCCTTTCGGCAAATATCGTACATGTGTTATGAATGATCTAGTAATTCTAGTTCATTATCTTAAGTACATTCCGTGTGCTGAAATGGTTGATGTATCTAGTTTCTGAAAAAAGTTGTAGCCATTTTAGCAGAGGTTCCTATGGTGGGGTAAGAAGCCTACCCACGGGACAAGAAGCCCCCTCTGGGCATATGCAATATAATTTCCTTATTTGAATAAATGTTTTCATATATCGCCCGCAATGAATACGTTTATACCACTACTATAATCGTATTAACCTAATTGTAAGCGTTTTCTTCGTTTGTCTCAGTTTTCCGTAGTTATTGCATTTATACCCTGCTGATGCTTAATGTTGATACCCTGCTGATGCTTAATGTTGATACCCTGCTGATGCTTAATGTTGATACCTTGCAGATGCGTAATGGCAGAAACCTGAGCTTGTTTGCTATAGGAACACACAAAGAGTAACTGTTGTTAAAGGTCATTTAATAAATGCATCGTGATAATAAAATACATGTATCGATGAGAAATAGCTGGTACAAACATGTTCATCGAGAAAAATATCATATATGTGTAAATCGATGAGATATAGCTTAATCACCAATATAAACTAGCTCATCGCGAAAAGCAATTATTAAATGACATGTAAAAGTAGCAAAGGTGGGGCGATCATTTATCCCACAGTACATAATCATGATAACACGGTACGCAACACGAGAACATTGGTGGTAGAAAGGGGAGGATGGTGGGAGGAAAAACGTCCAATGTGTTGCTTCACGAAAACACGACTTGCGTCAGCGAAGTTTGCAACACAAAGGGACAGGGTTTAACTTGTCACGTGGTCACATGACGTTTTTTGACTAAAACCATTTCGCGTACTCCGGACTGTTTCTCGTGTTGCGGACCGCAACAAACATAACAAAGTAGATTCTCGCCTCACATTATATAAATACTATTTTTTCAAGTGTAAAAATATTCATTTATACCCTGCTGATGCTTAATGTTGATACCTTGCAGATGCGTAATGGCAGAAACCTGAGCTTGTTTGCTACAGGAACACACAAAGAGTAACTGTTGTTAAAGGTCATTTAATAAATGCATCGTGATAATAAAATACATGTATCGATGAGAAATAGCTGGTACAAACATGTTCATCGAGAAAACTATCATGTATGTGTAAATCGATGAGATATAGCTTAATCACCAATACAAACTAGCTCATCGCGAAAAGCAATTATTAAATTACATGTAAAAGTAGCAAAGGTGGGGCGATCATTTGTCCCACCAGGCCTCCAATACGGGAGGCCCCAACCCCCACCCCAGGATTTCCCGTAGTTATTGCATATAGTCCCACTTTGGTAAGGAAAATTTTTATAATTATGAAGCTCAAATGTTAATGCGAATTGCTTACCGCATGTTTTGTTTCTGCTGCAGCCATATTGTAGTAATGAGATGGACATGATGATATGGAGCTCCATCTGGCAGCCATATTGTAGTAATGAGATGGACATGATGATATGGAGCTCCATCTGGCAGCCATATTGTAGTAATGAGATGGACATGATGATATGGAGCTCCATCTGGCAGCCATATTGTAGTAATGAGATGGACATGATGATATGGAGCTCCATCTGGCAGCCATATTGTAGTAATGAGATGGACATGATGATATGGAGCTCCATCTGGCAGCCATATTGTAGTAATGAGATGGACATGATGATATGGAGCTCCATCTGGCAGCCATATTGTAGTAATGAGATGGACATGATGATATGGAGCTCCATATCTGGCAGCCATATTGTAGTAATGAGATGGACATGATGATATGGAGCTCCATATCTGGCAGCCATATTGTAGTAATGAGATGGACATGATGATATGGAGCTCCATATCTGGCAGCCATATTGTAGTAATGAGATGGACATGATGATATGGAGCTCCATCTGGCAGCCATATTGTAGTAATGAGATGGACATGATGATATGGAGCTCCATCTGGCAGCCATATTGTAGTAATGAGATGGACATGATGATATGGAGCTCCATCTGGCTACCTCGAAATTCTTAATTTTGAACCTTATGACACGGTGGGGGGATTGCAATTTCTTGAATAGGGGCGTCTTGCCGTACCTTACCCTACGTTACAGTGGATACTAGGTAGGTTCGATTTTTCGCAAGATGTATTTGAAACGAGACTAGCGAAAAATATCTAATTGAGTAGGGACCTTTAACTAATGAAAATCGTTGTACATTCCTTCAATGGAGAAGATTTTGTTGATTGCAGTGGTCAGCCGATACCCAGAGTGGACTACACAGAAGAGGAGACCAACACCTGGTGGGCTTAAGTCTGTTTTATTTATGTTTGGCATAATATAACGATTCTACAAGTTGTGATATGCAGACAGTAACTATCCAATATATTTGTTAATCGTACTATTTCGATATACCAGGCATTAAATAATCAGCACAAGTATTTAATTGACTGAATGCAAGAATAAGAAGTCGCATTAAATGCCGCCTCTGATTGGATGGAATTGGATTGTACATTAAATAGCCAAGTGTGGCCCGTACAGACAACCATGTGTTTGCCCTGTTGTTGCAGGAGGACGATCTACCGAGAGTTGCATCGCATATACCCGACCCATGCCTGCCAGGAGTATCTGGCTAACTGGCCGCTACTTCAAAAGAACTGCGGCTACAGGTCCTTACAAAACAACTACCTGTTGATCTTATGTAGTCTTTAATATATGATATCGACACTTTGCTTAACTATTATTTTGCAGTTATTTGTAAACATTCGATGGAATTTATTGAACCATAGAGCCCGGGTGTGTAAGAGGGGTTCTTGCAAATGTTCGTGGGAGTGTTCTACTATCATTATGCTTAGCATTACGTTGATACAACATTGGCAACGTGTGCGCTTTATTTTTAAAAAAATTGGTCAGGCTTCATTCTGTTTTTGTGTCAAACTTTCAGCGAAGATCATCTGCCTCAGCTGGAGGACATATCGGTCTATCTAAAACGTAAGTCTGCCGTTTACCATAGCATAAAGATATCAGTTGAATCGCCTGCATCATTGTATTGCAAAATATTTCTCTTTTTGCAATACTCTTAATAATAACAATAATAACACAGTTGCTTCCTTGTACGTTCGCTCTCTGTGCTGTCCAAAGCTTGTTGCTTTCAGTGAAAATCTGGCTAGATATAAATAATGTACTATTTTGCCATTGCAAAATTATACAGTAACATAAAATATTATCATACGGATATTTTTCTGCAGAGAAGACTGGATTTACCCTGAGACCGGTGGCGGGTTATTTGTCTTCACGTGACTTCCTGGCTGGGCTAGCCTTCCGCGTGTTCCATTGCACACAATATATTCGACACAGTTCCGACCCGTTCTATACACCAGAACCGTAAGTATCAAACATAAAAAGATAGATCGGGATCCTACTGTTACTTCACCTGTCGCATGGTAGACCTGTGTGTACATTAATTATAATTTATTCTGGTCACCAGATGTTTTATTTAGTCTGCAACATATGTTCACAAATAAATGTTTAGGCCCTACAACAGTATTACAAAAAATTGATTCAAATTACTAATTGTATTTGAATTAATTAACTTAACTGAAGTTAATTGTCCGATTTGATGTATAGTGTGTCTGAAGAACGTTCTCTCTTTCTTGATGTATACGTAATGGGTGGTTTGAGATGGGTGTGTATTCCTTGGACTGTTAACCTATGCAGCACTGTCCTCCGTGCTGCAGAGATTGCTGCCATGAGCTGTTAACCTATGCAGCACTGTCCTCTGTGCTGCATAGATTGCTGCCATGAGCTGTTAACCTATGCAGCACTGTCCTCCGTGCTGCAGAGATTGCTGCCACGAGCTGTTAACCTATGCAGCACTGTCCTCTGTGCTGCAGAGATTGCTGCCATGAGCTGTTAACCTATGCAGCACTGTCCTCTGTGCTGCAGAGATTGCTGCCATGAGCTGTTAACCTATGCAGCACTGTCCTCTGTGCTGCAGAGATTGCTGCCATGAGCTGTTGGGTCACATGCCTCTCTTTCTCAATCCGGCCTTCGCGGAGTTCTCGCAGGAGATCGGCCTCGCCTCCCTCGGAGCCACCGAGGAACAAGTGCAAAAGTTGTCGACGGTCAGCGCAAACTGTCCAACGATGTCTGTCTCGTCTAGGCATCCATGCACACGTCTAGGCATCCATGCACACGTCTAGGCATCCATGCACACGTCTAGGCATCCTTGCACACGTCTAGGCATCCTTGCACACGTCTAGGCATCCATGCACACGTCTAGGCATCCATGCACACGTCTAGGCATCCATGCACACGTCTAGGCATCCTTGCACACGTCTACGCATCCATGCACACGTCCTGCCACTGCAAAATCATCTGTCTATTTGACAGCTCCGATGCAAATTGGCATCAGAGCTAATTACACAATACTTCAACACTGAAACGCACTAACTCGTTATATCTGCGCCACACTATCTGCATAATTTCACAAAGAAATGTGCTCCAAATAGATTGTAGACTTTTGAGCCCCTACACGTATTGCTCGTTTGTAATCATGTTCCAAGTTGGCAACATAGATCATCATCTTTCCCGGAAAGCGAAAGGCGAACCTCTTGCCTATACCTTGTCTTGTCTGGGTATATTTTATGAGGAACCTTATATGTTAGGTTTACTAGAACGCGAATATCGAATATCTTCGAGAACACATGTTTGGGCGCCAAAAAAAACTAATTTAAACACACCGAACCGAACATATTTACAGTCTTCATTAGTAATGCATGATTGCAGTGTCACCAAATACTGCATATTAGAATTAATCACTGATATCAGACAACCAAACTTATAACACAACCAATCAATGGTACACATATGCCAGGGTTGGGTTCAACTGCAAATGCATTTGAAAATGTCACATTTACATTTAAATACAGTTTCGTCTCCTGCTCCGCATTTTCATTTGCATTTGAATTAAAACATTTGCATCAAAAACATTTGTATTTGATTAAGAAACATTTGCATTTGATTAAAAACATTTGCATTTGAATCAAAACATTTTATGCCTTTAATGCATATTTCTAATGCAAATAATTCAAAAATCATTAACAAATACAGTTTGCGTATACATTTCAAATTTTTTTCTGTGAACAATTTAACACTACATTTAAAATAACGCGAACAGTATCCGGTTGGATTCCTGTGTATATTTCTGTAATGTCCAGATAGCGGCAGATACCATTGTTGAATGTTGAGTGTGTTTATCCATTATCAAACCTTGTCTATTCAGTATTACCATATTATGCTCTAGTTAACTAAGTTCACAAACCCATTGTTGAACCTGCAAATTGGCTTTACCGATCGTGCGTTCGATTCCAGCTCACTTTTAGAGCAAGCATTAAATATCTTTATGTAACATGTGAATCCAGATTCACGCCATCATTGTGATCATCTACAGTTTATGCTATGTAGTGACTCTGTTGAGCAGTGCATCAATGTTTTGTTTAACCTAACATACTGTGCCATTAACAAATAACAATATGTTTCTAACAGAGTTGTCCTTTGGAGTAGTTCAGTGTATAACATCTAGGATTCATTGCTGTTAACTATAATATATAAGCTACTGCCACATGTCAGTCATCATTACCAACATTGAGTTATTTAAGATGCCAGCATCCAAGCGTTCTAGTGTTTTTGACCATTATGATATGACCAGTGATTTCTCAGGAAGTTTCAAAGCCAAGTGCAAACGCTATAATATTAATTCAAAAAGAACAAGCCCCATAACCGTTTTCGTCAATTTCCATGCAACATAGAGGGTGTCTAGTTGTCCGGGTGTATAACTTTAATTGTCAGGTATCTAGTTGTCCGGGTGTATAACTTTAATTGTCAGGTATCTAGTTGTCCGGGTGTATAACTTTAATTGTCTCGTGTCTAGTTGTCCGGGTGTATAACTTTAATTGTCTCGTGTCTAGTTGTCCGGGTGTATAACTTTAATTGTCTGGTGTCTAGTTGTCCGGGTGTATAACTTTAATTATCTGGTGTCTAGTTGTCCGGGTGTATAACTTTAATTGTCTGGTGTCTAGTTGTCCGGGTGTATAACTTTAATTGTCTGGTGTCTAGTTGTCCGGGTGTATAACTTTAATTGTCTGGTGTCTAGTTGTCCGGGTGTATAACTTTAATTGTCTGGTGTCTAGTTGTCAGGATGTATAACTTTAATTGTCTGGTGTCTAGTTGTCCGGGTGTATAACTTTAATTGTCTGGTGTCTAGTTGTCCGGGTATATAACTTTAATTGTCTGGTGTCTAGTTGTCCGGGTGTATAACTTTAATTGTCTGGTGTCTAGTTGTCCGGGTGTATAACTTTAATTGTCTGGTGTCTAGTTGTCCGGGTGTATAACTTTAATTGTCTGGTGTCTAGTTGTCCGGGTGTATAACTTTAATTGTCTGGTGTCTAGTTGTCCGGGTGTATAACTTTAATTGTCTGGTGTCTAGTTGTCCGGGTGTATAACTTTAATTGTCTGGTGTCTAGTTGTCCGGGTGTATAACTTTAATTGTCTGGTGTCTAGTTGTCCGGGTGTATAACTTTAATTGTCTGGTTGTCCGGGTGTATAACTTTAATTGTCTGGTGTCTAGTTGTCCGGGTGTATAACTTTAATTGTCTGGTGTCTAGTTGTCAGGATGTATAACTTTAATTGTCTGGTGTGTAGTTGTCCGGGTGTATAACTTTAATTGTCTGGTGTCTAGTTGTCTGGGTGTATAACTTTAATTGTCTGGTGTCTAGTTGTCCGGGTGTATAACTTTAATTGTCTGGTGTCTAGTTGTCAGGGTGTATAACTTTAATTGTCTGGTGTCTAGTTGTCCGGGTGTATAACTTTAATTGTCTGGTGTCTAGTTGTCAGGATGTATAACTTTAATTGTCTGGTGTCTAGTTGTCCGGGTGTATAACTTTAATTGTCTGGTGTCTAGTTGTCCGGGTGTATAACTTTAATTGTCTGGTGTCTAGTTGTCCGGGTGTATAACTTTAATTGTCTGGTGTCTAGTTGTCAGGGTGTATAACTTTAATTGTCTGGTGTCTAGTTGTCCGGGTGTATAACTTTAATTGTCTGGTGTCTAGTTGTCCGGGTGTATAACTTTAATTGTCTGGTGTCTAGTTGTCCAGTGTCTAGTTGTTCATCTACCCTTTCCTAAATACAGATGCAAATTTCTCACTTGGCTGCAAGTTACCAGCCCCAAATGTTTACTTTTGACATATTTGCAGACGCCATGACTAGCGGTCAATTTATCTCCCTATCAATGGACATGTTATTGTAGAAGGCCCTTCAATTCCTGCCTGTCTGAGTGACCAGCCCACCCCAGTTGGTAGTGTTTGTGTGCTCACCTATGCTAAGTTTATATGTGAAATGCAATCAGTGAAGTTCAGGCAGCCTTTTGAAATCCATGGCCACATTTATCAAAATATTTTTGGTCTCACATTCTATCTCGATTGAAAACAGTATTTAGCATATCATCTTAGCAATGATAATTTTATAACTTTTATTGCTTTGCCTGGATTATTCTCACTAAAAAAATTATCATTCTCATGCAGACAGCAACACTAAGACTAGGCCTGCCAATTTCACCGTAGTGACCACACAACACAATACAGTTAACACAGTTTTGTCAATGAATGACATTATATGTTAACTATCATTTGTATCTCATTTGATTAATTATGTCACTATATTCTGGTGTCTAGTTGTCCGGGTGTATAACTTTAATTGTCTGGTGTCTAGTTGTCCGGGTGTATAACTTTAATTATCTGGTGTCTAGTTGTCCGGTTGTATAACTTTAATTGTCTGGTGTCTAGTGTCTAGTTAGAACGCTCGTTCTGTCACTCAATTTTCAGTTATAAAAAACACTTGCATTTGGATTTGAATAATTTCAAACACTTGCATTAGCATTTGCATTTGAATTATTTTAAACATTTGCATTTAAATGCAATCATACATGGGTGCATTTGCATTTGAATAATTTCAGACATTTGTATTTGAATTTAAATGCGCTGATTCGCATTTGAACCCAAGCCTGACATACGCATAATAATCTGTGTGATAATCAATTAATTTTAATAAATCGGTTAAATATTACCAGCAAATTAAAATGGACGCCTATCCAATTGGTGAAATATAAGCCAACGTAAGACAGTCGCCAATTGTAAAAATTAACAGTTTTATTAATGAGGAGTTTCTGCTGTTGCATATTCTATAATGACGTCTTCGTGTTTCCAGTGTTATTTCTTCACGGTTGAGTTCGGTTTGTGCAAGCAAAATGGCTCCCTCAAAGTGTATGGAGCGGGGCTGTTGTCTTCCGCAGCCGAACTGCAAGTGAGTAGTGTAATGCCGGGCTTTGTTTTGCTGACTATTACTGGTCGTGATAATGTAATTTACTTACAGATTGAGGACGGTTTGTTTTCGTCATGCATTGTGTTATTTTGCATATTTACATGAACAGATGTGCGAACAACTCTATTTCCCTTGTTTTCCATCTTCAAACCAAAGTTGTACATTTAAAGAGATAATTCATTAATGATGTCTTGTTTGTACTATCCCGGTGAACAGTGTCTATTTTTGAGATGTCGCAATCTCTATTCGCAGATGACTGTAAAGTAATAATAAACCATTTGGCCTTGCATTAATATGTATTACAAGAGACATGACTGACTTGTTCACGAACATAACAATCTCTGCTGCAGCATGTGCTCTCGGAGAAGGCCGTAGTAAGAAGGTTTGACCCAGAGATAACATGCGACACGGAGTGTATGATCACCACGTTCCAGAACGAGTACTTCTTCACCGACACGTTCGATGAAGCCAAGGCCAAACTGAGGTTCACAGAACATTTTTTTTCTCTGTCGCTTACAGGATTCAGTTAATTATCTACTACACCAATAAGTTATTCCAGCAGCACGCGTAAAACGTATCTCTAACTGAACTTACTTAAGTACACACGCATGTGCACATGCATGTGTGAAAGCGTGTCTTCGTACACGCACGCACGCACGCACGCACGCACGCACGCACGCACGCACGCACGCACGCACGCACGCACGCACGCACGCACGCACGCACGCACGCACGCACGCACGCACGCACGCACGCACGCACGCACGCACTACGCATTATATATGGGGGCCTACATATATGTTATATGAATATAGTGTGCACACATATCCGAATAAATAATCACTGACACGAAGACCTCCTTACTTAATATGTTATGGTAGGCAATTCGTCTTATTTCAGGGCGTATTCGCGCACGATCGATCGCCCGTTCGAGGTGCGGTATGACCCGTACACGCAGATGGTGAACGTGCTCGACAACCCTGCGAAGATCGGCCGAATCATCGGCAAACTGCAGGAGGAGTTATCTGTGCTGGCGTGTGCCCTCGGGAAGGTCTAGGACACCACGCAATCTCTAGACAGAAGAGCGGTAATAGAAACAGTATGCAACTTTGAGTTTTTATGCTCGGAAACCATGGAAAATATTTACAAATACAGTCAAGATGGTCTTGTGGTCTTGCAAAATCATATCCAGTGGAGATTACGCAGACGATAAATGCTTAATTCTGCATCTGCCAGGAAGATCGCAACAATTTTGGTAAACACCCGGCGTGTTTTGGAAATTGAAATTTACAGAAAAAGTCACACAAATTAAGGGAATTTTAGAAAATATGTAATTAATACATTCGAAAACTCGAGAAACTGGAAGGAATACTGTAACACGAGGCTGGCACGTGATAAGTAGGAGCACAACGTACAGGTATGTGAGTTTTTATACACACACCGGTGACTATTTGTTTTTTCATCCTAGTTTACCTTACAACAGCAATTGAGCACGGTAATATAATGATGGAAACCGTTGAATGACATACTCAACGGTCAGGATGTGCATTAATTGTGAAGGCTGCTTATAATAAGTTATATAAAAACAATGTACACTGGATGCCGACCTGCACAGAACTAACGTTGAACCAACACATTGCGACACCCACTAACAGAGGACGGTAGTCACTGGATAATGACCGCAGCAAAACATTAATATTTGTAAGCAGTATGTGCTAACATAATATTTAAACATAGTGTATATCGCCAGGCGTTCGTCTTTAATTGTATGTGCACCGTGTTTTCGCAAGACAGATGTGCGTGTGCGCATGTGCGTATGTGCGTACACAAATGCTTATTGTATTACCTGTGGTTGCAGTTACTAGATAGTAAATAATAAAGCGAAACACGACAACACTAAATGATTATCTACCTTGTCCTGTCAACTACCTTTTTGTTCTTCGAGTAGATCTGACGTGATATTTTTTATATAGGTATCACAGGACACCATGCGATCAATTCCTTGACCAGTGTAAATCGCCACTAAAATATCACCTGAGAGCTCTTCAACTTTACGATGTTTCATACAACATCAAATAGTCTTGTACGTGGCCGAGGAATATCATATGTTTGTATAACGTTAATGAGCCCTCCCTGAGTTGGCTCGATGTTGATCTGGTGTTGGCGTGGTCCGCTGACATTGACTGTGTATTTCAGTGGAGAAAACGCGACAGTTGGGTTAACCTATTTTCCGCTGGCTGTGCAAAAGAAGTTGTTTGTGTTCTTAGTAGTCCTTTCAACGTTTGGCTTTGCCCTTGGCTATACCCCATCCTGGTAGCACAACAAAGCAAGCCTTAACGTATTGAAAAATGAGTACATTAACATTTATCTTAACATTTCCACTACATATGTTATTGACATTCACAAAAATGGTTTAAGAATTAAGTGACACACTCAGACATGTTTTGCTGGACAATATTAAAAAGTACAACTTTAAGATCAAACCACTTCTTTTTAATGAAACGATACGATATTACAAGAATGTGTCGCAAATTATGTGACTTGTGTGCATTTAAGCGACATGATATATGAATTGATAGCGCCTTTTATTTCATACACACTAGGAAACCATCTCTCCAAAAATACACGATAAATTCACAAATGCATATTTTATTATTCGTTGTAAGGTAGCAGTCACCAATTAATAAAACTATACGAAATAATGCGTATTGATAGTTTATTCAAATATAATCACGAGGAAGGCCAGTGCACAATGTGTATGATACATCATTATTATCATCATTCCACTTACTGGTTGATTAAACCAGCTGTTCCCGGAAGTGTTTCTCAAGCTGCTCCTTTGCCGTGTGTATGAGCTGCGGCTGACAGTAGAGGTCGATGGCGGTGGCGGCCAACAGCTTGGCCTGGGTCAGCGTGTAGGCCTGGGCTTCAACGGCACCTGTAAGCAATACCACGCAGTATCACGTCTACGTTCAACGATACTCGTGCTAAACGCAGGAATGTTTACGTCATTCATGCGAACAAGTGCCGTATATATCTAGTGTGCGGGGGCGGGGGCGGAGGGGGGCATTGGGCCATTCCTCTCCTTTGGCTTAACGGAACTAAATTTTTTCCGTATTTTCCGTTGCGCCGTTAAACTAAAACTTTACTTAATATATTAGATTGTGGCCCAATGTATAACAATGTATAACAAAAGCCTTCCCTGTGGACTGTTACCTTGTCGTGGTAAGGAGGCTTGTGCACCCCTATGATCCCCTGAGCTATATCAGTGTGAGGCAACTCCTGGCAGGTCCAACCATACCGGGCAGGTTTGGGGTGAGTGGTCAGACGAAGCACAGTCCAGCCACATCTCTTGATCATGGAGCCCTGGAGGAAAATGGTCTACGCCCACTGCGGAAAACGTGTGGGCACAGTGGCTTTGGCTAGTCACCCACTCAGCTGCTGTTGAAATCGATTACAGAAAACGAAACCATGAATACTCAACCACACCTCGATCTGAGCAAAGCAGGCTGTCCTGGAAGGGTGCGTATGAATCCCTTGGGTGAAAGCCGACAGGAAGCCCAAGGGAGGAAGAGTCTGCTACAGCTCAAGTCAAAAGTTAGAATTGGATGTTGGAATGTGAGGACACTGTACCAGTCAGAAAAACTGGCACAGCTCGCCCAAGAAATGAGAAGATACAAGCTGAACATCATTGGAGTTTGTGAAAGCAGACGGAACACCTTTGGGAAGGTTACAACTAGCTCTGGGGAATCTTACTTGTACTCTGGGAATGAGACAGAAGAAGATGCGCACACACATGGAGTAGGGCTGCTCCTCTCAAAGGATGCAGCAAAAGTCTCATAGAATGGGAACCAGCCTCAGAGAGAATCATCACAGCCAGGCTTACATCAAAAGGTCGGAACATCACCATTATACATTGCTATGCACCAACCAACTCTGCTGAATTTGAAGAGAAAGATACATTCTACCAACATCTACAAACAGTCATCCAAAAACTACCGAAGAGGGATATCCAAGTTGTTATCGGAGATATGAATGCCAAGATTGGAAAGGATAATGACAATTGGAAAGGCACAATGGGGAAAGAAGGTCTGGGACAGATGAATGAGAACGGTCTCCTGTTGGCAGATTTCTGTACTCTCAATGAACTGATAATCGGAGGAACCCCCTTTCCACACAAGCCTACACACAAAGCCACATGAATATCCCCGGATTTACAGACGGAAAACCAAATTGACCACATAGCAATCACCAAGAAATGGAGGAGAGTGCTTCTAGATGTCAGAGTGAAAAGAGGGGCTGACATTAACTCCGACCACCACCTCCTTGTGGGTGAATTCAGTATGAAGCTAGCAGCAAAGAAGAAGACGGATAACAAGGTACAAAGAAGGTTTGAGATAAGAAAACTTCAAAATACTAAAATACGACAGGAACTGGAAATCTCTCTACGGAACAGGTTCCAAGCATTGGAAGAGGGAAAAAACATTGATAAAAAGTGGACAAGACGCAAGAATGCAATTACAGACACCTGTGAACAAGTCCTAGGCTGTCGGGAAGGAAAGAGGAAGGACTGGATTACAGTCGACACCTGGGAAGCTATTGAGACAAGGAGGGAGACTAAAATGAAACTCAACAAGGAAGCAGATAACACAATGAAAGAAAAACTGCGGCAGGAATACAAGGAAAGAAACAAAACAGTTAAAAAGAAGACAAAGAGGGACAAGAAAACATATGTCGAAAAACTAACAAATGAGGCTGAGATCGCAGCTAGGCAAAGCAACTCCAGAGAGTTGTATAAGATCACCAGACAGCTGGCAGGGAAGAACCAGAGCACTAGTTGCCCTATCAGGGACAAGCAGGGAAACCTTCTTACTAAGGAATCTCTACAGTTACAACGCTGGAAAGAATATTTCCAAGAAATCTTGAATAGGCCTCCACCAGATTCAATCCCAGTTATTGAGGAAACAACTGAAGACCTTAACATTAATTGTGGTAGGATATCCAAAGAGGAGATCAAGAGAGCCCTCAAAAAGCTGAAGCTAGGCAAAGCACCTGGAATTGACAATATACCATCTGATGTCTTAAAAGTTGATATTGGTGCCACCACAGAGTTTTATACAGCCTGCTAAACGAGTTCTCGGATAAAGAGGAAATACCAACTGAGTGGAAGACGGGTATGCAAGTTACGATCCCCAAGAAAGGCAATCTCAGTGAATGTAAGAACTGGAGAGGGATCATGCTTCTATCAGTGCCCAGTAAAATTCTCTGCCTTATCATCTTGGATAGGAAACAAGAAACAGTTGACAAGAAGCTAAGAAAGGAACAAGCTGGCTTTAGAAAGGATAAATCCTGCACATATCATATTGCTACACTCAGGATTGTCGTTGAACAATGCACTGAATTGCAGAGTTCCCTTTACATAAACTTTGTGGACTTCGAAAAAACATTCGATAGTATAGATAGGACAGTTTTATGGAATCTCCTAAGACACTATGGTTTATCTGCAAAATGTGTAACCCTAATAAAGAACATGCACGAAGGTTTCACTAGTCATGTCATCTTTAATGGACAAGTTTCAGAGGGCTTCCAGATTGGAACTGGTGTACGACAGGGCTTCTTGCTATCTCCACTGCTCTTTCTGATAGCCATAGACTGGACAATGAAAATATCCACAGAACACTATCGTACTGGGATCCAGTGGAACTTGTTCCCACAACTAGAAGACCTGGATTTTGCAGATGATCTAGCACTACTCTCAGAAACCTATAAACACATGCAACAAAAAACAGAAAGGCTTAAAAAAGCAGCCAACTGGGTCTTAAGATCAATGTGGGAAAGACAAAGGTGGTGAAAATCAATACCAGAACTTCCGAACCCATCCCACTAGAAAGCGGTACTGTTGAGGAAGTACAAGACTTCATCTACCTCGGGAGCAACATCTGTACAAATGGTGGAGCTGACAAAGATGTGGAACTACGCATCAGTAAAGCTCATCATGCCTTCAGAACCCTACACCCAGTGTGGCGCTCTTCCCAACTATCCATAAACACCAAGATCCGCATTTTCAACACCAACGTTAAACCAGTTATTCTCTATGGCAGTGAAACTACTCAGTGTCTCAACAACAAACTCCAAGTATTCATCAACAGTCGCCTCCGATACATTCTTAAGGTATGGTGGCCTAACAAAATATCAAATAAAGAGCTCTGGAAGAAAACTATACAGGAAGAAATAAGCACTACAGTCAAGAGGAGAAAATGGAGCTGGATTGGCCACACACTCAGAAAAGATCAAACAAATACAACCAAACAAGCACTGGACTATAACCCACAAGGAAAGAGAAGACATGGAAGGCCAAAAATCAACTAGACACGCTGCACACTACAAGATCTTGATAAAGTGGGGGTCACCTGGCAAGAGGCCAAAGCTCTAGCCCAGAAAAGAGTGAAGTGGAGAAACATGGTTGACGCCCTATGTTCCTGAAGAGGCCAAGAAGATTAAGTCAGTAAGTAAGTAAGTATAACAAAAGCAGATCGTGTTAGTTATTTCTCGGGTCCAATACCCACAACTTAGATTTTTGTGTAGAAATCGGATGCAAAGTGTTTTCACCAGGAATCATGAAACGTTTATTTGTTCCAACAACAAACAAACCATTTCGTGCGCAAACTGTGTTGACATTATACAATGTTCTACAATAGTAAAACCATAACTAAATTAAACTGTAAAGAATACATTGAACAGTGACCAACCGGCAGCTTTGAGGAAGCCACGTGAATGAGGCCCGTCATCCGTGCCGATGTCGAAGATGGGCGCGATGCTGGGCACACACTGCGACACGTTGCCGACGCCAGAGCTGGCTACCTGCGTCCTGCCTATGTGATCCGTCGGTATCTCCTTCACTCCGTACGATGCCATGTTCTGTCGATAGACTGAGACCATAGCGTCGTTGTGGATCATGTTGTCATACTGCTGAATGCATTTGATTTCCACCTGCAGTATTATAGCAATGGCAGTCAAAAGTGACTATATTCTGAATCGAGATGTGCGTTCCTGTCAATTTTCTATTACTACTGCTACCTACTACTGCTGCTGCTGCTGCTACTACTACTACTACTACTACAACAACTACTACTACTACAACACCGCATACAAGTTTTACAGCACAACGCCCGCGTCCTCTCTCTCTCTCTCTCCTCTCCTCTCTCTCTCTCTCCTCCCCCCCCCTCTCTCTCTCTCTCTCTCTCTCTCTCTTTGACCCCGTCACTGTTCTCCTGCGTGGAGTCGGGAGGGGTGTCAATACGGGGCGGGGGGGGGGGGGTCAGTGCCAAACTCCCCTCCCTTTAACACGTTCGCCCCCGAACGAGTCACAGCGTTGAACTCAGCATCGTGTTACAATAAAAATTCGTGATGAACCACTAATTTCAGTTCGATCATTCTGATGTTCTCTTAATAGATCCCTACTATCACAACATGCACTTCTGTTGTTACTTTCACTTCCAGCAGAATTGAGAGGTGATGTTTTATGTCCAACACCACCCGAGTCCCAGTTCAACAGCTCAGGCTTTCGTTTAATAATATCACCACACGTACTTCTGTGGTTACTTTCATTTCCAGCTGAATTTTTTTCGCGGCAACATAAACAACAATAATATGTTATTATTAATAATAACGCCAGCCTGGCAGTACAAATGTTAATCAGTTATTCAATGGACAGAAATCCAGTTCAGAAGTTATCAGTAAGGTTACTGTCTGCACAAATAATTATTGTCCACAGCACAGGTTCTTCATCATGTGTTCCGCCAACGAAATAATTTCCACAGCGATGCTTGGATCGTTTAAATGTAGCTCACATCTAAGAACTACAGCAACTAAAAATGCATAATTATATAATGATACATCGATTCTGAGGAACGGTTGACCTACATATCCGGCACAGTGTGTGGGTGACGTGTGCGTAGGTCACGCCGAGGGTATACGACTTCATCGGTAGCCGTATCAGGGAGCGACGCGAACAGCGCGAGCGAGTTCACTTTCGGGAAGCCGTTCGATCTGGCAGCCGAGCGAATCTCGCCCGATGAACGGAGGCAGCCGGGCATGAGCGTCTTGGCGGGGAAGACACGCTTGTACGGCCCGTCCCGCCCGTCCGATCAGCCCTGCTGCGGGTGGCTGAAATGGCGAGAGTAACGGTTCTTCCATTTTGGGCGCCATTTCGCTGGTTGTTGACGGGCTTGGGAGTTGAGTGATGCGAATGTTGGAGACTGTCCAGCCAGTCGGCGCTAGGATAGCCTGAACGCGCCATTTGGGAGAGTAGAACTCAAACGTCGGGAAGACAAGTCGATAAATGACCAGTGAAACCATGCAACAAACAGTACTTCCCTGTAACGGCTGATGTGATCGCGCTGACCACGGCACCAAATCGCCGTATATATATATATATATATATATATATATATATATATATATATATATATATATATATATATATATATATATATATATATATATATATATATATATATATATATATATATATACAGGAATGGTCAGGCAGTGGACGTAATAGTGTTTCGTTATACAAGTGCTTAAGTCTGTAAGTACAAGTCAAAAGGTCAGAACAACAACAACTGCTGCTGCTGCTGCTGCTGCTGCTGCTGCTGCTGCTGCTGCTGCTGTTGCTGCTGCTAATACTACCCCTTACCGTGCAGCCAGTGGCGGTAGCGGCGGCATTGAAGCAAGCGTAGACCTTTGCCTCGAGGAGGTCCCGTTCCCGCAATGTTGGGGTCCGGATGTAGTACAATAAGGCCGCTTCTTCGGGAATGATGTTGGGTTTTACACCACCGTTCGTGATTATTCCTGCGGTCAGATTGGGATGTTATCCGTGGACACTTAGAGGAATTCGCTAAGGAGTGACGAAGTATCTTTCATATGGTGGATAGTGTATTTACTCAGCATTGATTGATTAGGGTTGCAATCCTGTTAAATTTTTTAATATAGTCTTTTTCCGAACTGTAAAAGAGCTGTGTTGTGCGATTAAACAAAACTGGTGCAACATATGTATTATGATCAGCTGTACGAGAACATACTCGACACCTTTCATGTAGGATTCAGACTTAGGTGGCAAACCACTATAGATGCCGGCCACAATTTGTGATATAATTGAGCCTAATCTGCGATAAAATCTGTGTCGCGCATAGCACGAATTACGATATATCACATCAGCATATAATTAATAAACTTTGCTTCTAATTATTGGAGTCAGTTACTTTGCAAACACACTCGTCTCACGTGATTGAAAACCCTCGGGTGGAAAACTCGGTTGATTTGCGATGGAAGAAATATACATCAAGGGAAGTATAGCGAATAATCGTATTAAAGGATAAAGATGAATGCGCCTAGACGAAATTGTTGGCGGAGCATATTTAGTAGAGAGTGGCGTCCTCTTGTGACACTACGACGTAGAAGGTACTCACCATGGACACGCCAGTCGGGCTTCATCTGCTGGCGGAGACACGAGACGTAGAAGGTACTCACCATGGACACGCCAGTCGGGCTTCATCTGCTGGCGGAGACACGAGACGTAGCAGGTACTCACCATGGACACGCCATTCGGGCTTCATCTGCTGGCGGAGACACGAGACGTAGCAGGTACTCACCATGGACACGCCAGTCGGGCTTCATCTGTTGGCGCAGACACGAGACGTAACAGGTACTCACCATGGACACGCCAGTCGGGCTTCATCTGCTGGCGCAGACACGAGACGTAGCAAGTACTCACCATGGACACGCCAGTCGGGCTTCATCTGTTGGCGCAGACACGAGACGTAACAGGTACTCACCATGGACACGCCAGTCGGGCTTCATCTGCTGGCGGAGACACGAGACGTAACAGGTACTCACCATGGACACGCCAGTCGGGCTTCATCTGCTGGCGCAGACACGAGACGTAGCAGGTACTCACCATGGACACGCCAGTCGGGCTTCATCTGTTGGCGCAGACACGAGACGTAACAGGTACTCACCATGGACACGCCAGTCGGGCTTCATCTGCTGGCGGAGACACGAGACGTAACAGGTACTCACCATGGACACGCCAGTCGGGCTTCATCTGCTGGCGCAGACACGAGACGTAACAGGTACTCACCATGGACACGCCAGTCGGGCTTCATCTGCTGGCGGAGACACGAGACGTAGCAGGTACTCACCATGGACACGCCAGTCGGGCTTCATCTGCTGGCGGAGACACGAGACGTAGCAGGTACTCACCATGGACACGCCAGTCGGGCTTCATCTGCTGGCGGAGACACGAGACGTAACAGGTACTCACCATGGACACGCCAGTCGGGCTTCATCTGTTGGCGCAGACACGAGACGTAACAGGTACTCGCCATGGACACGCCAGTCGGGCTTCATCTGCTGGCGCAGACACGAGACGTAGCAGGTACTCGCCATGGACACGCCAGTCGGGCTTCATCTGTTGGCGCAGACACGAGACGTAACAGGTACTCACCATGGACACGCCAGTCGGGCTTCATCTGCTGGCGGAGACACGAGACGTAACAGGTACTCACCATGGACACGCCAGTCGGGCTTCATCTGCTGGCGCAGACACGAGACGTAGCAGGTACTCACCATGGACACGCCAGTCGGGCTTCATCTGTTGGCGCAGACACGAGACGTAACAGGTACTCACCATGGACACGCCAGTCGGGCTTCATCTGCTGGCGGAAACACGAGACGTAACAGGTACTCACCATGGACACGCCAGTCGGGCTTCATCTGCTGGCGCAGACACGAGACGTAACAGGTACTCACCATGGACACGCCAGTCGGGCTTCATCTGCTGGCGGAGACACGAGACGTAGCAGGTACTCACCATGGACACGCCAGTCGGGCTTCATCTGCTGGCGGAGACACGAGACGTAGCAGGTACTCACCATGGACACGCCAGTCGGGCTTCATCTGCTGGCGCAGACACGAGACGTAACAGGTACTCACCATGGACACGCCAGTCGGGCTTCATCTGCTGGCGGAGACACGAGACGTAACAGGTACTCACCATGGACACGCCAGTCGGGCTTCATCTGCTGGCGGAGACACGAGACGTAACAGGTACTCACCATGGACACGCCAGTCGGGCTTCATCTGCTGGCGGAGACACGAGACGTAGCAGGTACTCACCATGGACACGCCAGTCGGGCTTCATCTGCTGGCGGAGACACGAGACGTAACAGGTGCTCACCATGGACACGTCAGTCGGGCTTCATCTGCTGGCGCAGACACGAGACGTAGCAGGTGCTCACCATGGACACGCCAGTCGGGCTTCATCTGTTGGCGCAGACACGAGACGTAACAGGTGCTCACCATGGACACGCCAGTCGGGCTTCATCTGCTGGCGCAGACACGAGACGTAGCAGGTACTCACCATGGACACGCCAGTTGGGCTTCATCTGCTGGTGCAGACACGAGACGTAACAGGTACTCACCATGGACACGCCAGTCGAGCTTCATCTGCTGGCGCAGACACGAGACGTAACAGGTACTCACCATGGACACGCCAGTCGGGCTTCATCTGCTGGCGGAGACACGAGACGTAACAGGTACTCACCATGGACACGCCAGTCGGGCTTCATCTGCTGGCGGAGACACGAGACGTAGCAGGTACTCACCATGGACACGCCAGTCGGGCTTCATCTGCTGGCGGAGACACGAGACGTAGCAGGTACTCAACATGGACACGCCAGTCGGGCTTCATCTGCTGGCGCAGACACGAGACGTAGCAGGTACTCACCATGGACACGCCAGTCGGGCTTCATCTGCTGGCGCAGACACGAGACGTAGCAGGTACTCACCATGGACACGCCAGTCGGGCTTCATCTGCTGGCGCAGACACGAGACGTAGCAGGTACTCACCATGGACACGCCAGTCGGGCTTCATCTGCTGGCGGAGACACGAGACGTAGCAGGTACTCACCATGGACACGCCAGTCGGGCTTCATCTGTTGGCGGAGACACGAGACGTAACAGGTACTCACCATGGACACGCCAGTCGGGCTTCATCTGTTGGCGCAGACACGAGACGTAGCAGGTACTCACCATGGACACGCCATTCGGGCTTCATCTGCTGGCGGAGACACGAGACGTAGCAGGTACTCACCATGGACACGCCAGTCGGGCTTCATATGTTGGCGCAGACACGAGACGTAACAGGTACTCACCATGGACACGCCAGTCGGGCTTCATCTGCTGGCGCAGACACGAGACGTAGCAGGTACTCACCATGGACACGCCAGTCGAGCTTCATCTGCTGGCGCAGACACGAGACGTAACAGGTACTCACCATGGACACGCCAGTCGGGCTTCATCTGCTGGCGGAGACACGAGACGTAACAGGTACTCACCATGGACACGCCAGTCGGGCTTCATCTGCTGGCGGAGACACGAGACGTAGCAGGTACTCACCATGGACACGCCAGTCGGGCTTCATCTGCTGGCGGAGACACGAGACGTAACAGGTACTCACCATGGACACGCCAGTCGGGCTTCATCTGCTGGCGCAGACACGAGACGTAGCAGGTACTCACCATGGACACGCCAGTCGGGCTTCATCTGTTGGCGCAGACACGAGACGTAACAGGTACTCACCATGGACACGCCAGTCGGGCTTCATCTGCTGGCGCAGACACGAGACGTAGCAGGTACTCACCATGGACACGCCAGTCGGGCTTCATCTGCTGGCGGAGACACGAGACGTAGCAGGTACTCACCATGGACACGCCAGTCGGGCTTCATCTGTTGGCGGAGACACGAGACGTAGCAGGTACTCACCATGGACACGCCAGTCGGGCTTCATCTGTTGGCGCAGACACGAGACGTAGCAGGTACTCACCATGGACACGCCATTCGGGCTTCATCTGCTGGCGGAGACACGAGACGTAGCAGGTACTCACCATGGACACGCCAGTCGGGCTTCATCTGTTGGCGCAGACACGAGACGTAACAGGTACTCACCATGGACACGCCAGTCGGGCTTCATCTGCTGGCGCAGACACGAGACGTAGCAGGTACTCACCATGGACACGCCAGTCGGGCTTCATCTGTTGGCGCAGACACGAGACGTAGCAGGTACTCACCATGGACACGCCAGTCGGGCTTCATCTGCTGGCGGAGACACGAGACGTAGAAAGTACTCACCATGGACACGCCAGTCGGGCTTCATCTGCTGGCGCAGACACGAGACGTAGCAGGTACTCACCATGGACACGCCAGTCGGGCTTCATCTGCTGGCGGAGACACGAGACGCTGGAATAGGCGGCGACGGCAGCATCGAGAGCGTTGACACCGTCCCACGGCGAGGCCGCAGCGTGGGACGCCCTGCCTTTGTACACCACCGCCACTCTGCGCGATGACGCCACAGAAATATAGTTTGGCAGTAAACCACATGACATTCGTGGTTAGAGTAGGTGGGGCAAAGCGTAACCCTTTGGGGGCAAACATAATTTCGCCTCTTTAATTTCATCTAAGGTGGAAACGGTTAACATAGTTACATATACACACATCTTAACTAAATAGTACACTAATTACAGAACCTTACTAAAAACAACTATTAAAACACGTTTTAGTGGCCTATAACCTATCCGATAACCAATAACTGTTTCCGAATCCTTCACAAGATACGCTTCGCACCCTACGCACAAGATGGAATTTGATACATATAACAGTGGTGGCATATATGGTGTACTTGGCACCAATCTATCATAATTTTGGACATTTTGTACCATGCAACTGCTGCTGTAGGCTGTGTGGTAATGCTATTTATATAATGTGTAATGTTATTTATGTAATTTTGTTAATACCTCACACCTCAAGATCCCACCTCCCCCTATCTTTTAGGCCAACCTCTCACTTCACACCTAGTTATGATGCCAACCACCCACCTCCTTTTAGGACGAACTTCCCACACGCACGCACGCACGCACGCACGCACGCACGCACGCACGCACGCACGCACGCACGCACGCACGCACGCACGCTCGCACACAAACACTTCTCAATAAATAGTGTTTACCTAACCACGCATACTCGTGAAATGCAGTACATTAATTAGGATTAATTTATTCAATCACAACATGTATTTACATTATAACTATATATAGGTGACATCTAAATAGCTATTTCACATTTTGGATTATTTAAAGTACTTATTCTGTGGGATCGGTTAAAGCTGTTCAATTTGTTAAAATAATATGGCCCAAAAAATCAAATTGGTATAACTTACTATCCGTGCTGCGTCTCCTCAAATCAAACTTTCCCAAACTGGTCTGGCATCATGTTGCATAGGTTTATTGGGAGATTGCGGCACTAATAGTTGAATCTGCCGAAATGGGGGTGCGCTTTGCCCCGGCGGTGCGCTGCGCCCCACCCTACCCTATATCAGAATACAATCACAGCGACAGCAGCAGCAGCGGCGTCACATGACCGGACCCTGCTTGACTAACCTGAGCATACATTTAGAAAAGACGTATTTTGTGAAAATGATGATTATAATTGCTCGTTGGTTATTGAATATGAATTACTAGTTTTATGCTGCTATAACAATCCCTTTAATTAAGCAATACATTGTTTAGATGTTTGTAATAACTACACCAGCTAACTCGGTGATGGCGACGTAGCGGAAGTCGACGAGGTTCACCGTAGCAGGATGTGCCATGTGAGAGCAGTCAATGTCACGGAACGCTCCGGCCTCCAGAAGTTTTATCTTCCCTCCTCCCCCTTCCTCGGCCGGGGTGCCGAGGACCGTCAACTGTTGGGTATGTGAAAATAAACTGTGGAGGATAATAAATGAAAGCCAACGTGCGCCTATATATATATCTCCATATTCGGATAGCTATAGATGGCCCAAGGCTTGCTGATACCACCGGAAAACTGTTGATAGGATACTTCGTCCTATATGACGTGCAATTATATCTACCCATATAGTGTGTGCGTGCGTGGGTGCGTGTGTGCGTGCGTGCGTTGTACAAAATTATATAGGGAAAAAAGCTTGGATATGTAATGTAGGCTATCAATGTTCGGACATCGATATCACAATGCATATTTCGATAAGGTCACGGTTTCCAGAGAAGATATCGAGGAAAAAACAAACGCTTCTACCGACCTTGCCGAGATCGCGTCCGTCCTTGCGTGCCGCCTCGAGCGCTGCCTTGATGCCTATGGCGGCCCCGACACCCACCTCGGCGATCAGGTTGTGTCCGCACGCGTGGCCGATTTCGGGCAGGGCGTCGTACTCGCACAGCACGGCCACGTTGGGCCCGTCATCGCCAACGCCGCCGCCGACCTCAGCCCGGAAGGCCGTGTCGACAACGTAGTGCCTCTGCATAGACATACCTTTACTCTCGAGGAACGATGTCAGGATGCCGTTGGCGTGCTTCTCCTCGAAGTTCAGCTCCGGGTTCGACCAGATTTCCGAACTGAGTTTCGACAGTTCCCCGCCTGCTGCGTCTATAGCTTCATCAGAAAGGGCCTTGAGGCGCACATCCATGGTGGCTGCTAGCTGAACGGCGGAAGGGTGAACGAGGAATGACTGTAATATACGTTATAACAACATTGCCACAAACCAATATGGATCTCGGACTTTGTACCTAAAGAATCATTTAGTCCACTCATCTACAAGAGCTATTTACCATTAAGGCACTCAAAAGTTGAACTACGTACACTTTGACTAAACGGAATATCACAATGGCATGGTGGCTTTCGAAACATGCATGCATAAATCACGTTCCACGAATCATAACACAATTTCTGTGCGTTATTTAAAAGTGTGGCATCGTGGACTATTAGCCGTTCCTATGAGTAAGCTATTGCGGAGTAATTGACACTCCGCATCTCGGACTACTTGCGCGCCCCTTCCGGCATAGCGTGATCTAGCAAGGAGTTGATGAATAATGTTGTATCCGCTTTAAGCCCTAATTACGGGAACGTTCAATAAAGTGCGTGATATAAAGACGCTGTTTTGACGTAGCATAAGATGCAACAAAAAGGGTGTAATTTTCTTGTCACTTGTAGATGGGTTAAAATAAACAACTGCATATGATCAAAAACATACACTTTATCGACATGTAGATGATGATGAAACACGTCATTGTTAATATAGTAAACGTATATACGTTCATCAAGAGTATTTAATTCACACTTGAATGAAAGCATGTTTTGTATTCATCGAGTGTATTGGTATAAACCTGCATCGACTATTCATCGAATGTATTGGTATAGACCTTCATCGACTATTCATCGAATTTTAAGGAAGCCATTGGCTTATCGAGAGTCCAACAATGTTCATTTACTTATAACCCGCCCTCATGAGATATGTGTCTACCTTATTTTTAAACATATTCACGCTGCTAGCAGTTACACAATCTATAGACAATTTGTTCCATTCATTTATTGTCCTCTGTGAGAACGAGTGCTTCCTGATGTCCAATCTACATTGATCCTTTACTAATTTTACCTCATGTCCTCTAGTTCTGCTATCCTTCTTGAGTGAGAAAAACATATTTCTATCAATATTTTCATAACCCATTCAATATCTTAAAAACTTCAATCTGATCTCCTCTTAACCTCCTTGTCTCTAGAGTTGTTAAACCACATTCTTTCAGGCGTTCTTCATAACTAAGGTCTCTCAGTTCTGGAATCATTTTAGTTGCTCTCCTTTGTATGCGTTCAAGCGTATCTATATCCTTCTTACGATATGGTCTACATGCTTGTATACAGTATTCTAAATGAGGTCTAACTATTGCTTAATAAAGAGGTATAATTAACTTTTTTCCCTTGTATGTTATGTTTCTTCTAATCAATCCAAGAATTTGATTACCCTTTGAAGCTGCAATACCACACTGCTCTGAAACTTTCATATCAGCGCTTATTGTAACTCCTAAGTCCTTTTCTTTTACAGTAGTACCCAGAACAGTATCTCCCATTTTATAGTTTACATTCAAGTTCCCATGTCCTGTATGTATTGGTATCGACCTTCATCGACTATTCATCGAATGTATTGGTATAGACCTTCATCGACTATTCATCGAATGTATTGGTATAGACCTTCATCGACTATTCATCGAATGTATTGGTATATAGACCTACATCGACTATTACTCGGAGTACAGTGGTTTCCCATGTGACTCGGCATGCATGGAGGAAGGTCTAGCTTTGTGATGTGCAAGGTGAACCTGGTACTGCGGCACGCCTCCACAGCACGCCTGTCGTACACCCTATATGCACCTCGCCGCTTCACTGTGCATGCCCTACCCATTCGCCGTGCACTCCATGCGCAGAGCACAGCATACTTATGAGGTCATGCAGTCTTGCTACGCTATGTTTGTATTTGTAGCAAAACATATTTGCTATCTCTGAGATCTAGCTGTGCAGTGGACATACCTATCTCGCATTTATTGCTATCATGTTACTTTTAAATAGTGCCACCAACCAGGTCTAGTGGACACCGACACACAGCCCGGGAGAGCTGCTTACCTGTCCCGTTAAACTTAAGTCTGTACTGAGCAAGCCTTAATTGTCACTGGGTGGTCGGTACAGAAGACACGTTTTGTGCAGGGCTGTTTACGTTGCCCGTTTTTTTATAGAAATATTTGTTTAGTGCAGCTCAAGAAGGATCCACTTCAAACTATGTTTGCTTGTACTTTATTGTTCTAATAACTTCTTTTGACAAGTGTTTCTTTCTATGTCGTTTTTTTTTCAACGATACTCTCAATTTCATATTTTAGAATATTCCAACATTCATTAGCTGCTTTATTCATCAGCATGTTATTCCAATCTAGCTTTGCTAAGTATTTTCTCTATCTTTTTATTTACTTTCGTGGAAGTTTCTCCAGTATTTCTTTTTATTTTTACTTTCTGTTTTACTTTGATGTCAAAATGTATTTGATTATGATCACTGTAACCCAACGGTTCATGTATTTTGACATCGTTAACTAATTCAGTTTGTGAAGGCGAAACTATATCTGATACATTCTCTCCCCTGGTTGGTTCTAGCATGTGTTGAGTAAGGAAGCTATCCTGTATTTAAAGTAGAAATGTTTGATACTCGCCCCTGTACTCTCTAGAGATTTCCATTGTATGTGTCGTCTCCTATTATGATACATTCCCCTTTACTCATTTACTTTATAGTGTTTTGTAATTTTGTGCTATCCTCTTCGTTTATGTTTGGACTTCGGTAAACTAATCCAATAGTTAATGCTGAATTTCTTGTAACTATGTTGCACCAAACAGCTTCATCGCAATCTGCTTCCCTTTCTAATGTTATTTTGTAAGCCTAAATATATTCTTTAATATATAAAATAACTCCCCCTCCCCTTCTTCCTATTCGATCTCTCCTAAACATTACGTATCCTGTAAGTCTGAATTCAGCATCGGCTATATCTTTGTTGGCCCATGATTCGGTTATATAATTATGTGAGGGTTTGTTACTGGTTTGTGCGCATTCGTAGCCTCCTGATTGTCCTGATTGAAGCACCTCGTTGTAACCTCCCGCGCTTCTAGTTTAAACAACGTTTGCTGCCAAAAATATTTTTGATGCTATTAGTGTCACTGTCGTCTGTTCCTAAGAGTTCATCCGCAAACACTGCTGCACCCTTTATATTTAGATGAAGCCCATCCCTCGTGAACACATGAACATGTCAGCCCTCCCAACAAAACAACTCCCTAAATCCACCTTCCTCTTCCCTACATAACTGCTGAACTAGTGTGTTAATTGCCATCCTTATACACTTTGGATAAACCTGAACCCTGCTTCCCATTATATTAGTAAAATCACTGACAGAACTATCTGCTCAACCCGTGCCTCCTTTAGTGTTCTGACTAACTGCCTGTACGTCTATGGCAGTTGTACCCTCCTCTCTGCATTATTTATGCCCACATATATGCCTATGTGTAATAGAATAGACCCTCCCTTGCCTGGACCCCTGACTTTCTCCACTTTCTCCAATCCCTTTCTGTGATATCCTTTATTTGTGTCCCTGGAAAGCAAACTACCATTTCACCCCCCTTATATAGAGCTTTGTCAGTTTTCCTAACTATCGAGTCCCCCATAAACACCCTCGCTTTCCTTGTCACACTTTCTATCACTACATCAGAGTAGCTTTTGCGTCGGTTCCCCTCCATCATATTCTGTACTGCAGTCATGTCACTTGGCAGCATGTTGTCCATCTCCTTCTCGCTCATCAACATGTCACCTTTCCCTCCTCTCTCCTGGTTATCTTTTGTTCCTGTCGCTTTCCCTCCTGTCTCCCTCCACCCTGTCACCTTGCCTCCTCTCGGCTTCCTTCCATTCTTCCTAACATTTGGCATTTCCTCCGTTGGGTATTTGGCCCGCCCCTGCCTCCTGAGGACAGGCATGTAGTATTTTTTACCGTGTTTCAATAAAAGAATTGTTCTACATGTGTATTTTTCTTCATGTGTCTTAAATATTTGGGCATGTTTTGATCGTAGCCATAGCCATTTCTTTGTATGCATATATGTATTATTCTATAATTCTTATTATTGTAAAATATGTATTTCTGACCGATCAGTTAATAAAGTGAAGGTAGACATGGAGCTAAGAATATGACGCAAAGTCACCAGAACAGAAAAGTGCGTAAGTGGCTAGTAAGAGGCTAGTAAGAGGCTAGTAAATGGCTAGTAAGAGGCTACCCCTAGAGTGTACAAGAAACACGTAACAGTTATCACCATGAAACCACACTGGACCATCAAAACATAAATATATAGGAATAGCAGAAGAGAACACATACGATCTTCATAGTAATTACATTAATTATCACTTGCAAACTGCACAAGATGTACACTGAAAACAGCAGTTCCAAGATATGCAATACACACTGACCATATTTACACAGTGTAGTACATTCCACGTCCAGAGCGGCCAAACCACCCTTCAGAAAACTTCACAAGTCAGTGTTAATATTATTAATATGCCACGTCACACAGGAAGTCAGGAACATGATGTAATAGTATGGGATGACTGCAAGATGCTGGCGTGAGAGAAACATGACATGACCACCCATGACATGACCACCCATGCCCACGAGGCTCTTTACATTAGGAAGGAGCCCAACGTGGCGAAGGAAGATAAGGCCCAGTATAGCCCATGTCTGTGACAGGCACACAAATGAGGCCGTCACAAATATCCATGGATATAATGTGTGCACAAATATGGTGATGTATTTGTATACGATATGTACATGCACTGCATAGCTGCACTGTTTAGTCTTATACTGTACTTCATAAGTTCTTGCAGAGGTAATACTTTTGTATTAATGCTTGTATTTGCACATGGTCTGCTGTTGGCTTGATCAGCAAGGAAAACCTTGACTATTGGGTATTCACACTTCTTGTTGGAGACTCTATGAGCATAATCCCATATTACACACAGACAATAACGGCAGTAGTCATAGAACAACTAGCTTAACGTGCAAAACAGGAAAAATGTGCACAAGATAGTACAATGTATGAAGGCAATCTTTATTATGGCCACGCTACAAAGAAAACCGAACGCTTTCAATAATTAAAATGTGCCTAATTAGCCCGACAAGATTTAGTGACTCGAATGAATAAATCTTGCAGTCTGAACTACCAGAGAGTGTTTCCGACAACTGGTTAGTAGTCCTGTCTGAACAAACATGATTTGAAACTATTCATAAAAATGCATCCATAAATGCAGTAACATAATTATACATTCAACAGAGTGGTCCATTCTACTGAGGTGCTCAGTTCTTAATACAACCAAATACCAATGCAGTCTTTTGCTGCAAAAGCTGCTATAGTGTGTCAGCATAGTATTCGGACAACTGCAATCTATCACCTGTACAAACAGTTTCAACAAATATCGTCTACAACGGACAAACAACAAAATAAAATGTGCAACATAATAATCTGGTAGATAGATGCCTGGGTAATATTAACACACAAGCAGTCGCATGGGAAAACACAGTGATGCCGTATATTAGAACTCAAATAGCATACGACCTAGGTGGTATCTGCATGCATGGAGGCTAAATAATACACCCAACATCACAGCCTGACATACACCCGAGTAACACACATGCAAACTGGAGAGAAATGACAGAAAATTCCGTTCAATGATAGCATCTCTTGGACATTAACTACTAGTGCAGCGTATTTAATATCTATAGCAAATGTAAAAATCTTTATACAAAAATGGCATAATAATAGTAAAAGATAATGGCATGCCAATCAGCAGTACTGTATAAATTGCAACTTGTGTGATACTATTTGATACTTTTTGAATAAATTAACAGAATCTATCTGGATGAACAATGTTCTCATAGCATTTGATAAAATGTTCTTACTTGGTCAAGCCATACCACTTTATTACTAAATGCGATCGTTCCATTAAAAAGTTGTGAAAAAATATAACAGAGACAATATGAGACATGGAGAATCCACAACATGGTCTCTCCATCACAGCTACGACAACATAACAAATCAGGTAAGAAACATGCAACAAATTATATGCATACATCTCCCAACCTGACCAACTACTGTAAAAACAACCACCTCACCCTGTATAAAACCCACCCGACTGCTGTGCTACCCCAAACTATGTCATCGGCCAGCTCCAAACTCCTGCATACCACATTCCGTCAACAGATCCCTCCTGGTTTGATAAATCCTGTGTCCAGTGTATAAAAATCTGTCCTCCAGTCATTCAGCATCGCCTGGTTCTGGAAATAGTTCGGCAGCTGGGTACGGCTCAGACTGAGCGGGCTGCGGGGGCATTGCATTCGCGGCAGCGCCACCGACTGGAGGGGCGGCCATGGCCCCAGCGCCATTGTCATTGTTTTGGGTGTTCTGGACAACGGCCCTGGGGGGCGCACCGTCTGGTTCAGCTGACGCTGCTTCCAGCAGGTTTGTAATCGACTTACTCTTGACGCACTGGAAGTCAACATGACGACTCCGCGCCTCTTCTTTCTCCCATGACATGTGCAAGAATGGCCGCTGCACATAGTTGTAGATCACTGAAAGAAAGGTACTCGTGTACAGGTGTATGTTGCAAAGTATTACTGTGGCACATATTACACACAGACATTATAAGGATGTGTGCGTGTGAACACTTTCAAATCTTATATTGCATACTAATTTGTTTAACATGTTCCGACATCATTAGCAGGCAATCAATTACAATGCAGCCTTTTTATTTCACATGCACTGAAATAACGTAGTTTCAAATGCCATACGTTTTTTGTCAGATTCATGACTTTTTTAAAAATTTGCAACATTTAAAAATTGTAAAACAATATGACTCAATATAATATAGCAATTGATAAAGGGGCAGACACCAGACATGAGGAGCATTAGATGCACTGGCTTTCAAATTGATTTACGTGAACTTCACAACTCCTAATAACTCATTGTGAAATTGTAAATGAAAACCCACCTTCCGGTCGACCTCCAGGACGTTTCCTCACTTTCTCCTTGTATGTGGGATAACCTGCAAGCAAGGGAAACATTCCAAGTAAATCATATTCCAATAATGAAAGACTGGCGCTGATTTTGATTCATGACACCATCATGAATAATGCAGTAAAAAATTCATTACCATGTTTTTTAAAAGACTAACATCTTTAAACAATACTAGAATCCCAAGATTGTTTCAAATGGGATTCCAATCTATATCATACAAAGATAGATTATTCAGAACTGTTGGTTTGCATCCCAGACCTTGACAATGCCATTGGCCCAGTGACCTCCTGGTGGCTTGACCTGTGACTGATGATCATTTCACTGGTTCAATGTGCCACTGTTAAAATATAATAAATATTTTGTCACTGGATAATAATAAAAATCACACAAAACATGATAGCTCTTTATCACAAATTTTTTTAAATTGTTACTTTAGTGTTCCTTTAAGCAGTTGGTATTCACCCTCAATGCCAAGTCGTATCTTTTTCAAGCCTCGTTCCTTCAGAACCTGCTTTGCCACATCTCGGTTTTCTATGTATTTGAAGAATCTGTATAGCTGTGTACACAGGATCACTGCAAGTATACAACATATTAACAGTTACATACATGAATGCAGACTTTCACCGCTGATGAAGCAGAGGGATAAATGTAAGAGTATGTTGCACACTGCCATTTCAATGTCGGAAACAGATACAGGGTTCCCACCCTTTTTGTAACATTCCATGACCCTTTTCCATAACTGATGCAGACTATCGCAAATGTGGGACTATCATCTGATGTAATGTACTGTACACATGAATATACGCATGCAAGTTAACTCTACCACTATAATTTTATATTCATAATAAATTTCCATGACTCATGGGAACCCTGAGGTATTTCAAAATCAACAATACTTTTATCAACACAGACATATTTTAACTTTAAGATAAATCAATTACCATGTTATGGCATCATATAAATATTAAGCACGATTAGCTCACTTATTTAGTAATGCAGCTATCTGTTTACTTATTCATGAAATCAGCATCTGCAATGTTAATTTTGGAGTAGCATACATACCCTCAGGGTATTCTTCCCCCATCTGGGGAGGGTATTCCTCATCCCACTCAACCACATCGTCGTCTGTCAGGATGACAATGTGACACTCCCGGTCCCCTCTCTGTGCAACACAGCAGGCACAACATAAACAATGTGACACTCCCGGTCCCCTCTCTGTGCAACACAGCAGGCACAACATAAACAACACAGTAGGCACAACATAAACAACACAGCTGGCACAACATAAACAACACAGCTGGCACAACATAAACAACACAGCAGGCACAACATAAACAACACAGCAGGCACAACATAAACAACACAGCAGGCACAACATAAACAACACAGCAGGCACAACATAAACAACACAGTAGGCACAACATAAACAACACAACAGGCATAACATAAACAACACAGTAGGCACAACATAAACAACACAGTAGGCACAACATAAACAACACAGCAGGCACAACATAAACAACACAGCAGGCACAACATAAACAACACAGTAGGCACAACATAAACAACACAGCAGGCACAACATACACAAACATGTCCAATAACCTACACAGTAAGCTAGTGGGCTAACTCAACAAACCTCTCAACTTTCTGTTTAATCAACATTATTGTTATCACATTAAATCACTAAAGAATATGTAACATTAACTATCGGAGATAGTTGACCTACCTCAGCTACGTTGACCATGTGAGGCAGGATGCGGTCCTCCAGATACAGGTTGAACTGTTGACGCGCCCCGTCATTAGACAGTTCATGCAGCAGACACCCTGCAAGGAAACACATACTTTAACATGGTAAACCCCTGCAGCACGCGATCTGACACGTCCGTTCAAACTCTAGTACAGGTCAGTGTTTGCACACACAGAATGCATGCGACCTTGCACACATACACAGATTGCTGTAATTCCTGCTTCTCAACATGCATTACTTTCGAGGTGATGTCATTTTCCACACCATCTAAATTTCTAGGGTTTTCAAGCAAGAAACTGACCATTAATACTACTTTGAAAACTGGTTAAATGTGACCCACATACGTGTACATAACATCACAAGCAAGTCCTACATTGGCCATGTTAGCAGTACAGCTGAATGTTAAGTGCAGCATACTAAGCTTGTCACACAATCCTTTAGAGCTTCTGAGGATTAATCAAAGGATAAAGTATTGGCTGTACAACACAACTGGAATATAATATACAAAGCACCGATTAATTGAGCTTGACTTTGCTGCTCATAATTGTTTACTTGAGGCCATAATTTGCAAGTAGATTGGTGAAACATACATTTTTCAAAGTATGTATAACATTTGAATGTAATTATTTGGGAATGGGGGCTAATGTCCTGGAGACCGTCTGGAGATCGTTTCACTGCATTATTACAGATTTAAGAAATGGTAAAGCGAGAAATAACAACAACTAACGGAATAATGTGTTTAATGTGTGGTAACAACCAGCTTATAAAACGGGATCAGAAGTATAACAAGGTTCCCACTCGTTTTGTAACACAAAATTCCATGCCTTACGTGCCCTTATGCATCAATGCGTCATGCTGTGTTTTGTAATGTACGTTTGTGTGTGCGTGTGTGTGCGTGTGTATTAATAAAAAAAACTACAAAATATTGGTAACTGTAGACCATTTTAAAATTCCATGACTTATAAAATTCTGTAACTTTCAAAGCCTGACAATTTTATTTATAAATAAAATAAAATCCACTTTTCAGGATTTCCATAACCTGTGGGAATGTTGTATATAAACACTTTACACTTACTCAGGTTTTGACATTTTATTGTAGCTGCACTGAATGGCACCAGCAAGTAGTCGCAGGCTTCTCGCAGCTCCTGCACCGACACACTCGGAGGACAACGCACCGTCCCCGTCTTGTAGTATTCCTGAAATGATCACATAAACAATATAAAATATTTTTTGATACAGCATCACGCTTTTCTTCAAGTTGAGCCATTGGAGAAGAAATACAAAAGGGTTATCTACATCTGTTAATTTTCCAGATACAATGTAGTCAATGTTATTATTAGTACAGTACAAAACGTTAATTTAAATAGTGCATATGGCACATGCTGGTATGACTGTTCCATTTTGGTATAGCAAATTGTATGCAAAATGATTTGTACCATCCTGGTACAAATATGTGTTAATTAAAACCTTTATGTACAATGTACATTTGTACGAGGATGCATAGCTATGTCTGTGACAGGGTTGACTGAATTACTTTAATTTTGTACTAAAAGAGTAAAAGTAATTCACCTAAAAACTACTTGAGTAAAAGTACTTTGTAAAAAAGTACTTGTCTAAAAAGTAAAAGTACAACACTTTGAAATAACAACAAAATCATGATTAATATTATATAAATTACACAACTTGCATCTGGCAACTGTATTACAACCACTCTGCCTATAACAAAGTGTTCCCAAACAGCCTAAGTTGGTCAATCGGTCTGACACCATTGATACTCACTGGGATGCTTGGAAAATTACATTATCATTAATGAGAGCTCACAACATCAAATAATGTCAGTTAAATACAGAACTAAATTAATGATGAGGCACAACCTGTCTTTTTATCGACCTGTTCCACTGGGATATGGGAGGAGATTGTAGATTGTAGAACAGGATATATATACGCAGGTGTGATTGTATCTGAATAGCTAGAGGGTCAGTCCAGTAGTAGTAATAGCCTCTCAGGGAAATCGGTCAGCAATAATACCACCTAGCATTGCCCATAGTAAAATTAACGATGCAAGTTCACTCATAAATATCAGAATTGTGTCAGTGTATGGGGATTATCAATAAAATGTTGAAATCGCAAATTTTAATATTTATAACACATGTACTGGAAACTTACTGATTAATAGTTTATATGGTGCAATGGAGACATTTGCATCATGGTTTGAGATGGCGTTCAAGCGTTGTATGCTCTATGTGACATTTTATGTCAACGGCCTTGACCTGACCTATGCCAATATTTGGCAGATTTCGTTCACTGACATATATATAAAATAGTGGTTGCATCAATTTCCCAAAGAGAGGTTTGTATACAGATATGATCGCGAACTGGCCTGCGATTGGATTATATTAATAGCTTTTGTATGGCGACTAGGCAGTTCATGAAATGTTGACGGTGGAGCGCCACCAGCAGCAATGGTTTCGCAAAACATATAAAAAAAATATATTGCAAAGTAAATAAAAGTAACAAAGTAAAAAGTCGCATTACTTTAGATAAAACTACTTCGTTTACAAGTAAAAGTATTTAGTCAAAATTCTACTTCGTTATATGCCAATTACTTGAAATAACTACTCAAGTATTGTAACGAAGTACTTTTACTTCGTTACATGTCAACCTTGTCTGTGACTCACCAGCACAGCGCGGAAAATGGTAGAAGAGATGCCGTCTGCCACTTCATACTCCCCTCTCTCATTTGGTCGTGTGAAGTTATTGTCTAGTGACGAACTGAACATCCTACATGGCCGCAGAGATACACATGCATACATAACATGATATCATGTATAACGAATTACTACAGGTTGTCCCAGTTTTGCATCATCATTATTATCCATAAGAGGATTTATCCAGAACTTTAATGAAACATGTACACAACATTTCAAAAGGTACTAGATTTGGCGGTCATAAATCCTATTTTGCATAAGTCATCAAGCTGCATAAATTCAGTTATCCACTAGCTTAATCTAAATCATAACAGACAGATTCTGACAAAGACAGACCATCTGACTGATCGACAAACAACGTCTCAAGAAATACTTCAATCTAACTATAATCGAGCTAGCATATATATGTTTGTATGTGGTTACGTTAACGTTTTCCTCCTATACGACATGCACCTTGGGTGACAAACTCTCAGGGATAAATCTACGACTCCACAAATGAAACGTAACACTTTTATTTTTTCGAAATACCCTGAATATCAAGGATTCTTAGTGGCTTTTATGGTAAATCAATTGTTCGCTACGTAAAATTTCAACTTCCAACAATCGCAGAAACCACGTGTGCACGACGAATACTGGCAAATCACATTTGCAATGCTATGCATGAAATCTACGATTAGAAGTCCATAATTACATAAACTGTTCGATGTCGCCAGTGTGCATGTAGTGCCTTATGGCACATAACATCGACTAGGTTGCTTGGTAACGGCAACAAGAATTAGACGTTGACACAAGGTAGGAAGATGTAGACATTGTTTTCTAGCCATATTCATAAAAGCTATCATGACTGTCACGAACTACCAAGTTATCCTGTCCTGGGGATGGGCATTTTTGGTAGTATTTATAATAGTATTTATTACCATCACAATAAAACAATGGCATCACAATCATACCTGCCAAGCATAGTATTTGGCTGAGCTCGGAATATCTCGGCATCAACAACAAATCGTGTCTCATCCACAACAAGAGTAATGCGGTCACTGGGACGTGAGGTGCCTGACCTGCTGTCATTTGAGTTGGCAGAGAGGCTGTTTGCAGGGAGACTGTAACGTGCCAAACCTGCGACACAGTATAAACAAACTAACATCCAACAAAATGAATATCAACACAAAACAAATGGTAAAAGTGTGGTAAAACTGTCAAAAGATATTACTGTTATAACATTGACATGATATTTAATAAAACTGGAACAATACTTTCAATCTTAAACTGGCAGAAATTATGTATTTTTTTCAAATGCACATGAGGAAGAGAACATTTAACATGGATATGTCAATTTAATAAGGAGATATTTTAGCAGGAAACTGAATATTCAGTCTTCATCACCAATTACGTCAAACTTTTCAGCAGTTATGACTGTCTATTGCACGCACCACTACTCAGAGTACATCGCAGTCTGTTTCTGGCACCTGACTGTGGAGTACTCTTCAGCACAGGGACCAGTTCTTCCTTACTGTCTGCATTCATGTTTCGGTTTACCAGGCACGGCTTGTTGCACTTGGATGAACTACTGTAGGAACTGCAAGCAGACATTTCTTGTGCATTCTTCTTGCAGATTATACTACTATATAAACATCAAACTCCTGATGGAATAGTACAACGTGAACCTTGGTATTCTATCCACAATACCTGACAGTCAGTTTTAAAATATACCCCTGGTACACACATGTTCGCTACGGCTAATGTCAACTCATGTAAATGTGTCATCAGAAAGGCTATATTAATCTTAATGACTAGGACTGACAAGTCACTGAATCCAATTATACAGAACATTGCAATTAGCAACATGTACCGTATATCGAAATTGCGGCATCAATGGATCTTTGCTTTGTATAATTTTTAAACATACTGTTTTTAATCTATGTATTTATTATTTTTATATGGACATACTGATTGATTGTCTGAAATAAAAACATATTATTATAAGGATATTTCTTTTTTAGTTCCCTTATAAAATACAGGAATAATAATAATAAGTACATTTATATAGCGTAAATCTTGACAAAATCTACTCAGATGCACCTAAAACATATAGTTGCTCAAATCAATTAGTTAAGTAAGTTATAATAAATTTGCTAAAACATGGTTCATATATATATATATATATATATATATATATATATATATATATATATATATATATAGAATATATATATATATATATATATATATATATATATATATATATATATTTAACAAGATTTGCCATCCAAGCCAAAGGCCCAGATGGCAAGTGGACAAGGAAGCCATTGGCTTATCGAGAGTCCAACAGTGTTTATCTACTTATAACCCGCCCTCCTGAGATATGTGTCAACCTTGTTTTTAAACATATTCACGCTGCTAGCAGTTACACAATCTGTAGACAATTTGTTCCATTCATTTATTGTCCTCTGTGAGAACGAGTGCTTCCTGATGTCCAATCTACATTGATCCTTTACTAATTTTACCTCATGTCCTCTAGTTCTGCTATCCTTCTTGAGTGAGAAAAACATATTTCTATCAATATTTTCATACCCATTCAATATTTTAAAAACTTCAATCTGATCTCCTCTTAACCTCCTTGTCTCTAGAGTTGTTAAACCACATTCTTTCAGGCGTTCTTCATAACTAAGGTATCTCAGTTCTGGAATAATTTTAGTTGCCCTCTTTTGTATGCGTTCAAGCGTATCTATATCCTTCTTATGAAATGGTCTCCATGCTTGTATACAGTATTCTAAATGAGGTCTAACTATTGCTTTATACAGAGGTATAATTAACTTTTTTCCCTGGTATGTTATGTTTCTTCTAATCAATCCAAGAATTTGATTACCCTTTGAAGCTGCAATACCACACTGCTCTGAAACTTTCATATCAGCACTTATTGTAACTCCTAAGTCCTTTTCTTTTAGAGTAGTACCCAGAACAGTATTTCCCATTTTATAGTTTACATCCAAGTTCCCATGTCCTGTATGTAGGCATTTACATTTCCCAAAATTGAACAATATCTGCCATTTCTCAGACCATTTCACTAATCTGTCTAGATCGTTTTGTAAATGTTGTTTATCACCATCAGTATTAACCTTTCTAAACAGTTTTGTGTCATCCGCAAATTTCAGTATGTTACTTGTTATACTGTCATCCAAGTCATTGATATATATTAAGAATAATATAGGTCCTAATACTGATCCTTGAGGTACCCCACTCAAAACCGATTTCCAATTTGAAACTTCTCCATCTACTACAACTTGTTGTCTTCTGTCAGTCAGCCATTGTTCTATCCAGTCAGTTATGCTATCCCCGATACCATGGGCTTTTAATTTAAGTAGTAATCTTTGATGTGGCACTTTGTCAAAAGCTTTCTGAAAATCTAGCAGTTGGTAACAGCCAGGAAGCAATAAACAATGCACAGACATTGTCAGACAAAGGCTAAATAACATGGAAAGACCTGTCGCCTGATATTGCTTCAGAAAATATCAGCTCTGTGAAACGTTGCAGAATTAGCAAGCCAATTACACCCCTTGTGTTGTGGAGGACTGGAGACAGGTCAGGTGGTAAGGACCGTTTATATGGCCTCTCTCCCTATTCCCAACATGAAGCAAAGGGCAGACCAATTAAGAATGTTAGCTTAGAGCAGGAGCTACAAAGTCAAAGTAAACACATCATATCCTATTATTAGTATTTTCCGAAGAAAAATGTAAGAAATGCACACAGATAAATGTCTATAAAACTAGAATGGATGCTTAGAGAAGAACTACAAATAAATATTGTATTATGGCCTGTGGGATTTTGTCAAATTTTAACATTTTTGTATTTTGTCCTGTGGGGTTTTGTTCACTTTTCATATTTTGTGATTTTGTCTGTAAGGAATATGTCCTGTAGGATTATGTCTGGATACTGCATTGTATTTTTATATAACGAAAATATGTTTTAAACTGCTATCTTTTTATTTAGTATAATTCAAAGTCACAATTCAACAAAATGTACAAACATTACCGTTATATTTGTTTATCAATTGTGTACAAAATATTGAAATTCAGCAAAACGTGCAAAAATACATAATTAACAAATGCTGAATATATTTGGTTCCGCATAATGTAATTGAAATTAAAACAGTGTAATTGTAATTGATTTGGACAATTATGACTGTAATTGCAATTAAAAATTAAATGTAATTGTAACTGTAATTGATATAATTTTGTGTAATTGGACCCAGCCCTGGCACCAGAGACAGATAGATTTCGTCACTGCGAATGATCATGCGAAGTCGGCGATTATCGCCCGATCACGTTTTCATATTAGGAAGCCTTCAAGATCTGTACGGTGAAGGAGCAGCATCCTGGATTCACTGGTTTAGTGAAACGGATGGACACTGTCGCAGAGACCAGAGTAGTTGTGGTGGACATTTGGGGCGACACTTGTATCATGGTGACGTTCTCAGTGTTTGAGATTTGCAGTGTGTGCTCGATTTTCTTGTATTATATTTATAAATAAACATTGTTATACTAATTTATATTGGTGTTATATTTTCTTGTGACTATCTATATGTTTAATATATGTATATTATGTTTATATAATATACCGTATATATTAGGCCTAGTAAAAAAGAAACTAGTTTCTCGTCCAGACTTTTTTTAAGTTAGAGGGAGGCCCTTATTATTTACTATTTATGAATTTTTTTGTATTAGTGTCAAAGTTGGCCACCATGTCTTAGATGCTCACTGGTTGATAAGCTGTAGTCTTTTTGATGCAATATGGAACATGCCAGTGATGTATAGTCTGTCATTCAATTATCAAATAAATTACTTTTAGTGGGAATGGCAGATGAATAGAAACATTTACGTAAATGTAGTATGGCTCATACATGTTACACCGGAAAACTACTTAAATTGACTAGAAAGAAACAAGAAGCAAATGCAATGTTGAATGTATTCATGAATGTCATGTGCAGGTTTGGCCATGGTTTCATTAGTATGTATCACAGGCATACACCTGAATTGCATTGATACTGATTGAGACTGGAATTATGTAAATGAGTCTGCCAAAAGATTTTAATGCAAGGCATCATCATTCAAATCTTATTTTAGACTTTGTAGAATGCACATACATCCCTACACATTGTATGATGAATAACGAGTGAACTGAAAGAGTATAACAGTATTTCATACAGCAAATTTTGGACAAAGATTTCTTCACAGAAAAAAATTAAAATAATCTTCAATAGTAAATAAAAAAGGAGGCGTAGACAAAGAAGGAATTGGTGGGGACAAGAAACTAGTTTAATTTTTTTAATAGGCCTTAACACATTATTTTATGTCATGTTTTGCATTTTGACGTTTTGTCATCTTAGTGTCTGCTAAAAAAATGGCTAAACAAAATCTCATTTGGCTAAAGAAAAATTTCACCTTTAGCCAAATTGGCTAAACAGATTTTAGGCTCAGCGCTGGCTTAGTTAGATGACATATTATTAAACGGGTTTAATTTCACCAGTTCATGGGCTACGCTGGTTCTGTCTATAACCGCTGTGCACAAAAACATGCGTCAGAATATAAAAATTCAAAGCTTTCAAGGCCTTGATTTTGCATTAATGAAATTGCATGCTATTCAAGGATTCCCATGCCCCGTACGAACCCTGACCCACTTATACACTTACTTACCTAGTACGTTTTATGCAGGTCTTACGTTTCTCGTCTGGTTCAGAGTATTCAGCGTCGCCATCGCCATCACTGCTGTTGCTGTCATAGTGTCGACGGCCATCACGACTACGAAAGGCCATCACTAATTTGTCACACATGTGTTGTGTGCACTCTGGTCCACGGCTGGACTAGACGTGGTGCTGTCTCCAGCACTAGCTGAAACCACACAAATACACCATACAACAGAGAATGGCATGTATATTCAAGAACATTATCACTGACTGCCTTTTTAAATCAAAACATGATGACTTTTTTATAATTGCAATTCTTATATAATATATTCACATTAAATGTTGCAAGTTATTAAACTCTTATAATGTGAACACACAGAATTCACTGATATTCAAATGGTGACCATACATATTTATTTAATAGCATATCACTAAAGAAATTAACTTGATTCTGATTCAACAAAAATATAAATCCCCTTAGGTGAAAGTTGTATTCATGAACACTCTTGAAACAAATTCCACACAATGGTTAAAATATATTCAATAAAAAAGTATGTCATTGGAAAAATCTGGGGATATGAGATGGCTTTAATGTTTGTTTATTATTTATAAATTTCTTTATAGACAGAGAACAAATTGAAGATCAGGCAGCAGGTTGGGAAATGCATAATTAATGTTGTCAAATTAATCAGCTACTTGCATTACGGTTACAGCATGACTGTACATGCGTTGGGGGGGGGTGTGTTTGGCTGGAAGTGGGAGGTTAGTCCTAAAAATGGTGGGAGGTTGGTCTCAAATAAAGGTGGGAGGTGAAACTGATGGGAGGTGGACTCTCAAAATTGGTGGGAGATTTACCCCCAAAACAGGTGGGAGATTAAGACCCATGTAATGCCCCCTCATTACAAATCGTCCACTATTTAGTAACAGTTAAACAACAGATTTTACAGAGATGGTTGCTTTTAAAATTTAAACCTTTATTGAAAAAATCACCAGAGGTCCAGTGGTTCACAACTGGATAAATTATCAACAAATTAAAGCCATTCGCTTTACATATTTTGTTGGTTTTAACATGTGTAGTCTATGTCAGTGTAGGAAAATTCCCAGTTTTGTTTATTAGAAACAAGAAACGGAGAACAGAGTAGAAAAATTAGGTATTTCAGTTGCGTTATATTCGTGAGGGGGTCTATTTGGTTGAGAGCTACAGCCATACCATATCATATTCAGTAACTGCAATAGGTGTACCATGTAGGTGTTACGTAAGCTAATAGATAAATGCAACTTTTATTTGATTGTATAAAATATAGTAATTAATAAATGTATTATGCTTTACATACTTGGTTTTTATTGCTTTTATTTGACAAAATAATGGGTGTGATATGTGATATCTTTTTTGCAACAATTTCAATCAATATTTGGTTTTAGATCCATGAACTTTAGCATATCGGCTATCACAATATATATATATATATATATATATATATATATATATATATATATATATATATATATATATATATATATATTTATTAAAATAATTTATATTTAAATTTTGAGTGTGTCCACTTCCGGTTCCTGCACGTGGCTTTCATACTCCACCATATCACATATAGAACTTTAGAAGCAGGATGGCGTCAGGGTCAGGGCTTTTGTTTATTAAGCCTAGGTAGGGGTAGGTCTGGGATGATATGCCCACGGGGCTGCATATTAGCCGGAACGAGCCCGGAACCAGACTGAATTGCGAATAGGGTGGATTGCGTGATCTATATAATGATGTCACAGGAATGTTCAGTTAGATAATGTAATAATGCAACTTTCAACCAAGTGGGAAATAATTACATGTATATTAAGGTATGTTTTGGGCTCAAAGAACGATGACTTATTGACGATCAGTGGCCGTGTTTTGGTTGTTCCGTCTACTGAACATCACCTAGTGGGCGGCCTTACATTACTGCAGGGCATAATTATTTAGGCGAGTGATCGCTCTCGCTCCCTATCGCTCGTGCAAATCAATAATCTAGGGAGCAATTTATCGCTTGCGTCAATTGCTAAAATTGCTCACTGCCTGCAAGTGTTCCATCTCGACAAGGAGTTTCTTGAGTATTATATGCACTAGGAAAGTCTACTCTCTTTATAATGAAGTGTTCGGCCATGATGTGCTGGCCGCGTGGTTTATAAAGAAGTTATCAAATGAGTGGACCGGCATCAATGTGTATTATTTTTACTGTTGTATGTCAAACTGAATAAAATACACATATACATGTACAGTTATGGAATAGATAAGGGATCAACAATATTTCGTTACGATCTGATTGACCAACTAGGCTGTAATTGAAAATCTAAAATAATAACCTGGATCCGAGCTACCGAACATGCATATGAGTTGACAAGGAGTGTAAAAGTTGATTAAACATTGAAAATGACAATTTAAATAATTGTTCCACTTCGTCTTTTAACCGCTCTGAACACATAAATTCATGACGCACATCTCCGGTACCACTTAACATTGATTCACTGTTTCAGGTGCGGATGACGAATTCATATTTTTGCGCACCGAGTTTGAGTAGTGCGTTTGGCATTATGATGCAATGGAAGTATGCCATTTCACCCCAGTTTATATTGGTGTTCCCTGCTAAGCTGCATTTATGACAATACATTTGATTCTTATACATGGCGTATTTGTGAATCTCAATTGCAATTTTCAAACCGCCTAAGTGAAGTCGCACACCAGTGGCAGTGCCGCGTCATGGTCACTGCCACTGCTACTGCACTGGCCTTGCCTTTGCTACGCCTATGGTGATCGATGACAATTTATATCTAAATAAAATGGAGTAAATCGGAAATTATACAATTTAACTACACCCTTCTATAGAACATCATTATGTATATTATGTCTATGACTATGTATTATAATTTACTTTATATATTTATTACAGTAACTATATTACACTTTATCTGTTCACCCTTTTTCCAATACACTATTGGTCAATAAAACTTTCATTCCACATATTGAATATTGGTGTTATGTTACATTATTATGTAACACAAAATGTTTTGTAGAAAATGAAATTTTTTTAATTAAAATATTGTATGCATGGCAATTTTTTTAATTCTTTAGTGTTACACAATGAACACTAGAACAGAACACTAGTACTACACAATTTTAGATTGGGCTTCTCTCATGTTGTGTACCTAAGGCGCCCATGTAACTAGGCATAGTTGTTATTTATCATTAAGGAAATCTCCTTTCACAACATGTTCTTTGTAAATGTGCTCTGTAATGGCCAGATTATTGAATCATTGTCTGACTTGTGAATCCACTTTCACAGTATTCCCTTTGTAACTGTGTATACTAGAACTTTCATTTCTTACTTATTGTTTAATGGACCCCTTGTTTTTTCAGGGTTCAGTACCTACTGCAATTACAACTCAGGCAATCAACACCATTGTAACTCAGGATTAGAAGCTGCCTTATTTAGTGAATAAGGATGTCAATCTAAAAGTAATTGCAATTGTCACAAAGTACTTTACCTTGATATCACTAGTGTATCCACATGGAGTGCAAAAGTCTACAATAGGACTACCAGTATAATGGGACTAAACTCACAAAGGTAATCTTGTTGATTGCCTCAAGAGAAACAAAACATTTCTATGCAGAATGAAGAAAGAAAGATGTGCTCACTACATGTGCTCACCCACTGTTATATAAGCCAGATGTCATATCTGGAATAGGTCACTCATTTGCTCTTGTGTCTTGTATTATTAAGTTCATCATGGCAACTGTTATCACTGGAGATTCACAGATCAAATATCTGCACTGTAATGTTAGAGATTTTGGCATCCAGACGTTGAGTTAGTCTGGCTACAAGATTGAGGAGTCGGCACTGGATGACACAATCAATTTCAGCTTTCTCTCGGTTTGAGGTAGGACCTTGTTACTGCATGTTCTCGTGTCACTGTTATATAGCAGCAAGTTCATTCATTATTTTTTACTGGATGCTATCAATCAATCAATATTTTATTTCCAACAAACACTACAAATTCCACAACAGTAAAAATAGAATACATTGCCATATTCAACGTGAGTAATTATTAGAAATTGTGGGTTGGGAGGGGGTGAACAGAAGTATAAAACTTATCTATGGTTCACCCCCTGACCCGAGTAGTTACATAATAATACGATACATATGAAAAATGCTAAGTTACAAATCCCTAGATAATATGTCTACAACACATTATGTTTTATTATGATTGTTTTTTAGGCCTAATTCATAGGTAACTTTATTTAATTTGTGTTGTGGTTCAATGTATGCCTCCAGTGTGGAGTTTTAGATTTTTACCCAACTGGTCACCCCATTGTAGGGCACGTCATATGTTCAATACAATTATGTAAAAATAAATTATTATTATATTATTAATATGAGTTAAAAGTATGTTTTTGATGATTGCATGTTAGTGTGTAAACAATCAATGCGTGTGACAAGACTTTATTATCCGTGCACTCACAAATGGTTTAACTATATATAGGGAAGAAGATTATTTACATCAACTCATTGTTTTTCATTTGAACTGCTAACATATGCAGTCATTAAATATTATTCAGGAAATGTCAAATAAACAAGGAAATTACTAAAATATAATAATGGCTATTGACACACACACCCATACTATCAATCAACCCTCCAAGGGAGCAACCATTACAACTCATAAAGAGGGACGGGTTTATAAGTTAACTAAGGCCAAGATCTCTACAGACAGAGGTCACCATGAGTAACCCACTAATGTAAGGCCGCCCACTAGATGATGTTCAATAGACGGTACAGCCAAAACATGGCCACAGATCGCCGATAACTCTTCATTCTGGGAACCCAAAAGATACCTTAATGTATGTGTAATTATTTCCCACTTGGTGGAAAGTTGCATTATTACACTACACATTCCAGTGACATAATTATATAGATCACGCATTCCACACTATTCGCAGTTCAATCTGGTTCGGGCTCGTTTCGACTAACAATATGCGGGTCCCATGCCCACAAACCCCACGTGGTCACTTGTGGACGATCTAGGCCCTTGGCCTGGGAAACAATGTTCTATTTGATTGTATGACTCTCAAACATATGTCGCGGACTCACAGGTTACATGCGCGAAAATTATGTCATAGACGTCAATGCCCTGTCAATGCAAATGCTCAGACTCAGTCAGCGTCATCATTTGTAACAACGTATGCACATTTTATTATACTGCCTAACGTACCTATCATACCGTTTTATTTCTATGTAAATTGCAAAGTCGTTATACTTACTCACTGTGTTGTTTGGATGGCGGTTAGTTCAACTATTTAGGCTGTTTATACCTAAATATTCATAAAACAAACGTAACTCAAAACATTACCACGAAGACATTGTTGTTATCTGGACTACGCATGCGTCGCAGATGAGGAATTCCGATTCGGTAGCGCCACACATCGGATGTTTCAGCACGACGATGCACAATCCAATTACCAACGTATTCGACAGAAGGCGCCATTAACAGGTGTCTTCAACCAAAAAATCAAGTCTGTATGGTCCAGCTAGTTTACTTTGATGCCCGCGAAATTCGAAGTTCCGTGAACGTGTTTATGTGAAGAAGATAATCGGCAAGAATAATTTGGTCACACTGACAGTGTGGGATAATCCAGTGGTTTAAGCAATAACTATATACACGGTACTGGTTTACATTGTTTTGTATCGGCCCCGGAAGCCGAAGCCAAGGTCGAATCACGTGGGTATCAACAGTGTTATTTGTTATCTTTATAAACGACATTGACTCATCTGTAGTAAGCTCCCTGTTAAAGTTTGCTGATGACACAAAAACGTTTAAGGCAAGTTCCTGAAGTTGAATATGCTTTCACTCTTCAGGAAGACCTCCATTCTATGTATAAATGGAGTCAGGATTGGCATCTATTTTTCAACTTCACTAAATGCAAATGCCTGCACATTGGATACAACCCGAACTACGACTATTTTATGGGAGATGAACTTATAAAATCGATATGGAGAAAGACCCAGGAGTACACATACATAAATCACTGAAAGTAGAGGAGCAAGTAAACTACATAATCTAGAAAGCAAATAGAATGCTAGGGACAATTCGTTGGGCCTACACAGACAAAAGCATGAAAAACATCAAAAACTTATACATCACCTTGGTCCGACCTGTCATTGAAAACTGCCAACAGGCATGGTGCCCACATCTTCAGAAAGATATAGACCAATTAGAAAGTGTGCAGAGGAGGGCCACTAAGATGATCACTGGAATCTCTAAGCTCCCATATTATCTAAGATTGCGAAAGTGTGGCCTCCTGTCTCTACAAGATAGGAGGAAAAGGGCTGATATGCTAAACATTTTCAAGATTATTAATAGATTTACTGACATAGACACCAAGAGAATATTCGAGCTAAACCATACCCCCGTCCAGGAAGACACAACAGTACGACACCACAGCCGACTAGATGCATGCCACAAGTTCTTTTCACAGCGAGTAACCAAGTCATGGAATACCCTACCAAGTCAGTGCACTAACAGTGAACAATTTCAAAACAAAATATCAAAATTACTGTCATTACCACTGTTTTTTTTTTTGGCTATATACAGGCTGTATGAGCCAGTAGGCTTCCTGCCCCAAACCCGTTCAAGGTATTACCATTTTTGGGTGGGAAATACCGCTGTTATCCCTGGGTCCTGCATGTTGTGTGAAATGGCCTGCCTTTTTTGTTCTCTGATCTCAAGCGTTTCACTTGTTATCGCTTGCGTTGACTGCGAATGAAGAATGTCATGTCAAAAATGGCAACCCATAAACAAGAACATGTGTGATTCTGCTAAAAACCAATGAAAATTGAAAAGGATGTTACCCGCTTTTCCATGATCAGATGTTGACACCTATGTAATCATGACTTTCATATTGTGTGTATGTTCTCAAGTCTCAAGTAGTTATACTCCAAACAGCCCAATCTTGAGCTAACGCAGGAGTTTGGACCAACGGCTTTTAGTGTCTCTTCCGAAAGACACGGGCAAAGTGGGGTAAACAAAATTGCCCAAGCTTCGAAACGGCGGAGGTGGAATCGAACCACCGTCCTCTCGATCGACAGGCGGGTGCTCTAACCATTAGACCACCGCTCCCCACTTAGACCACCGCTCCCCACATGTTACCTAGTTCACCCAACTCTGTATAAATGAGTGTACCTACCACCTGGCTACAGACACCTAGGTTATTGATATGTGAACAAATAGTCTTCATGCAGTATTTGCAGCATGGCTGAATGCTTCCCAGAGAAGTCAAGATGGCGTTTAAATCTAAGGAGTTACCAACAAATTATGTAACTGAAATGTTAATGTTGTGTTGCACTTGCAGGTGACTGTATTGATCAGCAATGGCTGCCACACCACCCAAATGGAGGAAGCCAGCTGACACAATGCTGCTGCTCCGAAGTAGAAAGAAAGTGACAGCTACTCTCAAACGTAGACCTCCAAACCACACACCACAAGACTCAGTTATCTCTAAAGACAGTTCTACAACACATCCACAGAAGCGAAGAAATCCATTCAGTTGCCCAGAGAAGAAGCGTGTTAACATGGCTGTTTCAGACAGGCTGTCAGAAGTAGCTCAAGGCTGTGTCCCAAACGCTTTGTTTCAAGTTTTAGATACAGCTGCAAAGGTGTGTATTTTGTAGCATGGTTTGAATACAGTATTCAAGTTTCAGATGAAACCAAAGTCTAATGAATGCACTGAAAACAATACTACACTTACCACTTACCTATCTGAATGGGTTTAGCGAATGCTGACAACTATTTTAATTTCCATACTGAAGTAAAAAATTCTTGTAATCACCACTATTGAGATTTACTTACTCAACGTTTTGGCTGAGGTCTTCTTCAGGAACTGAATTCTGGGATGACTAGTTCTTCCCATTCATGGCTGAGTCGGTATCCCCCTCATCTCGATTCATGACTGGAGTCCTCTTTCTGATCCATATGGCCTCTTTAATCCAGCATTTTTGCTCCCCCCCAGTTAATGTTGCAGCATGGTCTGTGATATAGCTTGAACTTGATGAACATTTTCATGAATATATTCAATACTGTATTTAATTTACAACTGAACAATTTATGAATACAGCTAGCATTGCACATGATATACAGCCAAATTATAATGTTATTTTCCAGTTAACCTCAATTTTAATGGGTTATATTAATGTAGCTTGGATTATGTCAGTAAATATATATATATAATTAAACATTCAATGACTGAAAGTATTTAATGGAGTTTTACTTTCTTATAGGATGCAGATGAGAAGAATGTCAACAGTGTTTTGGCAAGTTCACAATGTGGTTCAGACAGTGTGCTAATGAACTTGTCTCTTGTGGAAATCACACCTATAGCAGAGCCAACACACACTGTTATAGCACATCCACAGGTAGGCTTAAATACACACCTATAGCAGAGCCAACACACACTGCTATAGCACATCCACAGGTAGGCCTAAATACACACCTATAGCAGAGCCAACACACACTGCTATAGCACATCCACAGGTAGGCCTAAATACACACCTATAGCAGAGCCAACACACACTGCTATAGCACATCCACAGGTAGGCCTAAATACACACCTATAGCAGAGCCAACACACACTGCTATAGCACATCCACAGGTAGGCTTAAATACACACATATAGCAGAGCCAACACATACTGCTATAGCACATCCACAGGTAGGCCTAAATACACACCTATAGCAGAGCCAACACACACTGCTATAGCACATCCACAGGTAGGCCTAAATACACACCTATAGCAGAGCCAAGACACCCTGCTATAGCACATCCACAGGTGGTCTAAATACACACCTATAGCAGAGCCAACACACAATGTTATAGCACATCCAGAGGTAGGCCTAAATACACACCTATAGCAGAGCCAACACACACTGTTATAGCACATCCACAGGTAGGCCTAAATACACACCTACAGCAGAGCCAACACACACTGCTATAGCACATCCACAGGTAGGCTTAAATACACACCTATAGCAGAGCCAACACACTGTTATAGCACATCCACAGGTAGGCTTAAATACACACCTATAGCAGAGCCAACACACATTGCTATAGCACATCCACAGGTAGGCCTAAATATGCACCTATAGTAGAGCCAACACACACACTGTTATAGCACATCCACGGGTAGGCCTAAATACGCACCTATAGCAGAGCAAACACACTGTTATAGCACATCCAGAGGTAGGCCTAAATACACACCTATAGCAGAGCCAACACACACTGCTATAGCACATCCACAGGTAGGCCTAAATACACACCTACAGCAGAGCCAACACACACTGTTATAGCATATTCACATGTAGGCCTAAATACACAGTATTACACACCTATAGCAGAGCCAACACACATTGTTATAGCACATCCACAGGTAGGCCTAATTACATACCTACAGCAGAGTCAACACACATTGCTATAGCACATCCACATGTAAGCCTAAATGCACACCTATAGCAGATCCAACACACACTGCTATGGCACATCCACATGTAGGCCTAAATACACACCCACAGCAGAGCCAATACCCATTGCTATAACACACCCATATGTTGGCCTAAATACACACAATAGAGCCAACACACGCTGTTATAACGCACCAACAGGTTGGTCTAAATACACACACATAGTAGAGCCAACACACACTGTTATAACACACCCACAGGTTGGCCTAAATACACACATACAGTAGAGCCAACACACACTGTTATAACACACCGACAGGTTGACCTAAATACACACATACAGTAAAGCGAACGCACACTGCTATTGCACACCCACAGGTTATTGTTTGTTTGTAATATAATATTGAGTCATAATTGCCATTATGTAAAGTGAAAGTGAAAAAGAAGGTGGTACAACAGTTACACTTGTGCTTCAGAAGGACGTGAACAAACCTATTGAGTGGACTGACTGGTTTCCCACTGACTGGAGTCTAAAACGTAAACTTCGGTTTGTGTCTGACGAGTCGTTCAGCTGGTGCTGCCCCTTGAGGACAGCGGAGGAAGCTGCAGGTGTGAGCAGCTTCGTGCGATGTCAATCGGCGAACACAGTACAACAGTCTCAGGTGGTTGAAGTACAACAACATCTGTTGATGTCTTGAATATCATGTTTAGGAGAGGAATATGCTAAAGTAAAAAAAATGCATATTATTCACCAGCTGAGGCAGTTTGTCTGGTTCATTGTTGCACAATGCAGTTATTTTTATGCTCAGTGTAATGCTCACTTCTTCCTTTTATTCAAGTTAATGGATCTTGTCTTTGAATCACACCATCTGATATAGGGAGACAGCAGCAATTGTTTGTTTTTCAGAGATCATATCAGCAAACATAACTTTGTTGCTCCATTTTTTTTAGATAAACTAAGTCCCTTTTGATTTTAAATGCATATATAAGTAAAGTAAAACAATACGAAAACATTCTCAGTATTTTTGGTGCATGTTTTATCCAGGTGCTGTCAGAATGGTCCAATGCACAGGCAGAACTGCACAAGTGTTGTATGGTATGGAGTCACCCTCATTTACCATGGTTCAACCTTTTCCCACGCATTGTCTCTGATAACAGGATAGGGTAAGTACTCTAGAATATTGGTAATTTGTCAGTCCAAAGGTGGGTTTGCCCTTTAGGAATACTAAGTTGTGAGAATCAACTTTAGCACTGCATGTGTCATATTTTGTACAGGCAGAAAGGATCATCAATGAATCATTGGGAGCACCTGAAAAACCACAAACAACATCCAAATAACTTAATTTAGGGGAAAGTCAAGTTTGTGCTCCTTTAGGTAGTGCCTGATATTGCAATTTGTTATCAAAACAATCCATCATGTTCAAAGGCACCGTTGTCTGAAATTTAGGAAGACTGCCAGCATTGACGACAAACATGGTGCAGGAACATATTTCCTACTTGGAATAGTGTGTAAAAAAGAAGACGTTTGATTTAATCTAACAGATGCAGTGGTAAAATAAGTTTAGGGTGGCATATGTTATGTCTCAAGACAACTAGCAGCTGCACACAATGCTTTCATAGTGGGCCCACGTTATCCTCTTTGTATGAGATTACGTATAAATTGACCTCCAGAGAATGCAACAACTGTTTCTTCCACAAAACAGACAATGAGTGATGCTCTTCGTACTCTTAATTTGTGGTGGTACATGTAGAATGGTAAATTAACACCATGCATACTAATAGCAATCATTCAATGCAGTGTCCTATAAAAAATAACATATAAGACTATTCGTTGCGTTCCAGGAAGGCGTGTCCTGCACTGCACACAGAGGAGGTTCAGAACGCACTCATGGCTGACTGGTAAGTTCGGGTGAAACTTCCATATATTTCCACTGGTCGCTTTCATACAAAATATGTGTATCTATCCTTTCTGTAATGTTCTGCAGAAAGACAGCCTTGTATTTTATATGGTTTAATTTAGAATTTGTAGAATTATCAACCCATGTAAGTGTGATGTAACATTGTTTGTTAAATTACAATAATATACATTTGATAAGCTTCAAGAAAATGTATGTATCCACATACATACAAACAAACTACAGTAATAACAATATTCCTTTACTTTAATAATGACATTTAATTAATAGATGGAAAAAAACCCAGATATGTTATTTGGAAATGTTTATGTGTGAATTGTGAACAGTACATTGGTCGTCTAACAAGCAAGCTCATAAAGTAGATATACTCAGAGAAACACGTTTTGGTGTATGCTTATAAGAACAGATTCCTTGACATTTTTCCATGGCCTAATTATTTGTCAAGCGTACTGTAGGCTTATTAGGTAGAATACGGTATTTATAAATAGCAGATAGACCATGAAGTTAACACAAGTATATAAACTAAAAACAATAGCAATTTCAAAGTTGTAGATTTTTCTCATATTTTAACAAAATAAGTAATTGTTCACTTATTAATGAATGGCAATGTTCTCAGGGCAGAGAGTTTCACGTCTGTGTTTTGTCTGGTGCGTGCCCGACACTGCCCATATTTCTACCTGTGCACGCATCAGATGACGGTGCTGTTCCGTGCAGCTGGCGTTTCAGGATTCCAGCACACACATACAATTATCACTCCGACCTCACGAGGCTTCCGTGAGGCCCTAAAGAAGGAAGGTACATACATCAGATGGCTTGCTTGTTTGTTACAGTAAAATATATCAATTTTATTATGTGTATAATGCATCGTTGATAAATTCAAATAAAGTGACATTAAGGAAAATTAATAAAATAATAATAATATAGTAATAATAATGTAATATATAAACTACTTCTACTGTGCTAAAATCTCCATTTTGGATGCTGTTCTGAATAGGCAGATTCAGCATGTCACCAGTCATATCATTAGCATTTTGTAAATTTTTTTAAAACAGGCATAGAATTCAGCATGCCGCTGAATGACAGAAAGAAAGAGAAGGTAGATGATGAAAAAAGGTGTGAGACTGAGGGTGTCACCACAGAGTTGACAGATGACACTGGGAACACTGCAAGGTGATTGTTCTCTGCCTACAAACTATATCAGAACATAACGATCACCCCAGTATTATGACCACCTCACAATTATGACCACTTTAAAAAATATTTATATTGCACCCATGATAGGACAGTTCAGAATTAAGATCACTTTGAAATTTATTTATTATGTCAGACAGGTGGTCTAATGTGTTATGATTATATGCCATACCATTTCACAACATACAGCTGTAGAATAAAGCAACGTATAGCATATGGTATCAAATTACTAGATTTTTAACATTCAAGTATTTGACATAGATTACCTCGCAAAAAACGTTTGGTATTCATGCTGAATATTGAGACCAACTCTACTGGACTTTGTGGGAGGACTATCGTCACTAAAGTCGTGTCACACGTTAGTCCAAGAAACCAGAACATCAATGCATTCAAGGATTATGCAAGTAGTCGTACATGCCTGGAAGGAAGCAGGGTCAATTTAGTTGATACAGTAATAATTAATGTTGTAATTAAACTAAAACTGTAAAATTACATTTCAATGCTAGCCTGTGTCTATAGCGAGGTGAGGAGTCAGGAGGAGGAGGAGGAGGAGGAGGACATCATGCAGTCAGATGACGGGGCTCATTCCTGGCTGCAGGACCTCGGTCTTGACAAATCACAGTTCCGCTCGCTCGACCCCAACAAAGTCAAACTGTATCCTTCTTACTGCCAGTGCTCATATTACAGGCACAATGTTGTTTTTTAACATATTGCACACCCAGATGTGTTTTAATGAATCATGTAAAAAATACCTTCAATGTTATCTGTTTAATTTAAATTTAATTTAATTAATGTTTCAGGGTGAATATCATGTTTACATTGTATGCAGAGGGGAACAACTGGCTAGATACACTTGGTCCACACCGTCACGTGATGGCATGAACAACTGTCTAGATACACTTTGTCCACACTGTCACGTGATGGCATGAACGACTGGCTAGATATACTTTGTCCACACCGTCACATAATGGCGTGAACAACTGGCTAGATACACTTGGTCCACACTGTCATGTGAGGGCGTGAACAACTGGCTAGATACACTTTGTCCACAGTTACTGGACATTGTTGACAGCTATTCACAAATGTACTAAGCGGCAAGGTTGATTTTCATAAACAGATAACAGTCAAATTATATTGACCAATTGTCGTCCTTTAAAACACATTTGGGCTGTCAAGATTTATGTTAGTTTATTTATAACATGATTTTACAAACAATTATCAGATTTTAGACTGGTTAAATCTAGTTAAGCCACCATCTACTCACGTTTCCATGACTGACTGATTACCCAGCGAGAGGGAAACATTCCATGTTATTGATCGGAGGCCCGAGTCAATGGTGCTAGTGGAAGGGGCAGATACCCTCGCCCTGTTCAACTACCTGCTCAACTGCCACAGCTGTGTGGCTAGCACCGGGGTGCAAGCGGGTCTTCCCCCCACCCTCCTGGCTTCTGTTGCATTCAAGGGCGCCACCCTGGAAACCCTGAAGGTAGCAGTTATCAACAGCAACATCTGTTTATGTATATGGAATAAAAAACAACATTGTCTACTGGGTTTCCTTGAATCACAATGGATTTGCCATCATGATCTGTTTCTTATGATGATTACTGTGGTTGCAACTCCTACAGCATGGTTTAAGAGTTTTCCTTCTCTAGACTTAGCGAGTCCACAGCAGGTTATTCATTTACCTCGTGTGGAATCATTTACTTCCCCTGGCATAGACACCAGATAGATGTGACTTTGATGGTTATTTTTTGCTTGTCAGAACAATTTCACGTGTACCTTTAACAATTAAGTTTCTTATAGCACATGATGTCCTTCATTATCTCTCTTACAGCTGATGCAGTGATTGTGATATGATGTGTCTGTGTGTTTAGGTGAAGCAGTGTGCAATAAGACAGCAACAGAGTAGTGGTAACATGCAGCATGGTTACAGCCTCGAAGTGACTGGACCAGTGCTGCCACACAGTGTTGATGGGCTGAACCGCTTGTTGAAGTCCTCTCATGCTTACTCGTGTGTCTACAATACCCATGAGCCAACAGTGCCGTTTAACAGTGTCAGTGGACATGACATGGCTGGAAACGACCAAGCAGCTGATGTTTCACACAGTTTGAAGCACTCTGGCATCTCGTCTGAACATCTCTCTAATATTACCTGTTGCAAGACACATTTAGGCAATCGGGCACTGCGAGAGTTTGTGTGTGACAACCGGGGCTTGTACCACTGGGCTTTATGAACACGTGCCCAGTTTTTATGCGTTTTAGTGATATACCTGCAGACACAGTAGAATGTTTTATCAGTGGTCAGGCAGGTTTCATTTGCATACCTTTGTCTGAACAGTCCTGTTGAATAATTTAGCAGATTTGTTATGTATGCTATCTGATGTTACAAAAAAAAAAATGGGCAGCTAAAATTGGAAAATACATTTGTATCTGTTATGCCATGAAACTGGGTGCAGACATATTACTTTGTGGTTTTATGCAGAAGAATGTTATGGTGCCGTTTTAAAAATTGCTGTTGTGCAATAATCCGTATTATTTAATACATAACATACATAATTATGAAGTTGTGGTATTAAAGTTACAGTGAATAACCCTGGGGCATTCTGGTCAATTTTAATCCATTTGTGCCCCTTCCTTATCCCCATCTTTCCTTGTTTGCCCATCTCTCTTCTGTGAATCTCCTGCTTCACCTAAATGCAATAGGACTGTCAAAGATCTGTATATATTGTACATAATATTATATTACCTGGTATATATATGGCTTTAGCAAGAAATAAATAATAACCTGTACAGTGTCATGTTTTATGATTTATTTACAAAGCGAATGTCAAAACAAGATCACAATTTTCATGTCAAGTTTAAAACACTCGACAACACAACAAATGTAAATTGATTATTTTCTCCCACTTGCAGTTGAATCAAGAGTGAGCTTCTTGTTTAGTTACTGGTGTATGAGTCCAAGCTGTTGAAAACAAATAGTGGCCACCTGGGCCTTGTCCAACTTCTTGTTCAGTTATTGTTGTACGAGTCCAAGTTGTTGAAGACAGATGGTGGCTGTCTGGGCCTTGGCCAACTTCTTGTTTAGTTACTGAGGTATGAGTCCAAGCTGTTGAAGACGTCCAACTTCTTGTTTAGTTGCTGGGGTACGAGTGCAATTTTTAGTTACTGGGGTATGAGTCCAAGCTGTTGAAAACAAATAGTGGCCATCTGGGCCATGGCCAACTTTTTGTTTAGTTACTGGTGTATGAGTCCAAGCTGTTGAAGACAGACAGTGGCCACCTGGGCCTTGTCCAACTTCTTGTTCAGTTATTGTTGTACGAGTCCAAGTTGTTGAAGACAGACAGTGGCCATCTGGGCCTTGGCCAACTTCTTGTTTAGTTACTGAGGTATGAGTCCAAGCTGTTGAAAACAGACAGCAGCCGCCTGGGCCTTGGCCAGCTTCTTGTTCAGTTACTGGGGTATGAGTCCAAGCTGTTGAAGACAGACAGTGGCTGTCTGGGCCTTGGCCAGCTTCTTGTTCAGTTACTGGGGTATGAGTCCAAGCTGTTGAAGACAGACAGTGGCTGCCTGGGCTTTGGCCAACTTCTTACTGGCGCTGGAGACAGTTGGCTGGTACTCCATCCCCTTTACCTGCACCTACAACACAAGACGGTGATAAACAATCAAACTTAACATGCTCAAACACCCACATTCCTTTTTAATTTGTAGTTTCATACCAACAGATTTCTGCATCTTCTAAAACATTATTATAAATTAATAATTTCATTTAACATAACATTTAATTACTGTGCAATTCTGACTTTGAACTTTAAATAAAAAGTAATACAATTTTGCCTAAAACTGTTGTAGTCAATTTTTTCCAGTCAATTAACTGTTCAAGATCTCATGTCACATAAATTTGTTTCTCCCCGCTACAATTTCTTCTGTTGACTTGTTACAGTATAAAAAAGACCGAGTGCTTGTAGTAAACAGTATGGACAATAATACACACGCAGTCTGTAGTTCGACAATGTCTTACAAAAATGTACATTTTCTCCGCCACATTTATAGAAGACTTCAGCTTTGAAATTGGCAAGCCTATCTAGACCACCAGGTATTTCTAATATACTATACATGTTCACAACCAAGACACACATGTGCTGTAATCTTGCCGTTTGTGTTACAATGTTTGAATATGGTCATAGTGCTGTTACTCCCAGTGCTGCTATTCAACAGTGCTGTTACTCCTAGTGCCGCTATTCAAAAGTGCTGTTACTCCTAGTGCTGCTGCTCAACAGTGCCGTTACTCCTAGTGCTGCTATTCAACAGTGCTGTTACTCCTAGTGCCGCTATTCAACAGTGCTGTTACTCCTAGTGCTGCTGCTCAACAGTGCTGTTACTCCTAGTGCTGCTATTCAACAGTGCTGTTACTCCTAGTGCTGCTGCTCAACAGTGCTGTTACTCCTAGTGCCGCTATTCAACAGTGCTGTTACTCCTAGTGCTGCTGCTCAACAGTGCTGTTACTCCTAGTGCTGCTATTCAACAGTGCTGTTACTCCTAGTGCTGCTGCTCAACAGTGCTGTTACTCCTAGTGCCGCTATTCAACAGTGCTGTTACTCCTAGTGCTGCTACTCAACAGGGCTGTTACTCCTAGTGCTGCTACTCAACAGTGCTGTTACTCCCAGTGCTGTTACTCCTAGTGCCGCTATTCAAAAGTGCTGTTACTCCTAGTGCTGCTGCTCAACAGTGCTGTTACTCCTAGTGCTGCTATTCAACAGTGCTGTTACTCCTAGTGCCGCTATTCAACAGTGCTGTTACTCCTAGTGCTGCTGCTCAACAGTGCTGTTACTCCTAGTGCTGCTATTCAACAGTGCTGTTACTCCTAGTGCTGCTGCTCAACAGTGCTGTTACTCCTAGTGCCGCTATTCAACAGTGCTGTTACTCCTAGTGCTGCTGCTCAACAGTGCTGTTACTCCTAGTGCTGCTATTCAACAGTGCTGTTACTCCTAGTGTTGCTATTCAACAGTGCTGATACTCCTAGAGCTGCTACTCACTAGTAATGTTACTCCTAGTGCTGCTACTCAATAGTAATGTCACTCCCAGTTCTGCTACTCAACAATGGTGTTACTCAAAGTGCTGCTACTCAACAGTGCTTGTACTCCCAGTGCTGCTACTCAATAGTGTTGCTACTCCCAGTGCTGCTACTCAACAGTACTGTTAATCCCAGTGTTGCTACTCAATAGTGCTGCTACTCAATAGTGTTGTTACTCACAGTGCTGCTACTCAACAGTGCTGCTACTCAATAGTGCAATTACTCATAGCACTTGCCTTGATGATGAAGTTCTTCTTATGGTCCGGCCCGGTCTCATTGACCACCACAAAGTCAGGCGGTCCCCATTTCTTCTTATTACACAGCTCGACTAGGGCAGATATAGGATGTTTCCCTGCAGCACACAAACCCAAGTCAACTAAAGCGAACAGAGGCTCTTACTAACCTTTTCAAGGCCTTAAAAATGCAATATCCAATTCAAGACACTTTATGACTGCACACACATTGTCCATTGTGTGGAAGGAGAGGTATGATGAAGACTTGGAGAGAGGGATAGATGGATGAAAGCAGATAGGGAGAGACAAGCAGAATGTGACAAATGAAACTTGCCTGATAAGTCCTTCCTCGTGGGTACAGGGATTACCTTCTTGATGTTTTCTCCTTGTGATGACAGACCTACCACAAAAGAAAATGTAACAAATCTTGGTTCCAGTTTCTCATTCTAAAAATGTCTAAAACAACTTAAGTTTATATAGCTGTCATTGATATGTTAAATTTAAAATTAGCCCAACTTTCCAATTTCTATTAGGACCAAGAGACATGGAGTATCTGAAGTGACTAAAAACCCACCTTTCCTGTCCATCTTCACACTGAGTGCGAGTGGTTCCAAGCTGCCCTTGTTGTCCTTCCCCAGCCCCTCTCCCTGCTTCCATCCCATCTTCTGCAGCAGGGACATTCCGATGCCTCCCTGCACAGGAGCTGCCTTAGCGAACTGGTCCTGGGGAGGCAATAACTATTGGTTAGACAACAATGTTTCTACAAACTCAGATAACCAGTGCATAATGTCTCATATAAACATGACAGCTTCTCAATCCTTCTTTTGACCTGGACATGATGTGTACAAATAACACGGCCCAGATGTGACTGCTCCTTGTTGTCTTCCAGTTGTGTTGCAGTAAAATGACACCACTAGAATGGGAGTGTTTAACCATACCAGAAAACTATCGCATGTGCATCTGGCTTGGCAGGGTTCAATAGGGTGCAAGTCAGACTGGAATGTAATGGAGCAAATCAGATTGGAATGTAACGGTGCAATTCAGACTGGATTGTAATGATGCAAGTCAAACTGGAATGTAATGGTGCAAGTCAGACTGGAATGTAATGGTGCAAGTCAAACTGGATTGTAATGGTGTAAGTCAGACTGGAATGTAACGGTGCAAGTCAGAGTGGAATGTAATGGTGCAAGTCAGACTGGAATGTAACGGCGCAAGTCAGACTGGAATGTAATGGAGCAAGTCAGACAGGAATGTAATGGCACAAGTCAGACTGGAATGTAATGGTGCAAGTCAGATTGGAATGTAATGGTGCATGTCAGATTGGAATGTAATGCATGGTGCATGTCAGATTGGAATGTAATGCATGGTGCAAGTACAACAGGAATGTAATGGTGCAATTCAAACTGGAATGTAATGGTGCAAGTCAGATTGGAATGTAATGATGCAAGTCAGAACGGAATGCAAAGGTGCAATTCAGACTGGAATCTAATGGCACAATTCAGACTGGAATTCAATGGTGCAACTCAGATTGGAATGTAATGACAAAAGTCAGGCTGGAATGTAATTGCGCAATAACAAAGCATGAGCCCAGTCGGACTAACCGGGCTGAACTAAAACCAGTGTTTCAGCTGCTGAAAGGTCACATTTATTTGAAACTGTCTTCTCTGCGGGTAAAGTCGGGGTACATGCCTTCTAATGCTCTGTGACGGCACTCAGAATTCCAGGTGGAAATTGTAATTCACACTGTTATGGTGATTTGAAATTTGTGCTTTCTTTGCCAAACCAGTGTTCTTTGTTTAAAAAATTACTTTTATGTTGTTACCATATGTGTCTGGGAAAGTATGTCAATATGAATAACTGGTTATTACTTCTCTATTAAATATACACGATCTAACAAGAATATAGGGCACATGATGCAGGATGACAATGTCCCATTTTGGCTCCATTGTTCAAATACCTTTTTAGCACATGTAGATTTGGTGGTCCCTGGAAACAGAATTAATACTAAAATATTTGGGCATCCTGCGTGGGCAGGCAGACAATGGTACACTACACCCATATAAAAGTCAGCATAATCACAGTGCCAAAGCCATGCAGAAGCTAGACAATAGGTTTGCACATATTGTTTTAATGAATGAGCGTCCAAACTGTTGTCATCCCCTTTGGGATGAAGCTACACAGCATGGGATGAAGAGGCTGCTTGTTGACTTCTGTTGAACTAGTCAAGATAACCACCATGTCAGGACAGTCCAGAAGCTTCATGTATTGCCTTTATGCCAACATTCTAAATTTTTATTATGATTTATAAAATAAAAAAAAAAATTCCATTCAGCTGTATAACAACTGATTCTAAAAAAAAATTTGAAACAGAAATATCTAATTTATTAAAAATTTTTTTTTTATTACATATAAATTAGTTTTGCGTGGAAATGAGAATGTGGCCGAGGTGCTACTGAACTGTCCCTGCCAGGGGTACTTACCCTTGTGGGGGCGCAGGACGCCCATGCCTTGTTGAGCCCAAGCAGTCGAAGCTAGGCCGCATCTTACACAAGTCGAGTTTCTAAGTAAGCCATGGCCTGCAACAAGCTTTCAGTCATTCTGACACCCCCCTTCTGGCTTGCCCACTGCCCAGCTGTCCTCCCATAGTCACTCAGTGTCTCGGCCACTGTGTGAAACATTGACTTTCAGCATTGAACCCTTCATATCTGAACACAGGTCTATCAACACAACCAGTAATTTTAGAAGGTCATGAAAGCTCTGTTGAGCATAACAATAGACTCTGAAAGGCATCTCAACATACTTTAACATGAATGTAACTGAGTCTGGTACCAACTTACATGCTGATGATTTACTTGCTTGACCATCAGATGACCATGTGTGGTCCATAGTACACTGTCACAGGCCGTGTATGTCAAACCATCTCTGTATATCATGTTGGCCATCTCTGTATATCGTGTCTTGTCTTGCCTGTTCCATATCACTTCCCCTGCCCAATACTGCTGCTCCATATCACTTCCTCTGCCCAATACTGCTGCTCCACATCACTTCGCCTGCACAATACTGCTGCTCCATATCACTTGCCCTGTGCAATACTGCTGCTCCATATCACTTCCACTGCCCAACACTGCTGCTTCTTCTCAGTTGACGATGTCATCATCAAAAGTAGTGTAGAATTATGATTGTAATAACAGAAGATACAAGAGCTATGTTCAAATATTTAAATTTACTAAGTTGTTCAAGGATGTTTACATTAAAATTTCCAATCATTGCTGTAATTTGCTGACAGTTATATTCAGTTATTAGTTATATTTGAGCAGCAATGTCTCTGCATACAACCAACTTGGCTTAGGTTTTGTGTGATGTTTGCAGTGTGTGGACTCCTTCCAACTGGACACTAGATGGCAGCCAGACAGAAGACAGTTACAGATGGGTGAAATATTGGGCCTTGTCTCAAATAATCATAGTTACCTTCCTGAATGCATGGGTAAAGCAGATTTTGTTGTAGTAAACTAATCTATTTCAAACTAATCTTGGCTGCCCAAATGTGTTTTAATGAACTACAATTTTTCCACATCATTTGACCATTATCTAGTTAATTTGAATGTTTCATAAACAGATAAGAGTAAAATAACATTTAAAAATGTGGTTCATTAAAACATATTTGGAAGGTGAAGCTGTTATTATAGAAATAGTTTAAACAAGATAACATGATTTTACAATAAAAAAATCATACTTTGTACCTTTAAAATAATTAGTTATACTTGTAAATATTGTCAGCCTCACATAAGAGCCAAGCTGCCACTAGAGGTTCATGTTTGAAGCCTGGTTTGTTATCCCCAAACACCCCCTCCCACATATTCCCTGCAGCCAGAAGGGGTGACAGAAGGGAGAGTTGGGTGCTGGGGAGCTGAATTCAGCTGTCCAGTATCCAACTCTCAGTGAAACCTGTTGCAGGTCAAGAGTGTCCTATCTCTCGTCCAGTCCACAGTCACTGCTGCAGCTACAGCAGCTACAACAGCTATTGTCCAAACAGTTCCAGTTTTCAAAACAACACTACTATGTGATGTTACATAAAATGACAAGCTTAGCAGCCTCTGGAAAACACTTCAGTTGCAATAAGCACAACACAAGAGTGTGTTTGCAATAAATGTCCTTGTAAGGTGGATTAGTGTCTTTACAGTAGGTGTCCTCAGATACAGTGTCATCATCGCCTGAAATAAATACCCAAGCACACACTGCAACCACATCCTTTAGCAGACATTCTCACCTTCTTAAGTTAAAACTGAGCAGAGACTTGCACAATGAGAAACAGAAAAAACAAGAATGGCAACCTTTATGATATGGATACAGATGTTCCTGTAAAGAACAGGCTGGACAGAAATGATATGCTGGGTTAATGGTTACACAAAACATGACACAATTCGTGGTTGACATTAGACAAATAAACTGGGCAGGGCATACCATTAGTGTTAACATACCTTTGAAACAGGCTACAAAAGAAGAGAGGGTTGTGGTAGGGGGGGGGGGAATGACTGCTGTAGAGGTTGAAGGAAGGGGAACTTGGGAAGTAATCAATATAATGGAGAGCAATGTGAGTTATGGACCTGCCAGCAATGTGAGTTATGGACCTGCCAGCAGGCACACCACACAAATAAGTAAATTTGTTCAAAATGGCTGAATAAGTTGCACAAGATCAGTGAATAGGTGAAGAGATTTAGTGATTTAATATTAATCTTTCATCCTGAGGAACTTATTCACTGAATCACACTTTAACCACCACCATTTTGGTACAGTGACCAAAGTGGCCAAATGGATCAGGTGGATAAAGGCACTCATCCTGCCACACAGGACTGACCAGTGGTCAGTAGGCGACCCACCTTTTTGATCCAGGCCTGGTAGCCCCCGTGCAGTTCCTGTTGAGACAGCATGTGGACATCTGTGGAGCCCGTGAACTGACCGGGAAGCTTCTTGGACGTCGCCCACGTCTCCATCTGTGGCAGAGGAAGGTCTTGGATACAAGTTTATAATAACTAATGAAATTATTACAAATAATAAAGTTTTACAAATACATTTACATATTTGAAAATAAAATATTAACATAAAAAGTAAGCAAATAAAAAAGTAATATATATATAGATTGTCCTTATGTATAAAATTTCCAGATTTACGGACAAATTCTTGTTGAATATACACTCGTATTACACTGTACTAATTTTATGTAGTTTCAAGGTCCTACATTTACCATTGTTAAATTAATCAATTTCCAGGTTTTAAGACACCATGTCATCAATTCGCCAGATTACAGTGGTTCTTTCATCCTGTCCTGCCAGTCAGATCGAGACTAGAAACTCACAATGATAATGATGACATCATCTGTAGACTACTACTTTCACAAGATGACTACTACAGGGCCAGTGAACCCACCTGCTGGTCAACATGATGTATCTTGGTCAGAGCCTGCACGTCATTTGGGTTTGTCTGCAGCCTACGGAGTGCACTCAGTCGCTCGGACACCACCTCACCAATACTGATATTCTGCAACAGCACAACTGACTTGTGAGAAAGTCTGTAGACACAGTCATTTCCATGACAGCACATTGACACATACATGACACAAATTACAGCAGTGTACCAATACAACAGTGTACCAATACAACAGTGTACCAATACAACAGTGTACCAATACAACAGTGTACCAATACAACAGCAGCATAAATGTACCTATATTGAGAGCATGCAAAACATAGTTAACAAGTTCACAAATGTATATAAGACTTCACATTTAACATGGTCAATTATTCTAAACTGTTTGTGATGTACATTTCTAAATGGATACCAATTCACTCTCAATAGGGTCCACAGATTTTATGACTGTGCACATTACTTAAACTAGTCACACGCTACACATATGGACATAAATGAACTGGATTCACGATGGGCTGAACCTTTTGAGGAAGCCGCTTTAAGGCTCAGCCACAATTCTGTGTAAACAGATCATGCATTGCATCAAATAATTGCCTTTTAATCCCACTATTGGATAAGATAGTTAAGAACTTATTACATATATGTTATGTTGAGTAGATGTAGCGTAGCTTAAATAACATTGCATGACATGCAGGTGAAGACTTAAAGCTCTGGTACCTGCGTGCAAGGTCCAGGGAAGACACTGTTATCCTCCTTGATGGACTTCATGGCTAATGCCTTAGCTGCAGCCTGGGCTGGCTTTGGCTTCTCTACGGTGACCCATTCCTTGACTCGATGCTGACTGCCACTAGACACTGGGAACTGCACACGCAGCTCTGTGCCAAGACTGGCCTTCATGGCTGGGGTGAGGATTGGTAGCTGCTTCGCATTCTGCCAACAAGAGACCTTCTGGTGAGGAAACACATGGGCAGGTGGACTCTGAGACACCAAGAGACAGAGATACTGAAATACCAAGAGACAGAGACACTGAGATACCACGAGACAGAGATGCTGAGATACCAAGAGACTGAGATACTGAGATACCAAGAGACAAAGACACTGAGATACCAAGAGACAGAGATACTGAGACACCAAGAGACAGCGATACCAAGATACCAAGAGACAAAGACACCGAGATACCACGAGACAGAGATACTGAGATACCAAGAGACAAAGACACTGAGATACCATGAGACAGAGATACTGAGATACCAAGAGACTGAGATACCAAGAGACAAAGACACTGAGATACCACGAGACAGAGATACTGAGATACCAAGAGACTGAGATACCAAGAGACAGAGATACTGTGATACCAAGAGACAGAGATACCAAGAGAAAAAAGACACTGAGATACCAAGAGACAGAGATACTGAGATACCAAGAGACTGAATCACAGAGATACCAAGAGACAGAGATACTGAGTCACAGAGATACCAAGAGACAGAGAGATGCAAAGAGACTGAGATACAAAAGACACTGAGATACCAAGAGACACAGATACTGAGATACCAAGAGACAGAGATACTGAGATACCAAGAGACAAAGACACTGAGATACCATGAGACATAGATACTGAGATACCAAGAGACAGAGATACTGAGATACCAAGAGACAGAGATACTGAGATACCAAGAGACAGAGATACTGAGATACCAAGAGACAGAGATACTGAGATACCAAGAGACTGAGTCACAGAGATACCAAGAGACAGAGATACTGAGATACCAAGAGACTGAGTCACAGAGATACCAAAAGACAGAGAGATGCAAAGAGACTGAGATACAAAAGACACTGTGATACCAAGAGACAGAGATACTGAGATACCAAGAGACAGAGATACTGAGATACCAAGAGACAGAGATACTGTGATACCAAGAGACAGAGATACTGAGATACCAAGAGACTGAGTCACAGAGATACCAAGAGACACAGAGATGCAAAGAGACTGAGATACAAAAGACACTGTGATACCAAGAGACAGAGATACTGTGATACCAAGAGACAGAGATACCAAGAGACAGAGATACAAAGAGACTAAGACACTGAAATACATAAAGATACAAACAAACAGCAACATTACAAACAACAAGCATGAGAAACTGAGATTTTGAACCTGAAAAACTGATAAAATGCGACATTGTGTTGACGTCACTCACTGCAATGTTCATGACAATGTTGGGCTGGTTGTCTCTGAGTTTGAAGGGGTGATGGATGAACGGTCCAGTCTCATCCTCCTCCTCATTGGGTGTACTGTCACTAGTGTCTTCACTCGAACTCTTCCGATGCTTGTCCTTCTGCGAGATCTTCTTACAGAAGTCTGTATAGAAACATGATCAACTCAGTAGGGCTCAACACTGGCGTAATTGCTTGACAGTCAAAAGAACAAGGCAACCATCTTTACCGACCAATGCATCATGATCCGTAACTCTATAGTCAATACAATAATGTTGAAATTAAGGTGTGAAGTGCTGAAGTCATGATTCAAGGTGCCTGGTTTTGGTAGATCAAAGGTAAGAGTAATTCACTACTGAATGTGTCCGTAAGCAAAGAATAAGTCAAATGTGCTTCTGCAGCTGAGGACTTTTGTTAAAATGCATAACGCTTTGCACCCAAATACACAAACAAACGTCTTGCTTCATCTTAAAACCATTACCCGATCACCGAATGTGTGCATGCCTCTGTGCATGCATGTATATATGTGTACATGCATGCACGTGTGTAGTTTCTAATGTATGTTGCTTTGAATTACAATTTAAAGGTGCTCAATCAATTTTGCTAGTCTCATTTCAAATAATTTTTTGCGAAAAACCAAACCTACTTAGTATCCCCTGCAACATGCTAGCTTATTTGTGTAACTTTTGTATGTAGTTTTTGTGAAATCAAATTAAATTGAAGTGAAATTCGAAATGCTGAAAAATCACGATTTTCTTCCTTGGTGAAATTTTTAACTTTGTCATGTGCTCGGCGAGAGGATGGAGGTCATGCCCATGATCAGCATTGACCCACACAATGCTTACCATTTTGGATATTCAGTATTTTGATCCTTACCAGATCTAATGACTAAAGAAAATTATTTTGATGATTTGAAAAAAATTAGGCATTTCTTTATTATTAAGTCAACTGTGGATGTTACATAAACTGTTCACATACTACATATTTGGACACCAATGAAGTGGATTTGCGACAGGCTAAATCAGTTGGGGAAGCAGTTTTAAATAAATATTATAAACAGCACCAAACGCTACTTGTAGTGACATGCACTGCCCAGCGAGTGTTGTTTGGAGGGTTACTACTGTTGTCATGTGGTGACATGCACTGCCCAGCGAGTGTTGTTTGGAGGGTTACTACTGTAGTCTTGTGGTGACATGCACTGCCCAGCGAGTGTTGTTTGGAGGGTTACTACTGTAGTCATGTGGTGACATGCACTGCCCAGTGAGTGTTGTTTGGAGGGTTACTACTGTAGTCATGTGGTGACACGCACTGCCCAGCGAGTGTTGTTTGGAGGGTTACTACTGTAGTCATGTGGTGACACGCACTGCCCAGCGAGTGTTGTTTGGAGGGTTACTACTGTAGTCATGTGGTGACACGCACTGCCCAGCGAGTGTTGTTTGGAGGGTTACTACTGTAGTCATGTGGTGACACGCACTGCCCAGCGAGTGTTGTTTGGAGGGTTACTACTGTAGTCATGTGGTGACACGCACTGCCCAGCGAGTGGACCCAGCTACCTGTCAGTTCCTGGACAGAGTGACCACCAGCCTTGAGGGCCAACAGTTGGTCAGGCTTGAGCTCCACGGGGGGTCCCTGTCCAGTCTGCATGTTGTTGAATGCACGCGCACTGCAAAGCACAAATATATATAACGTCTATAACTACTCATAATTACTTTTATTTCACAACTTATAAAATGTACACATTATGTTCAATGGGTTTTCTAATGTTAAATTTTATGTATATTTGCAAACTCACATGGCAATCTGTCGCAGCTTAGCTTTGTCAATCTTCACCCGCAAATCATCTGAAGATTTCTTCCTAGCAGCATTTCCTTCCCTTGAACGTGACCACGAGCGGGAGCGGGAGCGGGCCCTCCATCCTCGATAGAAACCTTTTGGTGGGCTGCGGTGGCGACCCCTGGATCGTGACCTTGACCTAAAAACAAGAGGTTTACAACAAATTTGCCAATCATGTACCCAGCCCTTTAGACTTTATTTGTTTTAGTATTCATCAATGTGCTAGAAATAGATTGGTGATCAGAATAACTGGAAAGAATCCAACTGTTGATTAGTCCGAATTGTGAACACACATTATGAACTAGTGGCTAGACAGAACAGCAAACATTAAATAAAACCACTTTCAGAAGAATCAGGATGATACACTGGCAATATTGATGAAACCAATCACTGTGAATGGCAGCTGTGAATTCTAACTCGAAACATCATACGCAGTCACTGAGCTTTTAACCGTGACCACAGCATTTCTAATTCAAAGTTAAAACATTTCCCAGAAATGAATTGGGAAGTGAGAGGCATGCAGGATTGAACAAACCGACTAACCACCTGGTTCATAAAAAACATGAATCTCCACAACTTAAGACTCCTCCATTTTGTAGGTGGTGCACATTTTGTTGCCCTCCCCAAACCAGCAAAACAACGTCAAGGACTTGAAAGGCTAAACATGCCTCAGAAAGGGGTTCAAAGACCTCAAACTGTGGTGTTATCTGACATAAGATTCTCACACACAACCATTCTAGAAAAACAACATCATGTTAGGATGTAAGTAAAGTTTAGATGATGGCAGGCACAACTGCTGTGTGACAGGAAAGTGGCAAGTGGCACATATTTACTGCACTGTGGATCAATAAAACATAGAGGCAAACCATATGAGCAGCACACAACTACACTAGTGTATCATTCAGCACTGCTGGTGTGCCTAATTACACTAGTGTATCATTCAGCACTGCTGGTGTGCCTAATTACACTAGTGTATCATTCAGCACTGCTGGTGTGCCTAACTACACTAGTGTATCATTCAGCACTGCTGGTGTGCCTAACTACACCAGTGTATCATTCAGCACTGCTGGTGTGCCTAACCAGGACAGTTCCCAAATGTTCTGGACTGTGATCACTGCGTCCTGCTGGCCACAGTTTCAGCCTTAAGAAATTCCTTCATAATAAAGCACAAACAAATTAACCAGAACATAACAGGTTCAAACACCAGGCTGGCAGTCCAACTAGTCATTTCATAAAAAAATAGGTACAACTTTACACCTTTGCATATGGGTAGGAATTTAAAAATATGCTCCTTTTAGGTGAGACCTATAAAAAGCCATAAGTGAGGTCCCTTCTACTTGGTGTCTATGCTAGGTGATTTTTTTATTTTATTTATTATTATTTTTTTAAATCTGGTATATAGAAATTGATATAGATGTTTATATTTATGAACTCTTTCAAACGTGTTCTATTCAAATCGATTTGGGTACTTGTCTTAACAGAGGGTACATGATTTTTGCTTATATAAAGACATTAGACAATGTCCACAAGGCCTCACCCCCTGTAGTTGCATAATCTGTCTTGGAAAGGAAAGCATGCTGTGTGTCTGTGGCTGTAGCAGTATATACTGTTTGCTGAGAGGGTGGATTAGCACCTGTCCAAGGCTTTGTGTACTCTAAAGGTCTCCAACCAGACTGCAAACTGGTACAGTATTCAACAATTGTAGCCTAGACTGTCTCACTTGAGTCAACATACTGAATTGGTAACAACTAGCACAAACTCTAAGTAAGTGAACTTTAACTCAGGCCTTCTGACTTGAATAGATACTTCCTTTGGAAGACAAGTTTGTGTGGCTTCACTGCATTCAGAAAGGGAATAACTCAAACATACACAATGTCATAATATATTTGACTATCAGGCTATCTGGTGACAATACAGCTACAAAAGTGTGCGAACTTTGTGATTAAAAAAACATACAAAACTTTGTTGATCTTGATGCTTGTAAACAATTATTTGTGTTAAATTCATATAAATCAGCGAATAAAAAAATTTAAAAAAAAAAAAATCATTAATCAATTATTTTTTTTGGAGTGATTTAAATCAATGATTTAAATCAAATGATTTAAATCAAACAACCCTTCCATGGGGTTATTCTGTAACCTGTTGTGAACACAGAGCTGGTGGCCTCTATTCATAAAATGAATTAGAATCTAGTATATATAACTGTTTGTTATAGACAGGGGTTCTAAGTTCTAACCATAACAAAAACTGACAGAACTTCATGTGTCTGTTCTAGACAGCTGTTTCTCACAGATTGCCAGCAAGTTTTTTACAACACTTGAATAAATGCAAAACACGAGGCAGGAGTACACAAAAACAAGTTTGGCAACTGTCTTTTGAAATTACCACAGATGAAAGTCTGCAAATATCATAGGTACATTTCTAGAGTTTTCACCTGCAAATCATCAACACTGGAATATGCATGTAACTTGTAAACAAACTGACAGCTACAATTCCAATGACATTAGCACCTGCTTGTGGCTGACAGAAACAAGAAGACAAATAGAGGATTTGTCACATCCCATCTGCTGACATCACCTGACACATCCAACAGCTGCAGTCACCTGTACAGTCAGCTCACTCACTCTTTCTTTGCTCCATAACTTACAAACATTCAAGTTCACTTCATCTCATCTGCCTAATGGCATTTTGGTGGAACTACTGGCATTTGTGCCAGCCACACACATGTAAGACTACGAGCTGTTAGATTACTCACTCCTTTTTCACAATGACTCAAAGTGTCTGATGCCTACCTATATCTGTGCTGATCCCGATCACGCGATCGAGACCTCCGGTGTTGGTCACGTGACTTTGACCTGCTGGAGTGACCCCTCTTCCTCGCATGTGCCCTTGAGGTGGAGCGTGACCTTGAACGCGAATATTTGTACCTTTTTGGTGTCCTTGACCTATAGTGGAAAAAACACTTATTGTCTGATAAGGTAATGATTCCTTAGTAGATCAGAAACAAATACATTTGGTATTAAAAATTAGCTAAAAAATAAATTAATGTCAAAATAGTAGTAGAGAGATGCACTATATACAACCATATTTAGTGATGCTGACAAAACATGTTACTGCAAAATGTGAAACTTATTTGGCAACTGATCTTCTGAATATCCTAACAACATGAAGACATGTTTATTTACATGGGAACAGTGACCTGGGGTTTATTTCACTATCAGCAGTGGTTCATTGACCCCAGACAGAACTGTAAGCTGGGGTTTATTTCACTATCAGCAGTGGTTCATTGACCCCAGACAGAACTGTGAGCTGGGGTTTATTTAACTATCAGCAGTGGTTCATTGACCCCAGATAGAACAGTGACCTGGGGTTTATTTAACTATCAGCAGTGGTTCATTGAACCCAGACAGAACTGTGAGCTGGGGTTTATTTCACTATCAGCAGTGGTTCATTGACCCCAGACAGAACTGTGAGCTGGGGTTTATTTAACTATCAGCAGTGGTTCATTGACCCCAGATAGAACAGTGACCTGGGGTTTATTTAACTATCAGCAGTGGTTCATTGACCCCAGATAGAACAGTGACCTGGGGTTTATTTAACTATCAGCAGTGGTTCATTGACCCCAGATAGAACAGTGACCTGGGGTTTATTTCACTATCAGCAGTGGTTCATTGACCCCAGACAGAACTGTGAGCTGGGGTTTATTTCACTATCAGCAGTGGTTCATTGACCCCAGACAGAACTGTGGCCTGGGGTTTATTTCACTATCAGCAGTGGTTCATTGACCCCAGACAAAACTGTGAGCTGGGGTTTATTTCACTATCAGCAGTGGTTCATTGATCCCAGACAGAACTGTGACCTGGGGTTTATTTCACTATCAGCAGCGGTTCATTGACCCCAGATATAACTGTGACCTGGGGTTTATTTAACTATCAGCAGTGGTTCATTGACCCCAGACAGAACTGTGAGCTGGGGTTTATTTCACTATCAGCAGTGGTTCATTGACCCCAGACAGAACTGTGACCTGGGGTTTATTTCACTATCAGCAGTGGTTCATTGACCCCAGACAAAACTGTGAGCTGGGGTTTATTTCACTATCAGCAGTGGTTCATTGACCCCAGACAGAACTGTGACCTGGGGTTTATTTCACTATCAGCAGTGGTTCATTGACCCCAGATAGAACTGTGACCTGTGGTTTATTTCACTATCAGCAGTGGTTCATTGACCCCAGACAGAACTGTGACCTGGGGTTTATTTAACTATCAGCAGTGGTTCATTGACCCCAGATAGAACAGTGACCTGGGGTTTATTTCACTATCAGCAGTGGTTCATTGACCCCAGATAGTACAGTGACCTGGGGTTTATTTCACTATCAGCAGTGGTTCATTGACACCAGATAGAACAGTGACCTGGGGTTTATTTCACTATCAGCAGTGGTTCATTGACCCCAGATAGAACAGTGACCTGGGGTTTATTTCACTATCAGCAGTGGTTCATTGACACCAGATAGAACAGTGACCTGGGGTTTATTTCACTATCAGCAGTGGTTCATTGACACCAGATAGAACAGTGACCTGGGGTTTATTTCACTATCAGCAGTGGTTCATTGACACCAGATAGAACAGTGACCTGGGGTTTATTTCACTATCAGCAGTGGTTCATTGACCCCAGATAGAACAGTGACCTGGGATTTATTTCACTATCAGCAGTGGTTCATTGACCCCAGATAGAACAGTGACCTTTGGTTTATTTCACTATCAGCAGTGGTTCATTGACCCCAGACAGAACAGTGACCTGGGGTTTATTTCACTATCAGCAGTGGTTCATTGACACCAGATAGAACAGTGACCTGGGGTTTATTTCACTATCAGCAGTGGTCCATTGACACCAGATAGAACAGTGACCTGGGGTTTATTTCACTATCAGCAGTGGTTCATTGACACCAGATAGAACAGTGACCTGGGGTTTATTTCACTATCAGCAGTGGTCCATTGACACCAGATAGAACAGTGACCTGGGGTTTATTTCACTATCAGCAGTGGTTCATTGACCCCAGATAGAACAGTGACCTTTGGTTTATTTCACTATCAGCAGCGGTTCATTGACCCCAGACAGAACAGTGACCTGGGGTTTATTTCACTATCAGCAGTGGTTCATTGACACCAGATAGAACAGTGACCTGGGGTTTATTTCACTATCAGCAGTGGTTCATTGACACCAGATAGAACAGTGACCTGGGGTTTATTTCACTATCAGCAGTGGTCCATTGACACCAGATAGAACAGTGACCTGGGGTTTATTTCACTATCAGCAGTGGTTCATTGACACCAGATAGAACAGTGCTAGAACTGGTCATCTATTTCTACTTGTCTCCTTAAAAAGACTGGCAAAATATATTTAAAAATAGAATGGTGACTTATGACATTTTATTTCTATCAGTGCAACAGCTCAATGCCACAAAAACTTGTGCTACCATGGTACAATAATTTTATTTGTCTCCTAAACTACACAAATTGGCCAAGTGTAATCTGAGGTCATTTCACTATGAACATTGAGCGTGAATGAAGCTACCCTGGTAATCTATGTCTTCAGAGGTGAATCTGGGAAGAAGCGTGGCAAGCTACATACAGTGAAGTTACATGCAGTTAAGTTACATATGCTTAAGCTGCATACAGTTAACTTACATGCAGTTACATTACATATGCTTAAGCTACATACAGTTAAGTTACATACAGTTAAGTTGCATACAGTTAAGTTATATGTAGTTAAGTTACATGCAGTTCAGTTACACATGCTTAAGCTACATACAGTTAAGTTACATACAGTTAAGTTACATACAGTTAAATTACATACAGGGACACAAAACAAAAACCTTGGCTTTATATTACTGCATTAGCAGGCCAAGCATTGCTCTGTTTACAGCCCAATACATTTTACTTTTTGCATCATAACAGAAGTAGAGCCAGCATAGCTGAGAAGCCAAGGTTTCTTATGAAATGTTGCTTAATGTTTGTAAGCAAGGCTGCCCAGAGTGCCATGTTCATGAGACATCAATGGCTTCAATCAGCTCAGTAAGTGCTACAGCACAGCCAATGAAGGCTTACATCATGAAAATGTACTAAAACTAACTATTAGGCTAACAGGCAGAGGAGAGCAACTGTCAGGTTGGCATCCCACTGCCTGGCAAAGTAGCATAATGATGAATAAACCCGCCATGGAATGCCCAAGATGTCTGTAATACAACCTTGGCTCAATGACACAGGAAAAGGCAACAACTGATAGTTGTCACTGAGCATTCTGCACTGACAATTAATGGCCCCATGTGGCCTAATATTGTTCCTCTAAAGGAGATGCGAAATTGAGAGCTATCCAAATGCAGAGTAGGCAAAATGGGAATAATATCAGTAGGCGAACTGGGAGTAGGCAAAATTGGGAAACTCGGTAGTAGTACTACCCCTGGCATACACCCTACACAATGTATGGAAGTGTTACTACTACCCCTGGCATACACCCTACACAATGTATGGAAGTGTGCCAAATGAATCATTTGTACTTTGTCCCACTTGCTGTCTTGTTGGTCATGATTGTGGGAACCAGACACGCATGCCTAACAACAAAGAGCAATTCAAGGATATGCCTGCTTGACAAAACACCTCAAGCTACCGACCACCCATGTCACACCAAGCCAGTGACAAATATAATATACAATTAACGTTAACACAATCTTACAATTTAAAAAGAAAAGAAAATGTCTACCAAATTTTATATTAAAAGAATGATCCATATAGCAACAACAAATGTAGCAGTACATTTCTCAAGATTGTATGTCCGCAGATATATAAGACTCATTCTGAAAAGCATTTTAGAAGGCAACACCAATCAGAACACTTTGCTGACGATGGGGAGAGAGTGAGAAAGACTACGCAGTAACTATGTCATAAACGGCCTATGATGGGAGAGAGTGAGAAAGACTACACAGTAGCTACGTCATAAACGACCTATGATGAAGAGAGTGAGAAAGACTACGCAGTAACAACATCATAAATGACCTATGATGGGGAGAGAGTGAGAAAGACTACGCAGTAGCTATGTCATAAATGACGTATGATGGGGAGAGAGTGAGAAAGACTACACAGTAACTACGTCATAAATGACCTATGATGGAGAGAGAGAGTGAGAAAGACTACGCAGTAACAACATCATAAATGACCTATGATGGGGAGAGAGTGAGAAAGACTACACAGTAGCTATGTCATAAATGACGTATGATGGGGAGAGAGTGAGAAAGACTACACAGTAGCTATGTCATAAATGACCCATGATGGGAGAGAGTGAGAAAGACTACACAGTAGCTATGTCATAAATATGACCTATGATGGGAGAGAGTGAGAAAGACTACACAGTAGCTATGTCATAAATGACCTATGATGGGAGAGAGTGAGAAAGACTACGCAGTAACTATGTCATAAACGGCCTATGATGGGAGAGAGTGAGAAAGACTACACAGTAGCTACGTCATAAACGACCTATGATGAAGAGAGTGAGAAAGACTACGCAGTAACAACATCATAAATGACCTATGATGGGGAGAGAGTGAGAAAGACTACGCAGTAGCTATGTCATAAATGACGTATGATGGGGAGAGAGTGAGAAAGACTACACAGTAACTACGTCATAAATGACCTATGATGGAGAGAGAGAGTGAGAAAGACTACGCAGTAACAACATCATAAATGACCTATGATGGGGAGAGAGTGAGAAAGACTACACAGTAGCTATGTCATAAATGACGTATGATGGGGAGAGAGTGAGAAAGACTACACAGTAGCTATGTCATAAATGACCCATGATGGGAGAGAGTGAGAAAGACTACACAGTAGCTATGTCATAAATATGACCTATGATGGGAGAGAGTGAGAAAGACTACACAGTAGCTATGTCATAAATGACCTATGATGGGAGAGAGTGAGAAAGACTACGCAGTAACAACATCATAAATGACCTATGATGGGGAGAGAGTGAGAAAGACTACGCAGTAGCTATGTCATAAATGACGTATGATGGGGAGAGAGTGAGAAAGACTACACAGTAAGTACGTCATAAATGACCTATGATGGAGAGAGAGAGTGAGAAAGACTACGCAGTAACTATGTCATAAACGGCCTATGATGGGAGAGAGTGAGAAAGACTACGTAGTAGCTATGTCATAAATGACCTATGATGAGGAGAGAGTGAGAAAGACTACACAGTAGCTATGTCATAAAAGATCTATGATGGGGAGAGAGTAAGAAAGACTACACAGTAACAACGTCATAAACGACCTATGATGGGGAGAGTGAGGAAGACTACACAGTAGCTATGTCATAAATGACCTATGATGAGGAGAGAGTGAGAAAGACTACACAGTAGCTATGTCATAAATGATCTATGATGGGGAGAGAGTAAGAAAGACTACACAGTAACAACGTCATAAACGACATATGATGGGGAGAGTGAGGAAGACTACACAGTAGCTATGTCATAAATGACCTATGATGAGGAGAGAGTGAGAAAGACTACACAGTAGCTATGTCATAAATGACCTATGATGAGGAGAGAGTGAGAAAGACTACACAGTAGCTACGTCATAAACAGCTTATGATTGGGAGAGTGAGAAAGACTACACAGTAACTATGTCATAAACAGCCTATGATGGGGGAGAGAGTAAGAAAGTCTACACAGTAACTATGTCATAAACAACCTATGATGGGGGAGAGAGTAAGACAGTCTACACAGTAGCTATGTCGTAAACAGCCTACGATGGGGGAGAGAGTAAGAAAGTCTATACAGTAACTATGTCATAAACAGCCTATGATGGGAGAGAGAGTAAGAAAGTCTACATAGTAGCTATGTCATAAACAACCTATGATGGGAGAGAGAGTAAGAAAGTCTACACAGTAGCTATGTCATAAACAGCCTATGATGGGGGGAGAGAGTAAGAAAGTCTACACAGTAGCTATGTCATAAACAGCCTATGATGGGGGAGAGAGTAACAAAGTCTATGCAGTAGCTATGTCATAAATAGCATATGATGGGGGGGAGAGTAAGAAAGTCTACACAGTAACTATGTCATAAACAGCCTATGATGGGGGAGAGAGTAAGAAAGTCTACACAGTAGCTATGTCATAAACAACCTATGATGGGGGAGAGAGTGAGCAAGTCTACACAGTAGCTATGTCATAAACAGCATATGATGGGGGAGAGAAAGAAAGTCTACACAGTAGCTATGTCATAAACAGCCTATGATGGGGGAGAGAGTAAGAAAGTCTACACAGTAGCTATGTCATAAACAGCCTATGATGGGGAAGAGAGTAAGAAAGTCTACACAGTAGCTATGTCATAAACAACCTATGCATGAATTGCAAGACTATGAAGTATATCTTTGTTAAATAGTTTAAACATCTAAGGCATGACATCTAGTTGACACTTCTTAAGCATGAATTTAAATTGATGAAACAGCTAGAACCTATAACTGCCAAAAAAGATTTAAATTAAACTTAAATAACCTCACAAATACATGATAATAATTTAATGGATTCTTAATTTAATATAAAGGACTTTAAACAAGAATTTCTTTTGAAAAGTTACTGTGCAACCACTTCTAACAGGAAAAAACCAGCTGTATTAACTTGTCAGAGATGGCAATATATAAGAACCATAGGAACTACAAAAGACAAATAAGAAACATTACCATGACCAGGAATTAACCTCTAAACACACAGTGACCTACCTGCTGCGCTGACCCCGACATAGACTGAGCCAGAGAGGGGTGACTCGGTCATGATGGAGCACCTCTTGCAATAACCCCCTGCCACTGTGCATGACACCACTGACATGACAGAGTGACAGTAACTGACACGTCATTGTCATAGTGACTCCTGCAGCACAACTTCTGTGCTGTCCTAGCACGGCATCACTGTACAGTACAACAGAAACATGTCTATCTACCCCCCTACTCCCACACCCACCCCAGCTGCTGCGTCATGTGACACACAGCAACTAATGGTATTTCATCCATTAGCATATATTACTTGGTCTGTATCGGTGCCACCAGTGCCACAAGGTCACAGTATTGCGGTGCCACCAAGGTGCAGTTCTCCCCACTTTCATAAATAAGAACATTAGATAACATAAACACTATTGCTTGACTGCCTGCATGTGTGCACCAAGTACAGACTGCCTGCATGTGTGCACCAAGTACAGACTGCCTGCATGTGTGCACCAAGTACAGACTGCCTGCATGTGTGCACCAAGTACAGACTGCCTGCATGTGTGCACCAAGTACAGACTGCCTGCATGTGTGCACCAAGTACAGACTGCCTGCATGTGTGCACCAAGTACAGACTGCCTGCATGTGTGCACCAAGTACTGACTGCCTGCATGTGTGCACCAAGTACAGACTGCCTGCATGTGTGCACCAAGTACAGACTGCCTGCATGTGTGCACCAAGTACAGACTGCCTACATGTGTGCACCAAGTACAGACTGCCTGCATGTGTGCACCAAGTACAGACTGCCTGCATGTGTGCACCAAGTAAAATCTCCTCTTGCCCTGTGGCTGCCTCTCTCAATCACTGATTCTTTAATAGTTACCAAGTGTGCTACATTCTGCAACAGTCTATCAGTTTGACCCTATTCTTTGCCAAATCAGATATATTATTACATGTCCCAGTTGCATTTATGAGGTTTTTCATGAACAGCAGCTGTGATTTTTTGTCAAACCCATCAACTGCTGCCATTTTTAAGGTTCCATAAACATTGGTGCTTCCATTAACAAATGGTTCTATGTCTGCAGTTTGACACTTTTTATTACTGCTATTATTTGTGTATGGCTTCACTGTAATTGTCTTTGGTATGGTTCAAATGCTAGCAAATAAAATATCAAGATATACATTATAATTTGTTAAGTTTCCCAAAATTATTTTGTACATTTATCATTTTGCTTGGCCTATCATTGCATCCTATTTATATAATTTGAGCAAATGAATTCCATTAAAATATTTTGGGGATATAACAATTGTAATCAAATGTTGACTCTGTAATGTTGGATATAGATAAATGGAAGCTAATAAACAACTAAAACCACGAAGGTGATGTAGGATCCATTTTATTCAGTTGGTCTGCAGGCCACATGTCTACAGGTATTTTTTTCAGATATATATTCCCCACATACCAACATTACTAGTGAGTTGAATGATGCTGCCACAAACAAGAGGATTCTTTGCATTACAAATGTTGAAGAATCACTTGTGGAAAAATACTTACCATTTTATAGCCCAGTGTTTTTGGCATAGATCCACCTGGTTGGATGTGAGGGAATCGTTCTCCAGGATCAGCCTGGTTATGAATGGATGTGAGGGAATCATTCTCCAGGATTGGCCTGGTTATGAATGGATGTGAGGGAATCATTCTCCAGGATTGGCCTGGTTATGAATGGATGTGAGGGAATCATTCTCCAGGATTTGCCTGGTTATGAATAGATGTGAGGGAATCATTCTCCAGGATTGGCCTGGTTATGAATGGATGTGAGGGAATCATTCTCCAAGATCATCCTGGCCTGGTTATGAATGAGGAAGATGGTTGGAGGCAGTTAATCTCATCCTGAGGAAGGTTCCTTGTACTTCAGACACCAGCCACTCAGCCACAAGGGAGTATTCATTAGGTCATCCCCGCTATTAAACTTGCAGAGACACATGAAATGTTACAAAACCTTTTGTGAAATTCTACCCTAACAATTGCAACATTTGGTGCTATAACATAAGATTCTTTTGTTGGGGAATAAACATATCCCGTAAATCTATCTTTTTTATGCAAACTCTGACAAAGAAACCAAACTTGCTTCCAAATGCATCTATAAAATGGTGTAAACTATTAAAAGTACTAAGCATTTACCCATTTATAAGAGAGACATAGCATATTATATTACATCTAAACACAAATAACTTAAAATTTACATATATCCACATTAAAAAATGTCTTGGAAATTGATGTGACATTCAGAAATATTTTAATCAACAATCTAACTATAATCAAGCTAGTATATGTTTGTATGTTTGTTCACGTGTTCCTCCAAGACGGCTAGCACCTCAGGCGCCAAACTTTCAGGGATTAATCTACAACTCCACGAATGAAATGTAATGCTTTATTTTTTTTAAATACCCCATATATGAATGGTTCTTAGTGGTTTTTATGGTAAATCAAATGTTTGCTACGTAAAACGTTAACTTCCAACAATCGCAGAAACCATGCGCACGACGAATACTTTGGTATGTAAACTGTTTGAGAATATGTAGCACCACCTGGGCAGCTTATATTAATTATAGTAGAAAGCACGCACCCATGTATTGACCCAAGGTCACAGAACAAGGGCCAATACACAATAAAAATAAATATGCAACCTTCAAAATTTCGAACATGCAACGAGTATTGCATCACATGTGTGACGCAGTTGTTTCTGGCGTATTGATGGTAAACATTGCTATCATGACTGTCCGGTATGAACTACCAAATTATCCCATCCTTGGGAAGGGCATTTTTGCTAGTTCTGTTAATTATAATAAAACACTTTTACAATTAAGATCGCCAATTTTTAAACTGGTTTTGTAAATCATGTTGCTTAGACTGCTGCAAGTTTGGGATTGTTCGTATTTTATCCCGTTATGAATGGAAAGAAATCATTGTTCATGTTTTAAAATGAATAACTAATTTCTAATTAACAGTACTTCCAAATAAAGTTTTAGTTTAGCCATTTCTGACAACCGACTCATTTATTCCCCAGTGATCTGTTATTTACCAACCTATATAGAAAGCAGTAAACCAAGACAGCTGTCCAAAATAGACACACCTATTTATGCATCATTAAGTAGCAAGCAGTGGGTGGAATCCTACACCAGTATCAAATAGATGAAGCTCAATTAAAACTCATGGTCATTTTATATTTACACTGGCTGGGAAATTTAGAAAGACTCAAGTTACTAGACAAAAAATTACAGGTGGAAGCAGAGCTAGATTGTAATTAAAATGGCACAAGTAAAGTTATCTATCCAACTGCCTGGTACCTAGTAATGAAGCAGAAGTGTATAAATTGGAAGAGACAGGCATACTATTATTGCACAGTTTGCCTATCCTCTCGCATTCAAGTCCAACTTAATCAATCATGTCCTCGTAAAAACACAGGTTCAATGCACACTCCTATTTCTCTAACTAGTAAGCTCTAGGACAAAGTATTCATTGGTATGGTTCATATATATGGGCTGACAAAGTATAATACAGTTTGTTAACAGATGAGAAATGCATCATGTCCATGAAAACTAGTCTGTCAGAAGAAAGTGGGAAAGCAAGGTTGAGTTGGGAGAAGGGAGTAATTGTAAAGCTAGAACCTATGTCCAGTGCGTGGAAGTAACATTGTCCATTAGTGACCTCTACATTCTACAGCCTTCAATAATCATCATTTCAGATGAGACTGTGACAACTGTATTTATGACATCACATTCCAAAAGCACCTCATGTGGCACAAGACTGTGCGCTGATGGTGCACTGGCCGTCTAAAACGCTCAACATCTGAAATATCTGAAATACTGCCAGTGCCAGCAGCATGTCTATCTAACATCACATATTCCTGCAGTCTAACTTACTTTAGAGACAGGGGTCAGCAGAGTTTGTGCTGTGGTAGATCCTGGGCACAGTATTTATCATTTACCTAGTCATTTCATAAAAGCTGGTATGACAGTGGGACACCTCTCCTTTAGCATTATTGTGAAGGAACTGATTGTCAGGTATTATCCAACAGTTATTGAGTTTTACAGTGAGTGTCATAGATCACCAGCTCTGTGAGTTCATGTCAGGTTACACATTTACCTCCTGTATGGGATCATCACACTGTCTACCTCTATCTACCCTGTTTACCATAGTACTGCACAACATTACATACTGATCACCCACATAACTGTTTATAGGCTTCACAGCAGCTACAGATAATACAGGACAAAACAGCATAAGAGTAAAATGTGGCTAGATACTACAGGACAAAACAACATAAGAGTAAAATGTGGCTAGATACTACAGGACAAAACAACATAAGAGTAAAACGTGGCTAGATACTACAGGACAAAACAACATAAGAGTAAAATGTGGCTAGATACTACAGGACAAAACAACATAAGAGTAAAATGTGGCTAGATACTACAGGACAAAACAGCATAAGAGTAAAATGTGGCTAGATACTACAGGACAAAACAGCATAAGAGTAAAATGTGGCTAGATACTACAGGACAAAACAACATAAGAGTAAAATGTGGCTAGATACTACAGGACAAAACAACATAAGAGTAAAATGTGGCTAGATACTACAGGACAAAACAGCATAAGAGTAAAATGTGGCTAGATACTACAGGACAAAACAACATAAGAGTAAAATGTGGCTAGATACTACAGGACAAAACAACATAAGAGTAAAATGTGGCTAGATACTACAGGACAAAACAACATAAGAGTAAAATGTGGCTAGAAATATCTATAGAGAAGCAAACAGTTCGTAAAAGTGAATCTCTGGAACCAATTGTCATCTCAGTTCAAGTCAGTTGACAGCTAATCTTCCAAATTTCAGGTAGCCCAAAGTTGCTGTCAACTATAAAAACAGACTTTGTAGAAGCCGCCTAGCTAATCACTCACAAGCAAACTTGCTTGTCAAATGCATCTGGTTTTCTTACATTCCGCAGCTAAATGCTGAAGAAATCTGATCTTCTTTATCAAATGCATCAAACTAGAACAAAAAACTGAACTGAAAAAACTGATCTATTTGACACATGAACGACTTGGGAGATTTACCCCAAATGTAACCACCAATTAACACCTAATTCCTGCTGCTGCTGCTGCTGCTGCTGCTGCTGCTGCTGCTGCTGCTGCTGCTGCTGCTGCTGCTGCTGCTGCTGCTGCTGCTGCTGCTGCTGCTGCTGGATGACATGGAATCGACAGGGACACGAAGAGAGCTCACAAAGTTTTAACTTGCTGCGTAATCTGGCAGACTGGCACCAAACAAATCAGCATCTTGCATGAAAATAAAAGTTTGACACCAAAAGAAAATGGTTGTGGTTAAAAAACTTTAACAGACAAAAAGGACATAAGCACCACATTTTATAACTTAATAAACCCACTGACATTCCAAGTTTTAAAATGACAAGCATTCCATTTCACTGACTGTTGTATGTCAAAATAATGAGAAGATAAATTTAACAAGATTGCCACTAGCTTAAGGTGTGTGGAGTAAACAACTGTTGAGTTATCTAGAAACCTATGTTTCATCTATGTGTATGCCACCCGAGAGAGATCTCTCTACTGGGTACTCAATTTATTTTTTAAACATATTCAAGCTGAATGTATCAGCATGTAATTTATTCCAATCATTTATCATCCGTACATCCGATCTAATCTACCATTTTACTAATGCTACCTCAAGTTCATGACCTCCAATTCTTTAAGTGAACATCCTCACATGCAGTTAGTATTTTTAAACATCACACGATCACAGTAGATATTACAATACTTGGTTGAACATAAAGTTATAAACAGACTTTTGAGCTTTAGAGTCCATTCAGACTTGTATGCATCTGGATAAATTCGATGGAACTGAAGGAATGTCTCTGATGATGTCTATTCAAATACAGGCAGATGGGTTAATCTGATGATAGATAATGATGACTGGTTAGGATGTGCTGTTGAGGTAAAAACGTTCAAATATCCTTTTTTATAACCACACAGTAACAAGCACAAGGTGTCAAGAGTGCCTCAGCATGTTATACAGAAAATTAATCAAGCCAAGAATACATGTGTGGATAGGTGGAATCAAACGATGCACCAAAATCCAGCATGCCTGGTGAGTGACATTTGATGTATACATGGCAAAAATAGCCATCATCAAACCAACAATTTGTAAGCACCATATCTGAGCCAAACGACCTCTAAACTGACCAACATGAAGTGATTTAAAATGTATATGCATCTGAATTAATCCTCATCCTACAGCTCCACACACAGTCGGCAATCTATTCTTGAACAATATATTTGGAACACCTGCACAGTTATAGCTTCATGGCTAATTAATGTTTAGTTTACATAGTCCTACGGTACGTTTACATAGACAAACTCCCAATTGCAGAATCATTCATTCAAACAGCTGGCAATGTATATGTTGATGCAGACATGAAATGAACCAGTGAAATCATTTAGTCCGGGGGTTCCCAAACTTTCATAGCTCAAAGCCCCCAAAATTTCTGCCTTCTGGCTGAGTGGGGCCGCAGCCCTTTATAATCAAGTCATTAAATTAAATGTCAACATTTTACATGTTTGCCACAACTACATGTTTGGGAACCCTTGGGTCAGACGACATGCGTACACAAAGTCAGACACAGTTTAACAGGGGCTGTCTACTTTTAGTGTGTTAAACTGTGGGTGGGGGAGCAGCAAAACTATACTGCTGACATAGCAGACATTAAAAATTAAACTTCTACTAATTTGTAGATAGTATATAATGAATGAATTATTAATTATCACTGTCTGTGAAAAGCTGAATAACTTACGCTGGCAGTGAACTGAATAGCAGATTACTTTCTGGGGAGACATTCCCTGATCTGCCAACACGCACAACCTAACACTAGGTAGTCTATCACAATACCACAACAGTACATTCAGCCTGTCATTTACATAGGTACACAGCTCTAGACTTGAAGGTCACAAAACATGTATATGTAACTCACATACCAGAAGTGTGGTGTGATCCCAGCTTCCCAGTGCCAAAAATATAACAAAACACATACTTCACAACAGGGCTCCAAGCAGACTGGCATGAAATATGTCATGTTGTGCGTCCATACCATTTACTGGCAAGTGCCTTGTATAAACATATATCTAAACTGACATGATCTACGCACAAGCAGCAAGCCACATAAACACCTTCAAAACAGCAAATATATCTAATAGATGAAACAACCAATGTAAAACAGCTATATACATACTGTAGTGCCTAAATCCTCTGCAATCTGAGCTTAGAGGCACAAAAAAGCAGAACACGAACAGGGATGCACAAAAGTCATCAACAGAGCAAGAGAATGCAGAGGATTTAAGGTGGAAATGCAATTTAAAAATATATGTCTTGAGATTTTTTGTGCAAGATACCTATAGTTTCAGATGATTTTAACGTGATGGGGAGTTAATTCCAGATGTTTTGGTGCAGCTACAGAGAAAGCACTTGCCCAGGTTAAGCTTAGTTTTAGGAACAAAATGTTGATCAAATGCACGATAGATGATCTGAGTGCTTGGGAAAAAAGACTTCTGGCCCACATGATAGAAATGATCAACAATTCATGCTTACAGCAAATATATAAAGGTACGTTCTTATAAAGCGTGGTATCCAGTCCTTGTTCAAAGTGCTTTACACTTCACCCCCTGGCAGACCTGTTTATTCTAACGCCATCTCAACTTCTCTGGGAAGCATTCAGCCATGTTGTAATTACTGCACGAAGACTATTTGTTCATATATCTGTTTCTTTCTGTAGCCAGGTACTCATTTATACAGCTGAGTGAACTGTGGCAACGTGGGGTGAAAGAATTGCTAAAGCTTCGAAGCAGCAGTAAGAGGATTCAAATCTGAGTTCTCTCGACGTTCTAACCGCAGTGCTACTGCACCCCACTCGACTCTATACATTGACATAAACATGTTATTTGCTAAATGATTTTGCAACATTATCCAGAATATTGTAGAGGTTAAACGTCTTACCTGCTGGATGACCGATGTCTCCTCTTTGAAGTGCCATCTCTGTCTCCATTGTTTCGCTTGTGCTTCTTCCTCTTCTTGTGTCTGTGCTTCTTCTTCTTCTGCTTCGCAGACTTCATCTCACCATCAGAGCCAGACACAGACTCTGTGTTTCCATCTTCATTATTGTTAGAGTCACTGTCAGAGCCACTCACTTCTCCTGGATATCAAAACAATGTGAATACATTACACTGTGTGTGTGCATGTATGTGCATATATTAAGAAATGCTTTATCTAAAGAACCAATCCATGACTAGTCAACTTCTAATTTTTTTTTTAAACAATATTTAAACTGATACAGCATTAACAGCAGAGTGAGCACTAATCAATGTTATGGGTCAAAACACCACTTGAGAACAAATACTGAAAACATCTAGTGAAAACAGCATTTTATCATATATGTCAATCCTTCAAATGTCAAATTGATGTATTTGAACATTAAGGGAAAGTGGTAATTTTACACAGAAATCTAAGATGGAACCAAGTGAGCCATTGGATGAACTGACACAGATTGAGCTAACATAATAAGATGGATCTTCCTACATGTCTATACCTAAAATATTACACCCACCTTCTTCCTTGTTTTGTGAAGAGATCAGATCACTATTTTTCTCCGAGATTTTTATACCAAATTTGAAACCGCTGTGTTGCTTGACCTTCACGCCTGTGTCATCAAAAACACTCTGTGGTAACTCTTTTTCACTTTTGACATTGTCTCCTTTAGCGGAGAGAGCAATATCCCACAAACTGTCCTCCTTTTCTGCTCTCGCATTGGCTTCCTGTTTTAAATGTATTGATTCCGCCAGCACTGTTCCTCGGCTGCTACTCCCTGATCCAGCCTTGTTACCTTTCACAGCAACAACTCGTACAATAGGAATGGCATGTTTGTTGGGTGCACTGCAGGGAACTGATTCCCGATCACTCAAAGGAGAAGTTGGACCAGAACGGTCTGTCTGGACATTAGTTTTGGTCAAGACATTTTTGATGTTGTCACTGACACCATCTGTTCCTACAGTTTCTTTTGGGCCGTCCACCTGACTAGATTTCTTTTTTGCATCCAACACTCTGACAGTTTCTTCATCTTGGTGTTCCAGTGAGCCGTGTCTGTCTTTGCTGTTTTCTTCCACATGAGAGCCATGCTGGCTTCTCCTTTCATTCCTATGTCTACTACTTTTGAGACGACTTCTATCTTTGTGTTTTGACTTATGGTTCTTTTCCTTGCTGTGGTGTCTTTTCCTATTTGCATCACCAACACCATCTGAACATTCATCGCCATCAGTACATATATTATATGTATTGTCTTTCATTGGAAGTTGCTGTTGACTGTCTTTTTCCTGTCTCTCTTTTGCTTGCTTGTCTTGATATTCTGCTTCAATTGTCTCCATCTTAATGGTGAGGAATTCTTTGAAAAGCTCATCGATGAGATTATTGGTTGCAGCAGGACATGGTGCTTCCGTCTGTGTATTTTCAACTTGTACTCTTTCAACTGGTGATGTCATGCTCTGTTCCTGTTTCACTTGTCGTGATGTCAACTCTGTTACATTGTACTTGACTGGTTTAATATATGTGTCAGTGCAGTTGGTTGGCTTAATCTCTATGATATTACACTCAGCAGGTGTAGCTTCTGCACTGGATGAGGAGGATGTAGCTTGGCTAACCAAGCTTCCTGTGCTGCTAAACTGGCGCACAATCTTCACTGGCAGATACTTTGGTGAAGTTGGATCGGTTCCTGCACCAGACATGTTTACTGAAAATAAAGATAAAATCATTAAGTTTGTACATCACTTGAAGTTCTTGAACTGTTGTTTTAAATACAAGTTCTTAATTAATCACTGAATGGGCAAATGTTCTGGTTTCTACGAATGTAGCTATGTCAGTCCACCGACAAAGATTGAGTGAGTCAGTAAAAATATTCAGAAAGAATACAATGTTTCTTGAGAGGTAATTGCCATGTCAAATGCATCATTAACGTTACATATAGCATGATTATAATTATATTATGATTATAATAGCAGTGACTTGTGACTGAGAATTATAGTTCACCAACATGAAGCAATGCTGGAAAATTATTACATACATTGTACAGAAGCTGTTGCCAGCAACAACAATTTACTTTTCACACGTTGTGACAGGACACCATGTCAGGGTACTTATGTCAATTAGACAGTTACACTAGAAAACAATCCATAAAATAATTTTATTGCTAAATTTTTAAATTACGGTAACGTGACTGTACCATATGCCAGAAGATTCACATGCTATGAAAATTACATGCCACAATGTGTACATCAAAACAACTACATGTACATTGATGTGTAAACTTAAGGATGTAAAATATTGTGGTTTTCGTCATTATGATCAAGCCAAGATCACTTGAATATCCAGTTTCACTGTCATTTTTGTATGGTTTCATAATCCCTGTTTTACATCTGTTGCCCAAGGAATTTGCTTGAATGTTAGGTCTGTTATGAGGTGTGGGAAATTTCAGGAAAGACCATTCCTTTCGGTAATTTCTAAACTCTAGCAAATGGTGTACTAGTAACAGATTTTACTGTGGGTTCTAGAAATTTTCTTCATGTAATATCTAAAGAAAATTTATTATTAGAACAGTTTATTTGACAACTCCTCAGCATGAGCGAGTTGACAAGTCCTCAACATGAGTTGGACTGACAATAAATGTAAGAACTGGCACAAGAGGTCGAAATTTCTAAAATGCCAGACCTAAATGCCAGGCAAACAGGACAGACATGGGGTCAATTCCGTTTTGTAAATTCCAATTCCAGTAAATTCCAAAAAATCTATTCCAATTCCTCCTTGTAAAAAATCATTTCCAATTCCTATCTGTCAATTCCAATTCCGTTTAAAATCCTAGGCTAAGAAAAAATTCAAATCCAATTCGTTTCAACAGTTTTATTTGTACGTGAAATAATGTGTACACAATCATATTTAATCAGATATGATTAACAAATTAACTATTGCTCATTCAAGGCATCTATATATATATATATAAATATATGTGTGTGTGTGTGTGTGTGTCAAGTTTGCTATAAAAAAACTTTAAAAATGGCATTCAACCATTTGGTATGTACTTTCGGCTGCGACACCTCTTGGACTTTTGCTAACCTGACATTTTGGACAGCTCTGGACAGTTGGGTCATTAATCTAAGTTTTTAACAGTTTCCCCTGTTTATATCAGTTGTGGTATCATTGATATTTCATCAAATTTACTGTAAACTTTCAAGTTTTCAACATCCTAATCACCAACATGTATTCTCCATGGAGAAATAAATCTTGTCCACTGAGAAAGAAAATGAGATAAGGCCTGAATGGTCTGATTTTGGTTTTACTGTCTGTTACGGTAACTTAATATTTGTTTTTAATGCAACTGCTTGATTATATTGTTCTTGTTCACAGTGTTTCAATAACAGAGTACAGTGAACAGTGTATGTGCTATACTGTTGACAGCTTCCTGGCTGTTATAAGATTCAGGGTGACATACTAATAGCAGACAAATATGATTTTAATGGTAAATTTAAGGGGTAAAGATTAACAGTATCAAGTCAATAATAAAAAAATCAATTCCAATAAAAACAAATCAGTTCCAATTCCAACTGACTTTCAACAATCGATTCCAATTCCAGAATTGAGAGTCAATTCCAATTATGGAATGGAATTGACCCCATGTCTGTAAAAGGAACCTGTGTGACACGTTGAGGACTGATTTAGTAAATCATATGACTTAAGTTAACCATTTTAATTTGAGTATTAGCGATATTAGTGGGTGCTTACTTCATTAATCTGTTCTAATTTAGTAATGGCAGCAATGCCTTCTAATGTAATGTCTAATGATGGTTAGGCCTATTAAAAAACCAAATATTATTTTAATAAGTTTTTCAGTTCTGTGAAAAAGTATCTGTCCAAAACTTGCCGTGCGAAGTACTGTTACACTCTTTTTATTCATTCTTTAAAATCATCGTACAGGGTGTAGGGCTGTATGTGCCTTCTACAGAGTATAAAATAAGAATGACGGTGATACTAAGGAGGCAGACAATCCGCTTGACAATATAATGTGCCAAGACACTCTGATTAATGTGATATTTGGCTGTAAATTTGGAGGCTTTGATTTGGGGTGAATTGAGAACGGCATGCCATGCCAAGCCTAGGGACTAGGCCAGGGCCGTTGCATGTGAAACGTCGGCATCAAACATAATGTAACTTTCAACAATTGTAACTGTTTGGCAAATATATTTATTAAATGATTATTTATCTAATTTAAAGCTGCTTCCTCAAATAGTTCAAGCCCATCGCAAATCCGGTTCACTTATGTCCAGACGTGTAGTAATGCTAAACACTGTGTGGATCAATGCTGATCATGGACATGACCTCCATCCTCTCGCCAATCACATGACAACTAGTTTCTTTATTACTAGGCCTAGGGCCTGTTTGAGTTTGGCTGTGTCCGTCCGTGTGTGCCGTTTATATGCCAGTAGTGTCCGATTTCATGGTTATTTCTAAAAGTGTAGCATTATCCATACCAGTAATGAATCTACACATACGATTCTAATGTGTAATGCGCTAACCTGGTGATCTCGCACAAGCCAACACTGGATGAAATTGTATAACGTTGCTACTTTTGAGAGCGATAATATGGCGGAAGGTTTCTTTTCGAAAACAGATACATATAACAATGAATGTCCTTTACATTCATGAATGCAGATGACCTTCGTATTGCGTTGATATATGTAAACAAAATAAACATGAATGTCTACCTTGTTAATCAACCATAAAACACATTTATATATTGCATATTGTCATAGACATACTTGTCATTTTGTATAACTTAGTAATACCGCAGTAAATTGCGTAAACTGTAATGGTTGGCGAATTTGTAATAATAATATTTTCTGTTTCATACAAAATTAGAATATAGCATCATCGACTAGTAATACATTTTTATCTGTGATTATATATATATATGCCTAATCCATGGGACCCAGATACACGTACTATGTAGCCTGTTGCGCTTGGTGTGGTAGCTATGCTGGACCATTTAAATGATTGCAAAGTGAAAGTGTTGTACATCGATCATTGACATTGGAAAGGTATATAATTAAGATACATCATATGCCATTCATGGTATCAGTGGTATGACTGTATGTTAATTAGTTTTCATGTTAGAGCACGTTAAAGACACCCCCGTCAACGTTTTCAAAACCCTTTTTTATATTTTGAAAAAAAATGCGTATACCTGCCCTAAAAAAATAATAGACTATAACTGGCATTAATTTTAATGTACTTTTTTTGCATATACTGTAGCCTGTATTACTGGAACTATTACATTTTGTCACCGTATGCGATCAACATATAACTGTACGTAGCTTCATTATTTTGCCTGCAGCAGAGTTGCAGACATTGAAAAACGTTAAAAATTTGGCCACGTACATTATATACGTACGAGACTGTGTTGTAGACTTAAATATGATACAATATATGCACTCAATAATGACTTAATCATATGCTATATAGGCCTCCCTGTCTCGAAAGATAATCTTTTGTGCGCTGTTTTTACGATCCTTTCGTTGTTGTCTCCTCTACATCCAGGTTGTGTTTCGCTTCTCCTCGTTGGCCTTCACTCCTTCACGCACCCTCTCGCGCCACATCCCGCGTTCTACGGTAGTTGTCTCCCATGATGTTGTGTTGATGTTGCAGCCTTCATATCACGTCTGCACACATCCTTGAAGCGATGCATCGGACGGCCTGTTGGTCTGGAGCATATTTAAGCTCAACGTACGTAGAGGATGTCTTTTGGGATTCGGCCATCCTCCATGCGACACACGTGGCCGAGCCATCGCAAGCGGCGCTCGCTGAAGAGAGCATACATGCTGGGAGTGTTTGCCAGCTTGATCTATGTTGGGGTGTGACCCTGCCATATGATGCCAAGGATGCGCCTGAGGCAACGTAGGTGAAATGTGTTAAGGCGATGCTCCTGCTTGGTATAAGTCGTCCATGTCTCAATGACGTACAGCAAGACGCTGAGGACACAGGCCTTGTACACTTGAACCCTTCTGTTCCGTGTGAGTGCGCCGTTTTCCCACACCCTATTGGTCAGTCTGGGCATGGCAGAAGATGCTTTGCCGATGCGTTTGTTGATCTCGGCATCAGTGGACAGGTTGCTGCATGCATGGACGTGATGGTTGAGCCCAATTAAGTAGGTGAAGTCTTGGACAATGTCTAGGATGTGCTCGTTGATGTCGATGGATGGAGCATTGTGGATGTCCTGACCCATGATGTTCGTCTTCTTGATGCTGATGGTCAGGCCAAATTATTTACAGGCATCAGCAAACTTGTCTATCAGTCTCTGAAGGCTCTCTGCGGAGTGGGACGTAAGTGCAGCATCATCAGCAAAGATAATTCCACGAATGAGGACTTTGCGGATCTTACTCTTTGCTTTCAGGCGGGCTAGATTGAAGAACTTGCCGTCCGATCTGGTGTGGATGTAGATGACCTTCAGAGGTTCTGAAAGCGTGATACAGAACGAGGGAGAAGAAGATTCCAAACAGGGTGGGCGCGAGGACACAGCCCTGTTTGACCCCGCTTTTATGGGGAAAGCGTTTGAGACTGCTCCGTCATATCGCACTGTGCTTTTCATGTTGCTGTGAAAGGCTGTGATCATGCTCAACAGCTTTGGTGGACAGCCGATCTTTTCCAGTAGTTGGAACAGGCCGCTGCTTGGTCAGGTCGATGAAGGCAATGTAGAGGGGCAATTCACATGCTATACACCTATATTTATGTTGTCTGTGCTGTTGTGTCTTTAATAGCTGTAACTGAAGTAGTGTTGGTCACATCGTTAGACAAGGAGGAAATTAAAGGGAAATATTGGAGAAAATGGTTGACGGTAAGACTATAAGAGGCCAACAGACGAAGACCAAAAGCCACATGGAGAGACAACTGCAAGGCATGGATGGAGGACATGAAGTATGAAGATCTGGTCAGAATGGCGCAATTCAGATATGAGTAGCTGTTTGTGATAGCTGACCTTCCGAGAGTTGATGGCACCACATGATGATGATGACGACGAAAATGAAGTTAAATTATAACGACATACATGGTTACATAGGAAATCAAATGTATACACACAGTGTGTGATGCATGTTTATGTGATGAAATACTTTTGAATATATATAATACTTGTGAACGTAAGTATTATATATAGTATTTATATTGAACACTATAAGTATACGTGCAGGCCTGTATATATCATGAACATTATGTATTGTTTACAAGGTGCCTAAGTAATGCTAAGTTGGCCAACAACAAGTAAACAACTGCTGGAGACATTTAATCATTTATATAACATTATGTACCATGCAAAAAAATTGAGTTAGAAGAGCTACTATAGTAAAATAGTTTAGGTATTTTGAGATTCACAAAAGTAACGCATACATTGTTGAGTATAACCAAACAATTTGTCTTCAGAATGTTGCAACCATGTCATATATCAGATTACATAGATCAATGGACTGTGTTTATGTAGATACACGTGTAATTAATCAATTAAACAAGCTAATTTGAAATGCTCACTGTGACAACATATGACAAAGTATCGGTTTGCAACATGCTCACTAGGTGACGCCTTTTTCGATTTTAAGCATTCTGCTAGACTACGAAAATATATAAATAAAATGCTGAATTTACGTGTATTCACGTTTGTAAATCAAAGTTCACCCTTCATCAGACGCTAAATATTAAAAATGAGTGCCATAAATTATTATTTATGTAGTAGAAATTGATCACTGCACGGGCGGCGCCATCTAGCGGCCCAAAATGCAATGAATGGTTGACACCGTCGCGTCACTTTTAGGAGTGATTTACGTTACTAGCCAGAGCAAGCCCAGCCCAAATATTGTCTAGTAATGTTAATAAATGATCAATGAACGATACAATGTTTTTTTTATGTGAAACAAGGTGAATCGCGGATTTGCGAGAATCATGAAATGTTCACATTTCACTTAAAGAAATAAAACACGATGTAACGTTTAAGCTTTACAGGCGTATGCACAGTTTTATTATACGGTCTATATAGGCGCCCCCGGCATTGCTAGATGTGGTGCTATATATATAGCTGCCAATCCGACAGTGTTGGTTCCAAGCCCAAGACAATGTCAATGTCAATGCCTCCCTGGATTTTGAGAGAATGCATGGGTGTTCAGTGGAGGGAGTTAGAAGAAATATGTTTTAGATGTATGGATGATAAATCTTCCTATACTCAAATTCGTTTGACAAAGAGCCAATATAGTTTTGTAGACAACATTAATTTTTTCATTATTTCATTCACATAGGGGAAGGTGGTGCATGCATGTCTCCGCGCCGAGGCATGATCGCATACCCCATTGTTGACCACACCACGTGGATTGTGGTTTCAGAACTTAGTTCAGTTATGCAATAGCACCTAACGCACTCTGTCAACACAATGCAACACGTTTAAACTCACGATTTGAGTCCATTATCATATGTAAGAAATTACGTTTATGTAATTTTACGTTTCAACTGAAACACAAGTCACACTAATACATGCACATAGATGTGCTGACGCCATTGTAAACTTTGTTTTATTGTTGTTATCTTACCACAAAAATACCTCACCGGGTTAAAAAAATTATTTATCTTTGCCAAGTGGTGTTTTAGTTGGAATTAGTATAATTTTATTTAAATAATACGCAGGCACGATGTTGACGTTTAAATAATTGTTATCGCCCATCAGATCATTCGCTTTAGCACGATGACAGGTGTTGTTTGGTTTTGAATGACAGATATTGTTCCATGTGGCGCATGGCTCTGTCGGTTTCTATGATGGTGGCGTCACCTAGGTAGGGCGCTTTATACCTTAGGTGTGCAGATATGTCCGACCTTCCCCTTTCAGTACAGTTATGCTATGTCACAGTAGAAGCATGTGATCAAGTTATTGAACTATAACACACTGTACATTAAAAAGAGGCCATTGATTAGATTTATCTAAGTTATATGCTGCAAAATTGCCATTAATTTTAATAGGGTGGATAAGTTTCAAATCTCATAATTTTATACAGTTGAAACGGATACCCGTTGAAGCATTATGTTGGTTACTATTATGGTATGGCTGGTTGGACCACAGCAATTTGTTGAAATAAATGGGTGCGCCTCAGAGCTGTTAAATGTAGCACGTGGGGTAAATCAGGGATCCATTTTAGGTCCAAAGCTATTTGTACTCTATATTAATGATATTTGTAACGTATCAAAACTAGCTAAATTTATACTCTTTGCAGATGACACAAATATATTTTGTGCCGGTAATAACTTATAATAAAAGAAATACAAGGCATGATAAATGGGGTACTTGACAAATTGGCTAAATGTTTTGCCGTAAACAAATTAACATTGAATCTGTCAAAAACAAATTACATGATATTCCGGAACCATCCGCCTGATATTTAAATTAATCTGTTCATTAATAATCAACAAATAACCAGAGTACATGTAACGAAATTTCTAGGTGTACATATTGATGAATCTCTAAACTGGAAATATCAAATAAATAAGGTCAGATTAAAACTGTCGAAAGTTGCAGCAATTATTTATAAGGCAAATTGTCTCATTGATCGAAATGAGATGTATATATTATACTGTCCTTTGTTTTTACCACATTGAAGTTATTGGTGTGAAATGTGGGGAAACACCTACACCACAAACATTCATGGCATTACTATATTACAGAAACGAGTAATTCGGTTAGTTTGTGGAGTAAAACGTCTGGAACATACGAGTACTCTTTTTCAACAATTAGGCGTTCTAAAATGTGTAGATTTAGTTAAGCTCAAGACGGCTATTATTATGTTTAGGGCTTTTCATAATGAATTACCAAGTAATTTTCCAAAATTTTTAAAACCATGTGTCTGTATATAGTACTTGACAGAACGATTCATTCTGCATAACTCGCTTTCGTACTAATGCAAAATCAATGTGCATCTCCATATGTGGAGCGAGATTACGGAACTCCCTTAATGAAAACATTACCACTTGTAGAACCATACAAGCATTTAAAAAGTGCTACAAGTTAGATATTATTGCAACGTATTAGTCACAATTTATTTAGCAACAATTTTTAATTGTTACATGTTGTAAGTAATGCAAACATATAATTACGTGTCAATTGATTTAACGGCTTAACACGCCACAGGGTGAACCATAGATAAGTATTGTTCTTCTGTTCACCCCATTTCCAACTCACCCTTGTGTATTCTTCAACAACTCATTCACTTTTTTTGCACATTTTGTTAGTAACTTGCTATAATTTATTGTATGTAATTGTGTGTTGGAATAAAGGATTGATTGACTATACCGACAGTATAGAATGTTTATTTATCACGCACGCACTCCACATACTAATACAGTCTACATTTTCTTCAGGCAATCATGCCACAACCAAATAGCTACAAGTTAACCCAAGTTGTTCTTTTTTGACAAGTTTGTAACTTGATGATGTGAATAGTTGTTTGGTCCTAAGACTTAAACTAATTTCCAGACTGAAAATGTTTTTCACAAGAAACAGCATGTGTGAATTTTGCTTTGCTTTGCTTGGGGTGTATGAAGCTCTGCAGACAATTCATGTGTTTTTGTGCTGAAACTGTATATGTTGATCATGTACAATGCGAAAAGTCATCAACAGATGGATGGACAATAAACTGGCAACCAAAGCATAGCTGATATTGTCATCTTTTTACATGGATTATCACGATCACAAAATATGTTATTTACTGTTTTACAGCTGCACGGTACAGAATACAGAACAACTTACAGAGACAAAACCATTTTCATAGAACATGAAAATGTGGACATTTGATAAGAATAGCCTTTGCTATTTTATTTATAACATTGGTGATCAGTAATGTTGCTAGGATTAATATTTCTTATCCATGTCCATATATTCCCATTGGTGTGCATTACTCAGAAAATACTTCTGTACATATATAATTTTTAAATGAATCTTCACAAAACAGGTACTGTAACATTATAATTCCATACAACACAAATGTGTACAACATACAACTGTTGAACTGTGCAAATAACACCACAGACACACGTTAATAAGTTTCTAACTATGGAAAACTTTCATTACGTCCAGTGTTGATAAAGAAATGTACATAAAAATTCAATGAGGAATCATCTCGCTGTGATGCCACTTTGTCACCGTGAAACACCTTTCTCAGTCTACATAGTATTTGTCACAACTGATAAATCAACACACATAAATACACCTCTGTACAGCCATCAAATGTACACAGCAGTTATTGACCACCAGTCCTGTTGAGCAATTCACAGATTGTTTATATATTAAAATTGCAAAAAGAATAAAAACAGAAACTTAAGGCTGTCCCAAAAGGTGGCAATGGAATGAAGCAAAAGAAAATAATGTGAATGCAGCCAGGTGCCAATTTTAACTAATTTAACACCACTAACATAAAAACTCATCACAAAACCTATAAATGATAACAAATATGGTCCCAGTGAAATGCTTACAATTGTCTATGTTTACAAAATTGTACATATGCATGTTTTACCCAATCACCAAATGCAGTTGTTAAGATATCGTTGAGCACCTTCACCACAAACTAATCATAGATGTCAACTTGTCAACCTAGGAACACTATGCCATTCCTCAATGTGCTCCTCTATTAACTGCCAACAGCATGCTGCTGATAGGGGCCATATTACAGAACATTTAACCTGACTGTCATGCAGCTAAACAACATTCTTATTACAGTACAGTCACTCACAGAGACACTTCAGTTGCATACATTTCTACTCCTTATGTAGACACTAGCTGTCAAGCACATCACTGTAGATATTAGATAATATACACATGCTGCCTGCAGCAACTTACAAACACATTGCCTACAAAAAACATCCACAAATCCTACTTTCTGTCATGGTACACTTATCTACTGGTCTTCATGCAGTAATTGCAGCACAGCAAAGAGCTTCATGGAGAAGTCAAGTTGGTGTTGGAATGAACAGGTCAGCCAGGGGTGATGTGTAAAGTGCTTTGAATGGTCATGCCACGCTATATAAGAATGTACCATTACCTTTCTTTTTTGGACAGTTCAAACTTCCTGTTGTGATCTTTATCTGCTTCCTAGTTTGTTTTGAATAAGTATATCTACTCAGTTTTATTACCTAGAATGCTTTACCTTCAAGGCTACCATATATTCAGCATTGTATTAATGTTTGGTGCCACTTTTTTATTTTGTCTGGTTTAAGTTTGGGTTGGGTCATATATCCCACTGCTATCCATTTTACATAATAGTACAAATATATTTAAATGGAAAAATTATTTATATTAGTTATTTGTTTTTACCAAACTGCAAACCATCAAAGATTAATTGTTTGGGAAAGTCTATGGATTCAATACCCATTTGGATAGTAGGACGTCGGATTCTTGTCATAATATTTAACTATAGGCTGTTATATATAACTGTTGTGCAGCAATATACAACTTGCACGTTACATGCTATCCACTGATACATTCTGCAACAATTATGATGTTACTGGCAATGTACAATAATTACAAGCACAAGTACAGGGTCCTAAATTATCTTTCTCACTTTGAATGTAAATAAAAAATAACTAACAGACATGCAGTTTGCACCATCTTGTAGCCCAACACAAAACGTTTATATTGACAGTGTCTCTCCAGTGAATAGAGTAATCCAGAAAAAAGACAAATAATGACCATGCAAGAGAAGACTGAATGCAAATGGGACTGGTAGTGTGTTACTGTGATGAGGAGGTGGATGACCCCGTCAATGAAAAGTGTGCACGTCACTGACTTGGTCTCTGCAAGCCATCGAACTGTCTCTTCATGTTTGCCAGTTTTTTGGGTGTACCTTACTCATTGGAGAGACACCTGAAAAGAACACTGTGTAAATATAAATGTTTTGCTTTGGGCTATCAGATGGAGCAAACTGTTTGCTTGTATTAATTATTTTTATTTACATTCAAAATAGGAAAGCTAGTTTAGGAACACCCTGTATATTATGTTGAAAAAGAACTCTCACTTTGTTGGACTGTGGCAATATCTTCCATTTGATATTTTCTACAGAATGTTTCCATTATCACATACATCATTACTGTGTTTTATGAATGTCTCACAACTTTTATTATGGGAAATGCTACGGATCTAGTCACCTTTGGCACTGATGGCTGGCATAGAAAGAAAATGTATAAATATAGGTAAAACCTTACTCTTTAGGAAATTATTTGCTGCAATGGTAAGTCACAATTACGAGAAATGCAACAGACAGTACAAAAGATGTACATACAGTAAATGTGCAACATGGAAGTCAACGGACCATAAATTGTTTTCGTGCATCTTTCTCAGAAGTCTATTTCATTCATCACAGAGAGTGGGAAACAACGCTTTGCAGTTCCTGATGTTTGTGAAGAGTGATGAGATATCATGGCATAGACACATGTGTGCCTTTGATGGGCAGAGGATGGGCCTCTGTGTTGAATACCCACTTATCAAATGGCAATACAGAGTCATCAGAAAAGAGCAGGTACAAGTATTTAAGTGTTTCTGCGAGGAAGAAGCTCTGCTGAACATCATCCTTGGTAGGGTTCAACTGATACACGTCTCGGATGCCCGAATAGCCGCTCTCAGTTTTGCACCATTTCTCTAGGGCCTACAAGAACAAAATATTACTACATGGCTGTTCAAATTCACGACTCATACTGTTATATGATTAAAATATTATCATATATTTCTTTGACTCTGATAACTTTGAAACTTCCCCATGGCTACATTTCATCTTAACTAACTGCTTTGTTGATAATAAAGCACACATACACATTTCACTTGCCTCAGGCAAATATAAAACCTATATATCTGATAAAATCATGCTTATACCAATCACTTCAGTTGGAGTTCTCTGTATTGAAGTAATTCTCTTTTATGAAAATAGCAATAAAATAATATCTGGGCAAGGTTCGGCTCTAGGAAATGGATACATTGAATATTGTCTTTCAATTGGCTCCCTGTCTGATATCGCATTATTTTTAAGATCTGCACAATTACCTATTATGCACTTTCATTTAAGCAACCAGCATATTTACATTCGTTGCTCACTCCTGCAAGACAGCCCAGACAGCTTTGATCATCTAATTCTAATTTACTTTTCTTCCCAGTGTTAAGACAAATGTTGGAATAAGAGCTTTTTCAGTTGCTGCAGTGAATTTGTTAACTCACTCCCTGTTAGTGTTGAGTCTGTAGGACATATGTGATGCCACACGCCAAAACCAGGCTTTTCTCGACAATTTTACAAAACCATTTTATTACAGATTCAAATAGAGGAGATACACAGCTTTAAAATGACACCAACATGAAGAGTGTACCTTACTCATGGGCCAAGATATTACACTTTTAGTGTACACGTTCTTGGAATAATAGTTTTGAGAAAATCAGCTTTAAAAACTGCATTGAAAAATTGCTTCTCCCATAGCAACCATGCACTTATAATGCTCCAAATGGAATGAAATTTTGTATGTTCCTCCAGTAGGTGTGTATAAATTAGATGCAGAAGTATAAAGTGGAAAAACCTATTATTTATTGAATGCCACCTCATTTACTACCAGGTTTGATATTCCCGGAGACTACCGCGAGCACTGGGTGCCGAACCCCTAAAGTAAATCCCTGAAATATCTTAAAATGAAACATTATTTACACATTACATATATAATAACACTACACAATGTCAGTTTCCCCAATTTGGAAAGTCCGCTCCCGCTGGCGCTGAGCCAACCAGTGCAGGCTCAATGTTGTCTTCCCCTGCCCCTGCCTAGGCGACTTTCACGGGCTCGACGCGGCCTTCGAACTAATCTTCAATCACTGCAGCTAAATTGCTGTCCTCGAGATTGCACCCCCTCGCACGATCCAACTCGGTAGCTAAATAAGCTTCTTTCGATGCCATAGTGCAATTCATTAACGAATGGAAGAAGAAAACAGCAGGCGAAACTGGCGAACAAAGACGAAAGGAATGTGTAAACAAGCCGACTGCGCATGCGCGCTTACGTTTTCGACCAATCAGCGAGCGTTTCGCAACTTCCATAGCAACAACAGCACTTTGTTGCTGGATAAAGTATGTATAATAGGAGCTGTTCTATTGGTCTAGAGTAAGAGATTCCCAATCACACGTGTAGTTGACGTCATAAGCTTTCCAGCCATGTATAACATGTGGGGTTTCCCACTTGTAAGCGAGCGAAGACAGTCGATCAAAAGCGCGTAAACATGGCTTTGTTTCAGACTTCTCAACCGCGACGTTAATCAGGGGCCTCAATAAAGTGCTAAATATTACTAGTTTGAACAATCTTTCAGCTTATATAAATGGATTTATGGAAAGCTGGATAATTTCGTTGTTCGATTCCGTCGTTAACCGATTTTCGACAATTCGAACGGGCACCATGCATTTTAGGCTCCTGCGCCGAACAAAATTTAGCGAGAAGCGCCTGGTTTTGGCGTGGCGCATCACATATAACAACATTTTGCCGTAAACTAAAAACCCACCTGTTTAAACTTGCTTATCCTCCATAGCTCATCAACGTACCAATCCAACTGTTTACAACTGGAACTGCTTATTGACTAGAAACTGCTCAACCACTTTTGCTTTGGTGCGCTGCTGAGCACTGTAGAAGTGTTTTATATCATTAGCAAGACAAAATAAGGCACACATGTTTCAAGTGGCTGAATGTTTAAGTTGATATGTAGTTTTGAGATTGTCACCTGCACAGCCTGCCAGCCCCACTCCCTGTACTTGGGGTCTTTTGTGAAGCGCCACATGTAGAAATATGTCTCAACCACCTCTGGTCGCAGAATGTAATACTTCTCATTCTGGCGAATTGCTTTTGCCTCCACGCCACCAGTGAAACGGAATGACTCGGGTCCCAGCTTCGTTGCTGTCAACAAACATGAAAGATGACGTTAGCCGTTGTCTCCATGGGTCTATTCTACTTACCCCTCCAGTCTCTCTGGCAGAGAGAAATGGTCAATCTCTTTGTACTGGAGAGGAGCGAAGAGCTCTCAGTGACAAATAAAACAGCCATCATGAAAGGCATCTTAATGAGTTCTCAGCAAAACAACTTCACAAAGCAGCAAAGTTCATTTTAAATACTGATCATTGTAATTTACACAGGCAGATCATGTAACATGTGTTCATAATATGGCTTCCGGGGGAAAGCAATCACAGACATACCATTTTGTATGGTACACTCTATTAGAATCGGAATGCTATAGATCGATTAACCAATGAAAAAATGTGTACGGACTTAAATAGTACTTCAAGTAAAAAATATGGATTTCAGTGAAAAAACCTGACATCTGCCATTATTATGGCTAGTGCCATGATGTTATCACCGACATCCCCATCCTAATGCCATGATGTTATCACCGACATCCCCATCCTAATGCCATGATGTTATCACCGACATCCCCATCCTAATGCCATGATGTTATCACCGACATCCCCATCCTGATGCCATGATGTTATCACCGACATCCCCATCCTAATGCCATGATGCTATCACCGACATCCCCATCCTAATGCCATGATGTTATCACCGACATCCCCATCCTAATGCCATGATGTTATCACCGACATCCCCATCCTAATGCCATGATGTTATCACCGACATCCCCATCCTAATGCCATGATGTCATCACTGACATCTCCACCCTAATGCCATGATGTTATCACTGACATCCCCATCCTAACGCCACAATGTTATCAATGCCACTGTCAGACTGTAGATCTGTGGCAACACCCACCTGCTCGGTCGTACGACTCATGGCAAGTGTGAGCAATGTCTGCTGCCAGTCCCATGTAGTGCTCCTTGTTGGTCGAGCCTTCAGCACCCAGTGCAAGTAATCCACCTGTTGAGTAGCAGCCAACAATGTCAGCGTGAGGCATTACTTTCACTCCGATGTTTTTGTAAATTTATATAACTTTGAGAAAACTCCCCTAAGAAATAAATTACATACACATAATTATGTCAGCATTACTGATAACTGTACAAATTATTTTGGTTTGGTTTTGAGGGGATGTATGTTTACCTGAGAAGCATGCGAGATGTCCCATCTTGCCATCCGGCCGGCCATTTCTTATGTCTGCGAAGTACTTCAGTCCCCCAGCTGATGTCTGCAGCATTTTCCCTTCGATGCCCTGGTCAGATGCAGCAGAATGTTAATATTTTATTTATATTGCTAAATAGTTGGCATAAACTTAATTATGTAATAGTTTGAACCATCAACAACAATATATACATCCATATATATACATACATATATATTTGCTAAAATAAAAGAAAGTATCAATTTGCTTCTGAGCTAGGAAAAGATGCACAGACACATTTACACAACACATTCTCACCAACCTTGAGTGATTCATCGTACAACTTCCTAGCATCAGTGTCTGTCTTGCCTGATTGTATCCAAGCCTTGAGCAAGTATTCGTAGAAACTGTCCCCAAGAGCCCCAATAGACGAATGTCCTATAAAACACATATAGAGATACATCCACAACAATATAGTTAAATAACAAAAGTACATATTATTACCCAGCATGAATGATGCAGGGGGCATGTAAGAAACTGTTTTCACTAAATGTAATTCAACATATCAAAATAGAATTCTTCTACATCAGAGGAAGGTTTGTATGGGTTTTATACTTTATCAAGGAGCCTGGTGTCTCAGCCCATTTGTCCTGCACGCTGCATCATGATTACAACAACATTAACACAAGACCATTCTATATAATAAATAATGATTACAATAACACTAACACAGAACCATTCTATATCTGCATAATGATTACAATAACATTAACACAGAACAATTCTATATAATGCATAATGATTACATTAACATTAACACAAAACCATTCTACATATGTATAAGCCTACAATAACATTAACACAAAACCATTCCATACATGTATAATGATTACAATAATATTAACAGTTAAACACTAAGCCATTTTATATAATGATTATATAATGATTACAATGACTTTAACAAAAAAAACATTCTGTATATACATAATGACTACAATGATATTAACACTAAACCATTCTATAGACTTATTTAACAATATTTAACAGTGATTTGTTGACATTGTGTTGCTGCACACAGTGCCTATTGACAAGATAACTGCTGCATATTGATTAGTTGGGGATTTAAAATGGGGAGGCAGTTAAGTTCATGATGTAATTAAAATTACACACAAATTACTGGAAACCATTGCTGTTAGAATACAGCATAGATCCTGGCAGTACTTACGTTGGCCCCATCCGCCTGTCCGTGGGTTGAGATAGTTTGGGTATAAGTTATCCGGTTTATCAAGCTTTTGTAAATGTGCTCGGATTTTTTGTACCTACAAGGCAACTATGATGATATTATATGTACAGACACAGATTACAACAGCCCAACATAAACCCAGAGAAACAACAAAATACTAGTTTGAATTTGAATAATACATGAGGAATTCTAATTGGCATCATGAATGAATATATGTTGAATATTATGAAATTAATATGTTGAGATATGTGATGGCCAATCAAAGAATATAAGAGAAATGTGATGGACGACATTAACACAGACCACAAAAACATACCACTTTCTGAGAAAGTAACTCCAATTTGTGTTCCATATAAAGAAGACATTGATGTTCTATGTAACAATTATTGCAGAACTAATGTTTGATATTCACAACGACAGAAATATTCTTTGTAAAATCCAACAATATTTTGCCTGTAACAAAGTATATGTAATAAGAATATAGCAAATGTAATAAAAGAAATCAAACCTTTTCAAGGAATACTGGGTTGCCTGTAACCTGTGAGAGATAGGCAAATTCAAGGTGCAGTGTACCAAACTCAGAGAGGATTGAACTCCCACCTGAGGCCCAACCAAAATTACGACCCGATCCACTAGAAACAGAACATATTATGGATATGATGGTGTGCATATATAATAATAATCATACTGTAACAGCAAGGCTAATAATGTATTTTGTTTGCTAGCAACATAAAACCGATCAATATGCCAACAAGGAAAATGTGCCTGTTGGCATGGTATGTCAGTCAGTCACCAGCATTGAACTTTATAAAAATGTGCCTGTTGGCATGGTATGTCAGTCAGTCACCAGCATTGAACTTTATAAAAATGTGCCTGTTGGCATGGTATGTCAGTCAGTCACTAGCATTGAACTTTATAAAAATGTACAGAATGATGAAAAATGTCAGTGAGGTTGTATATTAAGGTAGCTATACCATTCAAAATAAAAGGAATGAACATTAATGATTATTTGATATTTTACAAATTGTAAATATCACACACTGGTAAAATGTTGAGTTAACAAGCCAACAGTGACATACTGTGTCATAATTGGTTTTATGCTGAACATATCTTCTGTCATGAGTGTGACAAGTCGTCTGCTATTAACTATGAGTAATATTTGGCTATGTACTTTACGAGCCATTAGTCAAGTGCTAGCTGTTAACAACACACTCAACAATGTAACCTAATACATTTTGTTGTGGCAAATCTACTTTACATGTACTAACAAATCATACTGGAATCAACTAGATCTAGATACCTCATTAGCTATAATGACAAGGTCAGTAGAACATATTTACCTAGCCAGTCAGAGCAACATAATGCTGGTCTTGTTCACTGGTTGTACAACAGCAAAAAATCGGCAGCTAATGCTAGACATACATTGCTAAATCTTTGTTGCGAGTTATGTGATTATTCATCTTAAAACAGATCAACCATGCAATGTACACTGGTCCGCCACTCAACAAAACTCAAGTCATGTTGATTTGGCTGGATCAACAGTTGTTGACCTGATTAAAATAATTGAATGACAGGAAGAAATGTTTTGTAATGTGTTCCAGTCTCTGAATGAATGAATCGCAGAATTGGGCTATGTCCACTGATCCGCAACTCAACAAAACTAAGTCGCATCAACAGACCAATCAAAGCACATTTTCGTTGACAGTTGTGGAAAACTCCTCTTGGTGCGTGCGTGGTTCACACCAAATACAACTTTTGTAGTAAAATGTACGCTAACCCAGTTGCACAACCACACAACAGAAAATCATTGCCAGTCGCATGACATTCAACAAATGCTTAGCAATGTACGCCTAGCATTAAAACTTAAATCATGATAAGATGTATATCCCAGTTGCAACTCAACTTCTGAGAAAAGTATTCAAGCCCATTGCAATATGTAGTTGAAGGCTAGTCAATCAAATACCACTATCTATTATCAGGTACTCATTTTACAGCTACTGAACTGTGGCCATAAATGACTTACGAGCGGAGGTTGATGAGTGAATACGGGATGCCTGTGGGTGTGTTGAAAGCGGGCAGCAGTTTGTTGGCTATTTCCAGTGCTTTGTTCTTCAGTGTCTAGATATTGAAACAAATCAACACAGTATTACTTGGATTAAAGTACACAATTTTCTTTTTATTCACCACTTTAAAAAAGAAAAATGAAAGGATTATTGCACTTCTGAAGATGAAATTAAACAGCAATGTTCTCAAACTTTTTCAAATTGGATGAAATGTTAACCTGGGATGACAGACTAGTGTAAATTGAGTTCAATAAGTGCACTGCATATTACAAATTTAACATACAAATGACTTTATTTGACATTACTCATTTTGGTATCTCAGGTCAAATGTCAAGGACATTTACAACAAAACATTTTCAACTGCAATGTTATATGTGTCAGCAGAATTTTGCAAGTAACGCAGAATTTTTATTGTACAATATCGTCACAACACTTTGGTTATTTTTTTATTTCATATGGAATTCACCTAAGAGATAATAAAAACTAACCATGTGCAACTAAAATCAAGAATATCATGCCAGTGGTTTACTTAGAATGTGTTCTAAAAGTGGGAGATTCCAGTCATTTCTCCAAATGACCGAGGGCCGATATGTTAACCACTGAGACCGATAAGGGCATGCGCAGTTCTATAAAATTGGGGTAACCACGACTAAAGTGACGTGAGGCCGGCATACACAGAACCAATGCAAAGTATCAAACATGTTATTTTGCCTGAAACAAAGGCCAACATGTTACAAAAATAGCATGGCTACATGCTACTGGCAAGTATATGAAATGTGTGTATGAATATATTTTCAATTGGCTCATGAAATTGAGATGTTGTGTATTTAACAAGTATTCCTAGTAAACTGTGATATACTTAATTGTAGTTGCATATGGTTATGTTTTATTAACTGTTATAGGTGCATAGGCCGAAACCCATGACTTTTGTTTCACTTTAAATGCTTAATTAGTTAGTCACAAATACAGCTTGCTAAGTAAATGCTATTAACATTACATAACAACTTCAAGCAGAAAACAAAGGCACAGATTTGGAGTAATCGTGACATTTGTGTGTAATCATCGAACATTTTTGAGTACTCACACTCATACAAAATTGGTTAAAAAGATCAGGTGTATTCAGTAATCACAATTACAATTTTCTTGTGAATATTTCTGTTGCTCAGGTCCCAACTACAACCTTCAAACTAATTGATACAGTGACCTTCCTAAATTTAAAACTTTATCAAAATTGGAGTTTACTCAAGATATTATCATTAATATTCAATAACTCTAAAACTATTTAGTATTTCACTCAGAAGTCTGAAATTTGGCATAGGTAAATTTTTGTAAAGTGTCAACATGTATGTCAAATTGAATTAAAATCGGAGGAGGTCGAGAACATTTTGGCCTTCTTTTAGTTGATTTCATATGGATGCTGGCTTTTCTTTTCATCTAATGCATCTAATGCATGTACAATGAATGTATTGTAGTATCGTGTTTGATTTAGTCTTGAATAACATTGGTGACAATAATAACATTCAGGGTTTTTATTTGTCAATGTCAATTATATGTCAATTATATCCTTAAATGTAATCATGAGTACATGCAAAAGTAATTGTAACTGATTACATCCAAGTAATAAATTTCTAAGTAACCATATTTGTAATCGTCCAATCTCTAAGTAACCCAAAGGTAAAACTAACCTGGTCACCAGTGAGAGCATATGCAGAGAGTAGGCCTCCAACAAACCGGATGTTCACTTCAAACACAGAAATGTCGGAAGACTGGAACATACCATACAAAAAATTACATCTGAACTGGAAAGATTATCTACAGATATTAACAATACTAGGACAAACAGTTAATAATCAGTTACCAAACAGCAGAAATGTACATTAATTTTGATACATTTAACGACAAATCAATTAATCTTCACATTTGAAATATAAATTTTTTCATTGATTTATTGGTCTGGTAATTTCCTGTTTCATTCAATTTCTTATGATAAATATACCTAGTAATAAATATCAAAACATGAAGTATAACAATGACAATTTAGATGTTCTTTGAGATAAAAAATAAGAGAAGTCTGACATTTTTTCTAGCTCCATATCAGTGAATCAATCACAATTATTGTACATTCCCTTAACACGGAGTAAGTAAGTGTGGATTTTTAATACGGAGTAGGTACGTGTGGATCTTTAACACGGAATAGGTACATGTGGATCTTTTTACACGCATAACAACAACACAAGAAAAGTACTGCAAGACAACAGAACACCTTCAGCAAACTGCTGCAGCCTGCCATCATCTAGAAGGGTTCCTCACTAATGATGACAATTTCTTATCAGTGTAATTAAGTAATAAAATAAATAATAATAATTTTATACAAAACCGCTTTCTGTAATTGTGATGCCCCTTGACTCATTGGACGAAAGGGCAAAGATAAGAATCTCAACAACATACAAGACATTGTGAATTTTTTTAGAGATGCCACCACAGTCTGTGCCCTGCTATGTGGCCAAAGATCTTTCACAACTTCCACCACTGTCAATGTCCTGTTTTGATGTAGCATCTCTAATGAAGGATATGGAATCCTTGAAGCTACATCTGACCATCTTGCAAAACTCGCATGAGACATTGCTAAAAGCCCAGCTTGTAACTTGTCACGAACACCTCAAAACTACAGCACCAGCCAAGGCAGTCGCAGAAACATGTTACACAGCAACGGAGAGACAGCTGATCAACCAGAGAGTGATGATGACGACCTCATTGTTCTGGCAAGTCAACAAAACAAACCATTGTGTTGTATATGCCAGCATACAGGCACTTCAAGCCATCCTATGACTAAGACTGCCACTGCTCAACCCAGTCGCAGCAGCTATGTCGCCTCAAAACAAACAGTAGTAGTAGTAAAAGCTTTATTTCACAATGGTGAACATGTCACGTTTATCACGTGATTTTCAACGGGCCGTCACATCCACTCTTACATACACAGTTATATAACGAAGGTAAAATATACACGTCAAAACAATATATAAATAAAAATAAAACATAAATAAGCACCTATGTAAAACATGTCATAAAAAATAAATAATAATAAAAAATAAATAAATAAACAAATGTTATATCGATAAATATTTTATATAAATAAATCAATTAAACAATTGACTAAAAGCCACAATTCACAATAAAAAAAAATAATATATATGATATATATATATTATTGACTATTATTTTTTATTGTAAATAAAAATAATGATAAATATATATATATATATTATATAATTATATATATATATTTTATTTACTATTATTTTTTATTGTAAATTGATGGCTGTTACTCAATGGTTTAACTGATTTATTTATATAAAATATTTATTGATATATTTGTTTTTTTTATTTTATTATTTTTTATAATGACACGTTTTACGTACGTACTTATGTTTTATTTTCTTTACATACTGTTTTGATGTGTATATTATATATATATATATATATATATATATAAATTATCAATAAATATATTAATTAATTAATTAATTAAATTAAAGCCATTGAGTAAAAGCCATAATTTTTTTTAAATGTCAGAAATTATAAATAAATGTATCAATAAATTATCAATAAATATATAAATAAATTCATTAATTCAATTAAATCCATTGAGTAAAAGCCATAATTTTACAATTTCTAAAACATCAACATTCATACAGGCTTGTCAAGTTTAACATTTTCACAATGACATAGATCTTTCTTGATGTTTGAATTTCTAATATGTATTGGGATAGTGTCCCACAGTTTCCCTCCTATATATGCAAATATACACTGCCGGTTGTATTTTCTAACATGGATATTTGTGCAGCCGTGGGTGTGATGGCCGTGCACACTATTGTTTAGTATGAATATATTTGTAAGGTAAGCTGGGGCAAATGCAGTAAAATACTGGATGCGAACATCAATTGGTAACCATCCTAGATTACAAAATAGTGTTACTGTTGAAACGTGTCGTTTGTCTTTTTAGAATTATATGTGCATAATGCTTCATCATTTTATAAACATTCATAAGCAAAGATTGACCGTGGCTGCCCCATATCACGCACTCATAGTCAATTATCGGTTGCAGCATCCCTGTAAAATAAACTTCCGTGCATGTAGTGGCATTAATTGTTTCACCTGATTGAACAGGTACATTCGGCTACACAGCTTAGAACATAACTTTGTCACGTGTACATTCCAACTAAGGTTGCTGTCAACATTTACTGGAAGCGGGTCTGACAGCACACTGTCATATTTCATGCACTGATAACGTTCACCAAGGTTAGACCGGAACCAGGCCAGCTTATTTTCACGGCAACCATATAGGTCCTGTTTGAGTAAAATTAACTCATGGTCAACCAAGCCAAAAGCCTTTCTCAGGTCAACTAACACCATGCCGCATAAGTTGCCTTTGTCAATATTGTTCAGGAAATAGTCTGTTAACTTAAGCAATGTGCTCTCACATGACCGGTTTTCTCTAAAGCCGGATTGTTCATCTAGTAGTAATTTATAATATGTCAGATAGGCGTATAAATGGTTGTACACATACAGTTCTAGGAGTTTCGATAGAATTGGTAGGACAGATATAGGTCTGTAAATTCATTACGTCATTCGAGTCTCCGCTTTTGTATAGTGGAACCATGATTTTGGAAAATGTGCCGCGTCGATACTTGCATTGCATATGTTAACTATGTGTGGTGCAATGATTTCTGAGCTCAGTTTGAGTAGTTTACAACTGATGCCATCAAGTCCTGTTGCTTTTGTCGCTGAAATTTTTCGCAGTTGGTTAAGAACAAATTCAGTTGTCATATTCGGCAATTTAAAATACGCACATCTCATACACCAAGTTTGTCAGTTCTATGACGCTGACTTCAACACAATCAGACTCTGCGATGATACGTGGGAATGGTAAGGGTCCAAGCTCTGCCCCGCAAACACAACCAGATGTGCAGCACCGTCCAAAATGAGAAAACAAGTGGGAGTCTTTGTCACCCGGCTAGCATGATCAACAAAAGCCAAAGAAGTGGTGACATGCGTGAAGCAGGAGACTGAACTAACAACGACCTGTGAACCTCCTTTGAAAACAGAAATTTACACAAGTCTTTCTGTATCAGACTGTCATCTCGTAAACAGCAACGTTAACTAGACCCAAGGGTGTGGCCCTCAGGTGTCATGACACAAGGTTTTTTTGAATAAGTGGTCACATGTAGACCCGTTATGAACAATGTGATTGCTTTGTTTTTAATCAATCATTCAACCAGACTACCAACAACAGGTTGAAAATTGTAAATTTTTACTGTCATCATCAGTGTCGTGTTTTTCAAACAACTGTACATGATGTTTTGCTTCTTTGTGAAAAATACATACAATATTATATTTTTACAAGGTAAATTCATGCTTATGGTATTAGTACTATGAATGATCACCTACAGGATGGATGCCCATGTGGTGGAGGTGTACTGTGGAGGAAAAACATTTCTCATGCATACAAAATATTTGATCTTAGCGATGTTAGGTTACTTGGAATTGATGTAGATATAAAGGATGATAAATTGTTTCTCCTAAATGCACACCTACCTTATCAATCACCTGACAATTATGAAGAGTATTGTAACTATTTAGGTAAAATTGCTTCAATTGTAGAAAAAACACCAGCAAGATTGTTATAACTGGTAATTTTAATGATGCTGTAAATACCCCTTTTGAAGCTGAACTACTCAATATGTGTGACACTACTGGGGTGGTCATATCAGACTATCAAAATTTTGTTTGTACTAGTGAGACATATACTTATGTGAGTGATGCACAAAGTGTACTTCTTGGTTAGATCTCTTTATTTGTACACAGTGTCTATTCAATGGATATAGACATACACATTATAGATAAACTTCCTACTTCAGGACTAGTTGTTCTACATGTGTCACTGAAGACAAACTTGACAGTGTACCTACTGAGAAACAAGGCATTAAAAACTTTCCTACTTTTAAATCGTCTAAAGCGCATGATAATAATATCGGGGAAAATGGAAACAGTAGTGCTGTGCATCAGGATAAAGTACACGTCCCAGTCATTTACATATACAAATACTAATTGTTCAGAAAAATTGTATAGAAGTAACACTGATAATTTTTTTATGATATATGTGTTGCACTTAGGGAATCTAATCTAGAAACAATTAGTACATGTGGGAAAACTAGTTGTCAAGACTATATTGCACCCGGTTGGAATGATTACGTTAAAGAGGCGCACGGTGAAGCCAGAAATTGATGCATTCTGTGGCGTAATATGGGAAAACCTAAGTATGGCCCAATTTGTGACCTCATGCAGCAAACTAGGCTACATTTAAAATATTTGCTCAAGCAGTGCCAACAAAGAAAAGAAATGGCTCGTGCAAATGCCATGGCAACTTCCATGTTAATGGTGCTACTAACCCATCTTCCATATCTGCTATGTGGAAGGTACATTTTGAATCCTTGTTAAATAGTGTCAATTCTGATGTAAATGTCCAACATGTGAAAGAGTGTGTACACAATGCAGAGAATTTTTATAATGACAATAATATTGCATGGTGCAGAATATTATAGACATACTGAAGTCAACCATGTGGTAATGATGGGCTATCTGCCAAACATTTTAAACATGCAGATAGGCGCCAAAATATATTACTGATGATTGGGCTATCTGCCGAACATTTTAAATATGCAGATAGGCGCATAAATATATTACTGATGATTTTATGAAAACGATTATTATTCCCTTGATCAAATACAAATCTGGTGACACTAGCGATGCCAATAAGGCAATAACTACAGACCCATTGCATTGGTTACAGTCACTTCCAAGATTTTTGAAATTATATTGCTTGAACTTATGGAATCATACCAGGGTACAATCAGTCTAGATTCAAGAAGGGTCATTGCGCTGATCATTGAATGTGTTAAAAAAAATGTATTCAGTACAACAGAGGCTACAACAGCCATGTTTATACATATTTTTAGATGTATCTAAAGCATTCAATAGAGTTAACCATTGGACATTTTCTAAGAAACTGCTTAATCAAGGTGTGCCTGTGTTGCTCGTGCGTATTCTCTAACATTGGTACAGAACCCAAATGTTTAGTGTATTTATTTTTAGTGTATTTTTTATGTATGTATATTTTTTACTTATTTATTTGCATTTGTATTCATAATTAGCTGACAAGTAACATAGATGCTATACTATATAAACACTAGCCCAGTTGCCTGGCTTTGTATGGGAGAAAAGGCAAGAGCTTATGACTCCTTGCACTACCCAGTCTAGTTTGGGAATTGCAACGCCAACGGCAAAGAAATCTTCGCACCACAAAAATCATGTATAACCACCGGTTTCACGAAGCGTTTGGTGGACGTTTGATGTACATCACGTAACAATGGTTGAAACACGCCTAGCGTTGCTAACAATTGCATGTAACTATTGTTCTGAGTTGTGTAATTTATGTTAAACATCCCATTTGGTTCCTTCGACGACATACAGACAATCAGACAGACAGAGTAACAAACTACTCTATTATATACATATGAGCAGTTTTTTATTGGTAATTTCGTGAATAATCACACTTACCCCTTCAAAGCTAAGTGACGTCGCAACCCAATCTCTTCCCTTTTTGTATTCCTCCATCATTCCCATTATGTAGAGGGTGTCTAGAGCATCCACAATAGTGGCACCAAATGATGTCCGACCAAACACTGTAGCTGAGTGGCCATGTCGTGAAATTGGTTTTAATTCATTTTGACCCCATGCATACTGAACATAGCTGTCCCATGAATGTTTCATCATCTGAAAATAAAAAAGACTGTTGTTAGTTACCACACTATGTGCCAATACCATCAGGAAAGATTAAAGCTAATTTCCACAATTAATGTTTTGCTCGTCTTGTTTTAGAATAATTTTGTGAAAATCAAACATGTCTACCTGTAGTATCCACTATGACATGAGCACGACCTTGTTTCTACAAATGTGTTATTCAATTCCAATTCACATAATTCAAATGGTTACAGGTCACTTCGGCAGCGTTACCACTTCAGCTGTAAAATTTTGGACGCTACAGCGAAATAGTTGGTCGCTTCTGCAGCATAACGTTGGTTTGCTTCGGCAGCGTTACCGCTTCAACAGCAAAATTCTTGAACACTTTGGCAGCGAAATTCTTGGATGCTTCGGTGGCACAATATATGTGTAATATAGTGTGGTCTCTTTGCATGTCACAATTGTCAGGCACACGTGTGCCCTTTTATTAACAAATATGGCACTATATTTGACGTTTTTATAGGGCATTGCGGGTAAATAAAACATTGGCAAATTGAGAATCAGTGCCATTATTTATTGAACAAAGATATTATTATAATTCTTCCAGAACCATCTTCAGTATATATTCTATTACGCAATTGGCAGAATTTGCAACAGAAAAATTACTTAATATTTAGGAACAAATACTTATGTAATTTTCAAACTTTTGTTTATCTTGATAATGTGTTCTTATTTGGCTAGCATAATTACTTACGGAGATATCCTTCTTCCAAATGAAAAAAATATGGTTTCGAGCAAATGGCCATAAAAAATTTAAAAACAATTGATATAGTAAAAAGAGCAATTTACAAATTTTTTGAAGTATGTGATTGTTGTAAAAAGTGAACTTTATGCACAGTAATTTATAGTTACAACTATAGTATGTTTTTACAAATAATATCTATAGAAAAAAAAAAAATCACTGTGTCAATAAAGAGTGCACATTAATATGTTGACAAAAGCAACAAGAGAGACCTTTATGCTTATTAACCAAACAGTATACATTTATTTAAAATACACTATAATAACCAGTAAAAAAATGGAATCATGTAATTCTTGTAAATATGTACACAATTATATATACACGTGTGTGTCACTGTGTGTGTGTTTGCGTGTGTGTACATGTTATTATTTCAGTGATTTTTTATTATATATATGAATTTTTTTAACTATATATATATGTATATCTATATATATATATATAGTAAAAATCCACTGCAATAAATAAAACAGTATACAAATGAATGGAGACCAACAATTATTTTAGATATGTGCACATATACTCCAACATAAGTACATACCGCAGTAGTACAATTGATCATTACAAATTGATCATTACAAAGCACTTCACATCACTGAGAAGTCTACATTCTTAATTAATAAGTCAACAAACTTATTTCATATAGACTGTGGCAGCCATTGCAGGCTATATGGCCTCCACGCATTCCTAACACACACTAACACACACATCAAAGGACAGACCAATTATAAATGCTCATAAAGATGTACAAAGGATACTGTTCTGTTTATATTAAATATAATTATTTCAAGGAAAATACATAGAAATTATTTTCAAAGACTATTTTTCTATTTGAAGTAAGCATTTGTAAATCAAAATTAATGTTTTAATTCAGTTTGTAAATATTACTATTTTGTCTTTGACCATCTTGCAGTAACGTACCATATTTGCATTCAAATACACTTTAAAGACAATTATCATCAATTAACGATAATGAAAATATCAAAGCCTTTAAATAAAACAACGTTGCCGAAACAACACAATTTCGCCAGTTCCAAGACCAAATTGTCCTGCCGACGCGACCAAGAAAGTTTGGTCCCGTTGGTTATAGCCAAAGAGGTAACACTGCCAAAGCGTATGGTTACCATTAAATTCACAAACATGCACTTATAAAGGATCAATTCCAATTCAATTGACTGTGTGTGTGTGTGTGTGTGTGTGTGTACACGCTTGTGCGTGCTACCATAATATATAACACGAACATACACATATGGCATATCACATGCACGCATTTGCACGTAAGCATTCATAAGTGCAGTGTTAAAATTACACCAATCCAGCCAGCGTATTCCATCGCCAAGGAGATGTGGTTGATGCAGTTTGCAAACTTCAAAGGAAATGTATGTGGCAAGCCACGTGATTAGAGCAACCCATGAAAAAAGCTGACCCAAACACACCCATCACAAATGATTTTTCCCAAAGCCGGATATGGAAACTACCAAACGTCTGAAATAGTAGGGTGGGTGTCTTTGAAGCTCTTACAGCACTGGATGTTGGCCAAATAATTATGTTTTTCGTCAGAAGCAGTGATGTTATAGTTTATCATTTGTGATACTGCAACTTTTTGACAATATTAGACAAGAGGACAACTTTGCTAATTTTTCATAACGTATTAAGAAACTGCTAGCATAGCAGTTTGATGATATAAGTTTTTTATATTATTTAATATCGGTATGTGGGATATCAAGATCCATTGCCGCATTGTCATTGAAGTAGGTGCCCCTAAAGCGGAGCGGGCCAGCATCGAAATGAAAAGACACAAATCACCGGAGGGGCAGCAGCTTCCAAGCGGACTATGTAATAAGTGTTTTTTTATCCGTAATACGTACACGGTATGTAGTTGCTCTACTTTCTAGAAAACGCACAAATGCATCGTTCACAGTATTCACCCATTGTCATATTCATCTGTTGTGATTTTTCGTTTTATAATGGTCACATGATATACCATGTGGTAGCCATGAGGCATGGCTAGCTTTGTGTAATGGCGACAGTCAGGAATAGCTCGTTTATCTTGTCATATTTCAACAAATTTTTTGCTTATTTTTCAAACAAGCCACTAGTGAGCATTTTAAAATGGCCAACGCCGCCAGACGTGGCCATGAATATAGTAGCTTACCAGCATGAAAAGTGGAGTTTATTGAAGATTTAGATGGTGAACTGTGTGACGGTGGGTTGAGTTTGCTGTGTGTCAGATTAAAGTGAAACCAAAGGCATTTTTGGGACCTTTGCGTCCATAAGATTACTTGAAATATAACAATTTGCAACTATAATCAAGAATATCATGCAAGTGGTTAAGCAGGTTAACTAAATATACCTTGCTGAACACCAACAATCTTTTTTGCATATTTGTGCAGAATCCTACATCAAGAGTGCTGACTAGGTTTCCCACAACTCAAACTTTAATCGCCTGATCGTAGACATAGACCATTTTAGTCACATACTTGCCAATAAGTTTGGTGATGCTGTTTGTGTCTATAATCAACTTATTTGGCAAGATAGTCCTATCATTCATTGTTTACTAACCGCTTCATGTTTAAAGTCTAGCATACGGCGTGAGATTCCAACTAGCATGTCCACAATTGTGAATTCATTGCGTCACTACTGCCTGTTTTTCCACAGGAAATAAAAAAAGACAACTCTCTATACTTCGCTGAATCATGTTTACATCCGAATGCTGCACAGCATAGCATTGTAAGAGTTTTTGATGCGTGTAAATCCAATATAAAAGCAAATAATAATGTAACTGCACATATTTACCACGTTAAAAATACATGCGATATGCACAGCCTACGTCACACCCATGTAGGGGGTTAAGGGGCTGCTCGCCATTGATTGGTAAAAATTGCAAACACTGATGAACATGTCAGCCTTTATGAAAAATTACATTAGACCAGAATTTCACACTTTTAGAACAGATTCCACTTGCGTGATATTCTTGATTTAGTTGCAAATGGTTAGTTTTTAGGCTCCACTTTAACTTCAGTCAGTGCCAGGCATCCTATTTGGTGGTGATGACGAAGATAGGTACTTCGAAACTGTAAAATGGTCGGTGTCACTGGATTAAGCCATAAATATAGGGCCTACTATCTTACTGTATAAAAATTTAGTTTGTAGACAATCTATGCGTGGAATTGTGTGAGGTCATATAGAATTTGTCATGTGCCCATGTTTGAGATCGACTTCTGGAATATTAGTGCCAATCATCCTAAATTTTGTGGTGACGACAATGTGAACAACTTTGAATTGATGACGTATTATAGTTTTTGAACTGATATGTTTGTACTATAAATGCCAAAGTTCCTTTCGTAATTGTCTTTGTGAGAGTATGTTTTGTTTGTGCAATTGTATTTTATATTTCTAATATGTATTCAAAATGTTTTTATTAGATAAGCTATGGTGATTTAAATTATACATTCAGAAAATACATTCAGAAAGCCATGTATCTTAGCTTTGTATTAGTATTATATGATACATATATAACCCAGTTCATCTAGTTAGAACAATAAAAAATTTTGTAACATAGTTGTAGGTGCAGAATTTAAGAAATATGCCTCGCTTTTCAGATTGTGTCAGGAACACGAGTAGCAAATTTGACTGACTGCTCAGGATAAAAAGGGGCTAAAGAATTTTGCAAAGAAATTAATATTAAAAAAATAGTAGTGATGTTATGCAAATTTATTCCAAAGTATCAACATATATGACCAATACATAAGCAATGAAAGTCGACCAAATCGTAATGGATTCTCATTCAAATTAGTTAGCTGCAACATCTGTGTAGGATATATACTAGAGTGCAGTTTTCTGATTGATTGTGCACAACACATTAAAACTAAATGACCTACCTGTTTTACTGTCTCTCGTCTCTGCCTTGTTTGCTCATCCAAATCGACTGCTCCATCTTTCTTTCCGACTTCAACAGCTGCATGATCTTTCACTTCTTTCAGTGCACTCTGTCTCTCTTCTTCTTTTTTATGTTCTTCCTGTTGTTCCTTTAGGCGGACTACCTTCTGTTTGTCATCTGCTATATCTGATCGCACTTTGTCGTGATGCTCTTTGCTGATGTTCAATCGGGATCTTATTTTTCGTAATACATCGTCTTGTGCTTTATCCCATTCGATTTTTTCTTGTAATTTTGCTTTGTCACGTAGTTTATGGGAATCATCTAACTCACCGGCTTGGAAATGCAAGCTTTTTACAAAGTCTTCGTCTGCTCTGGGCATAAATATATCCCCACCTGCTTGGTCGAGTTGCCTTTTGAATTCCCTCACATTCACCCGGTCTCTTAAATCGGGTAAGAAGAAGAAAGCCCCAAAACAGACACTGCCAAAACTTACTAGTACTAAAAGTATTACATATTTTTCGCGTAAACGTAAAATTCTGCGATTTGTTGATACGGGAACGCCGTTTATGTATCGTTGATACACTGGCAACACATCACCGGAAGCCATGTTGGTTTGACGACTAGTCTGCACAAAACGTTAGGCAATGTCTTGATTTGCCCAAACATGCATGACACGAGTGGTTCTTACAATTTCCGCCAGGGAACTTGCCACGCATTAGTCTCGAGGCTAGCCACGCATACGATTTTACACGTACCGTTGCGTAGCCATAGATACCTTAGCCTGGTTCCGTTTGCAGGATCCTCTTCGTCTTTAGACATACAGAAAAGAACAATACTATTATTAGTTCCGAATTTCCGGTTCCATTTATTAGGAATAGTAGTGCCTCATAATTATATAAAATCGCCCGGTGGTTTGACCTGAATTTATCCAGGCGGTTTTTAAATACTGTTAAATTAATTAATACTATATTAATAGAGTTGGGTCGCCCTTGGGCTGGGCACTTGCCCTTGGCTTTGCCAAGTCCTTGGCTTGTACTACTTGTAGTAGTAGTAGGGGTACAGGTGAATTCAGCCCATGGTAAATTCGGCCCACTTTATAATGGCGTGAATGGGGTGGTGAATTCGGCCCATGTGATTTTGGCTTGGTGATTTCGGCCCGTAGTTAGGTGAATTCGGCCCGCATTTTCCCAAGTGTTCTTATATCGTTGTGTGGTGAATGAATGCTACAAATATAACATAATAAAAAATTGTCATTACGCAGCCAACAGCTTGGTGGAATCTGTGCGTGCGTGAACTGCCCGGATGTAGTCACGAAGTAGTAATTACGTATTAGCATGGTGTTCACCATGGCAATTTCAAACATTTCGAATGAAAACCCAAGTCAACAATTGTATGGCCATTCAGTGTAACTTTATTAATATTGATTATGCTATACAACGCCACCATGCAGTGATATGATATTACAAAAGTGCAATAAAAAGAAACAAAAGTTAAAACATAATCTTATGCAATATATATATATATATATATATATATATATATGACACCATATATATATATATATATATATATATATATATATATATATATATATATATATATGTTTTACCAGAGAACATGTTTTACCAGAGAACAACGAACAATAAATTAAATTGGATAATCCCAAGAGAAGAATAAATGACATTATGACATCATATGGAACACAACTTCGTAGCTATGCCGCTAAACCAAAGCAAACACACGCCTATAGATGATCACGTACACTTAAAAGTCGACTTCACAATACTGTCTTCCCAACGACAGATATAGCATTGAAATTATGTTATCACATCACTCCCTATGAGTTAGCTACTTTTCCACATTGCCCTCTCGATAACTACGCGCTTCACACGGAGTTCATACGGGAGCAGCGCGATCACAGTGCGCAGAACATCCTTGTAGTCATGCGTCTTGCGCCCTGACAAGGAAGTTGCTTCGTGCAGTCGCCGTGTTTCACGAAAGCGTGTATGCTATACAGCTGAGTGAATGGCTGTTTCAGTACTTGAAACGTAGATTCAGCGTACCACACTTTGGCGTGGCCGCGGCACAGCAGCTCTGTGGCAAACACAATATTTCGTTGTGATTCAGTATATCCCGCTGCAGGAATCCGTCTGGGATGTGCTCACTCAGCAGGTCGAATGCGGTGTCCTTTGAATGTTTCGGGCGGCCTTTCAAAATCACAATCAACAACTTTTAATCATAGAAATCAGACCAATGGCAATTATTTCACTAGTAATTATTTAAGAGAAAATATATAAAGGAGTAACCGTGAGATAACAGTATTTGTACAACGAGGTAATACTAGTTGCACTGACATTCAACGAATAGCATTTATGTGAAACAGATAAAATGCAGGGATTACTGAAATGGGCTACAATGTAACCAATCTTCTGCCTGTCGTAATTGGCGTTTCGAACAAAGTAGTCGTACTTCGGCAGGGCACAAGGTCCTTGTCCAAGTTTGTCGCCTAAAACAGTGTCCACCACAGAGGTACCCGACTCGAATGCACGATGTTTAGACGTCAGTAGTTTATCAGAGGAAATGAACAAGCAAAAATAATGCAACCTAAATGAATCACTTCCGTTTCCGGTTGCGCGCGCAGCCGCACAGCCTTCTGGGTAGCCTGAGCGCCCCTTGGCGGGACCCGTAACCATAGAGCGTCCCTTGGCGACTGGAGGTAACCCTAACTGTCGTAACCCCAACTTTTTGACGTGGCGAGTGGAGCTAACCCTAACCCTAACCCCTGTCGACTGGAGCTAACCCTAACTATAACCCCAGTCTGTAGATGTCTGTGGCATGACCCTAACTTTTTGTCGTCTGCGGTGAACCCTGACCCCTACGCAGCGTTTATGAATAGGGTCATTATCAACGATCAAAGGGACTAATGAGGAAACGAGAAACCAACAAAACGCGGTATGGTACGAGTGCAAACGTATTTTATTGAACAACACAAGCAGCATGATGATACAACAAGGGTAGCGTGTAATATCACTACGACTACGACTATGATGAATATGATGATGACTTGACTTGCGGATGTTGACGCCAGAGGTCGGCAGCTTAGGGGTGTCTCCACCTCGCCAGAGGATCGAGGGTGACGACGAGGCGACTTGCAGATGTTTACCATCACGCCAGAGATCATGAGCCAGAGGCTCAATCGATGTACGATGTGCGATAATACAGTCTACCTTGTCGCAGCTGTTTAAGCCAATCAAATACGCGGCAATCGTTAGCTACTAGATCGGTGCCGAATGTGTTGATAAATGTTCTCATCGGAAAGCCGTTACAACGAAGCAATACATAAGCTACACAATATTGTCCACAAACTTTAGACAGAGGACTCTGACGTATCTTGCTATTATGAGTCCACTCGGAACAATGTTCGTTCAGGAAGGTGCGGAACGCCGCGCGTCGTGGCGGCAGACCGTACGAGCAGAAGTAATCACCGCGTCCGTCGGCGTCCAGGTACAGCGCTATCCAATGTTCGCCCGGTTCGTCACCGTCGTCGGTGTTGCACACGAAGGCCGCAGGCAGAGCGCCGTCTATCGTCGTAGGCAGTCCGTCTTTGGGTACGACACAGCGAAAGATCGATCTGGTCCGGCTCTTGTCTATTTCCAACACGGATTCGAACTCGGCGTAGGCGACGACGTTCACGGTAGTCGGCAGCGCGTCGCGGAAATGCAGTTCTATGCGCAGTTTGCCCTTTTGTATCAGATGGAAGCAGGGGCCGTCGCACTGGTCGGGAGTCAGGTCGAAACCGAAGAAGGTGTAGCCGTGTCGGTAGTCGCTGCGAGTCAGTCCGTTCCCCTCGTCCTGCCACATCTTGCCGGTCGAGGAGAACAGACTCATGTAGCTCCTGATTAAGAGGTCGTCTTCGAAATTCGGCTGGAAAGGTTTGGAGGGTATCTGTCGTCCGTCCACGTACACTGCGTGGAAGATGATGGCGTTGTTCTTTGCGTGAAACTGATTCTTGGTGTACACACCGATGTACGCATAGTTATCGATGCAGCACAGCACCAGACGTTTCGGCAGAGTGCCGAGGAACAGGTTCTCGTGCGTGTGCGACCGAGCGCCTGCGGGAATGGAGTACACCTTGCATTCGACGGATCGCATCGGATACTTGACCGTGCTCTTCTCTAGAGCCTTGATGTGCGACATCTGCATGGTCGGATTCAGGGTGGCCTTCTTTGCAAACAAGGTGGCATTGACGATGTTTATCCTGTAATCGGGGTTGTTCCCACCAGCCATGAGTGCAAAAGCAGACTTACTGCGAACCAGTCGTACCTTGACATCGACGCCGTTGATCAGGAATTTATCCTGCAGAAAGAGATCCACGTGGAGACGGCCCATCAGGTCGACCATGCGACTCCTTACGATGTTCGCTCGTCCAGTCACGAACCCTTCGTTAGCCGCGGGTCCTTCGACTATCTCGACGGCGTCCACGCGAGTGGCGGTGTCCTTGTGCCACAGCTGACTCGTCAGTTGCGTGTCCTAGGCATCGGGACCGTAGCTCAGCAGCGTCTCTATGTAGGCGCGATACGCATACGTGTTTGTCGGGGTCACGGGCGTACCGTTCAGGTAGACGTCGACTTGACTGAACAGCGAATGCAGCCAGTTATTCACTGGTCCCACGGGATCGACCAAGTCGAGATCGTCCCCGTTGGCTCGTGTCACCTTCACCTGCACGTGTAGCATCGTGTTGGCGAGATCCAGGTAATCGTCGACTGATCCGGGTATGAGGAATTATATCGGTCCACCCCAGTCCAGAGAGGCCATGGGTTGATGTTCCACTACGTGGCTGTTGACGATGCTGGTCTGAGTGGGGGTACGGTAAAGAGATCCAGTTCGGTCTTGACCCCTTCGCACAACTGTCTATGTACGAAAGCCATCGTTATCGAATATGTCGGCCTCACGTTTCGTGGACGTCTGTCTCTTGCGTCGTCTCGTTGCTGAAGAGACTCTTTTCTTCGCCGGTGCACGTTTTATTCGTTTACGAGGTCGCACGCCAGGGGCCAAAAGGCCACGCATCAGACCCCTACCAGCATCCGTGACGCGTCGTTTGGTCGCTTTTTATGCACTGTCCGGACATGACGTCGTCGGCTATGCGCACGCCGGTCTTCAACGCCCCCTTTCCCAACGCCACGGCACCTCACTTGATGAGTGGCATGGCGCTGCGCAGCAGACCTCCGAACAGACTGCCTAGTCCGTGACCTCGTTGGTATTGGGCACCGGCGAAGTAGGGTAGTGCACCACCCGCCTGACGCGCGTAATACTCGTTGTAATTCATCTTCAGAACAGTCCGGTCCTGCGCCGTCGAAAATGGATCGTCACGGTCACCTTCCCGTACTCGAATGGCACGAACCATCCGGTGTCGTCTCTTATATTGATCTCGATCGATTTGAAGTGGGCGTACAATAGAGGCACGTAGTGAATGTTAGTGAACCGATCATATACCGTGGCACCGTAACTTCCACCAACCGGAAGGGACCGTAACAAGACTGTGCGAGACGGTCACCGACTATGCGAGACTCCACGACGTCCGTATAGACGTAGATGGTATCGAACCCTATATCCATGTCCACCACGTTGTCGGCCTCTTTACGGTAGGAGTACGGACCATCGGCAGTCTCTTTGAGTGGTGCAACCACAGTGACCGACGGTGTGAGACCGATATTTCTTCCACGTAGACTCGGGTAGGTGTACACGCCCTCTCCTGCATTGGCAATGGATGCTAGTAGTGCTGGCGGCAGTGATGCCTCTGCTGACTGCGGTGGCTGTGTTGGGGGTGTTGGTGGACCGCTGATCGTCGACGCATCGAATCCTAACATTCTTGCCAGCGCACTGCGGTCAGGTACACTGAACTCCTTACCTGGGATCATGTGCAACGTCATTTTTTGAGTGATGGTGCTGTAGCTCAATTTTGCTTGTACCTTATCCGTTGACATACTGTCCAGTCCCTTGTTGATATGGTTCATCAATGGTTCATCAATGTCAGCACTGATCTTCGCACTCGGGGTTAGACCCATCGCAATCGTCTCGTTAAGGAAGAACCAGGTGTCTTTCACTCCTATGTTGTACCACGTATGTGGATTCTGTATCTCTGCTGCTGCTACTGCATCCTCTTGTTCCTCCTCCTCCTCCTCTTCTATGGTTGTGGTGAAGTCCCGTGTTGTTATGTCTTATGTCATTTCTCGAATGTCACCATATGCGCGGCTAGTCTTTATAGTGGAGTGGACGAGTGCCTTGGCATCGATCCAGCTGTTGAATTTGGAGGGGTAGCCGAACCATTTCACCAAAGCCTCCGTTCGTCTACCTACCTTACGACGCTGCAGATTCCACGTGGTACACTTTATCGGCGGGTACCGACACCTTCTGCAGCCCCAGTTCGTAGAAGGTGCCGTCCAGCACTTCACCGAGATCGTCCCTCAATCGGTACACGGGTGGATCGGAGGGATGAACCTCGTGTATCGTGAATATCTCTTTGCTCCAATTCGCCGCGTAGCCTTTTTCGAACTTACCTTTGTATTTGCTGATGCGCACGCGATCCGACACACGCAACTTGGGCACGCCCTTACCGTCGTGACGGTACAGACGCTGCCACACCTGTTCTTGATTCTGGTAACTTACCTGTGACGATACTGCGGTGGAGGGTGTTGTTGTACGATTGCACCAAGTCCTGAAGGACTTCGATTTATCGCCACGTCTGGTGCTTCGTGAAGTATCTCCACATGCGCATCTTCAACGTTCTGTTGAATCTTTCCACGATGCTCGCCTTCGTTTCCGCGTTGTGTGTGGAGAAATTATGGACGCCTTGCTGCTTCAATAGAACCTGATCGGATTTATTCCGAAATTCCAGTCCTTGATCTGTCTGCAACGTATCTGGCCAGCCTTTGGTGAACGTGGTTGTCACGCTGCTACCAACGACGCCGCGGACTTGTTCTTCATAGGAACACACCAGGCCACTTTCGAGAAGACGTCGAGCACCTTGAGGAGAAAGGTCATACCGTCGTTGTCCTTTTTCAAATTCGACAGCTCGACGAGACCGGCCTTCCACTGCTGACGTAGACCACTTACGATGACGCGTCGTCTCTTGACATGACGTCTCGCCGGTTTGTGTAGGGTATAGGCGTCCTGTTCCGACAACCATTCTGCGACCATTTTCCGCGGCACGCGCGTGACGCGTCGCAACGCATCGACTCCGCCGTAACTACCTACCCTTGTCGGATCGAAGTAGACCGACCTCAGTGGTTGTTCTTTCCTCGGTGCCATTAAAAGAGTTCCGATGGGTTGGCGGTGGTTGTGACGTTGACTCCACAGCACGGTTCTTGACGAGTGATGACGAGTATGCTAACGTACACCAGAACACCCACTACCACACCCACAACGATGACGAATGATACGATAAACCATATCCCGAATAGCGACTGTTGTATAAGATTTCGTGCTATAGCGTCAGCAATCAAGTACAGTTCACCGCAAAATATCGCAACGATAACGGAACGGTACGTGTCCTGTGGATCGCTCAACATCGTAGCGCACACTGTGCTATGGACACGTGCCGCACCGTCTTAAATGTCTTCCCAACTAGCCAATGACGCCAGAGCCTTGCGTTGACGTTCTGGAGGTGGGGTGAGCATGGAATGTTCCATCTGACTACGTCGACGTGCGAGGGTTGTCCAACTGAGCGATCTTCGTGCGCTACCCGCACCACCAGAGCAAGTAGTAGTCGGTATTCGACGCCGACGACGACCTGGAGTGGATGTCGTCGGCGTCGTCGCCTGGCGTATGTAGTCTCTCCTGACAACGTTACCGACCATGGGTAGGTTCATGGCACGGAGTTGTCTTTCGAATGGTTGCCATCCCGTTGGATCGGTCTTTCTCTTACGCAACAGATCATTCACGAGATCCACCACGTTACTTCCGGCAACCGGCACAACTTCGTGCATCAGTTCGCCGCGAGCGGTCCAAGAGATGTTTCTTTTCATATGCTCCATCAAACGTCTGGCTTTGGCTTGCATGGTCTTGGGAACGGTGTCCACGACGTCGGCCTCTATTCCGCTAGTAGCAGGAGCTCCATCCGCCACCCCCGCCCCCGCCCCCGCCCCCGCCCCCGTCCCAGACTCGTTCACCGTGACCACGCGTACCGGTTCCTTGACCTGTTTATCGGACAAGACGTTGTACCGTTGCAACACCTGATTATATAGTGTTACCTTGGTCCTGTCGTCGATGTCCTTTCTGTCGAGGATGGTCATCATTTCGTAATCGAGGGCTTGCACCTTCTTACCTCTTTCTCCTCACGGTGATCGACGTCTTCTCGAAAGTGGCCTGGTGTGTTCCTATGAGGAACAAGTCCGCGGCGTCGTTGGTAGCAGCGCTTGACACCACGTTCAGCAAAGGCTGGCCACAGACGTTGCAGACCGATCAAGGCCTGGAATTTCTGAATAAATCCGTTCAGGCTCTATTGAAGAAGCACGGCATCCATCACTTCTCCACTCAGAACACGGAGACGAAGGCGAACGTCGTGGAAAGATTCAACAGAACGTTGAAGACGCGCATGTGGCGATACTTCACGAAACACCAGACGTGGCGATATATCGACGTCCTTCAGGACTTGGTTCAATCGTACAACAACACCCCCCACCGCAGTATCGGTATGGCTCCGTCACAGGTAAGTTACCAGAATCAAGAACAGGTGTGGCAGCGTCTGTACGGTCACGACGGTAAGGGCGTGCCCAAGTTGCGCGTGTCGGATCGCGTGCGCATCAGCAAGTACAAAGGTAAGTTCGAAAAAGGCTACGCGGTGAATTGGATCGAAGAGATGTTCACGATACACGAAGTTCATCCCTCCGATCCACCCGTGCACCGATTGAGGGACGATCTCGGCGAAGTGCAGGACTGCACCTTCTACAAAATGGAACTGCAGAAGGTGTCGGTACCCGTCGATAAAATGTACTACTTGGAAGCGGTACTGCAGCGTCGTAAGGTAGGTAGACGGACGGAGGCTTTGGTGAACCACCACCGTCATAGAAGAGGAGGAACAAGATGACGTAGCAGCAGCAGCAGCAGCAGCAGCAGCAGCAGCAGCAGCAGCAGCAGCAGCAGCAGCAGCAGCAGCAGCAGCAGCAGCAGCAGCAGCAGCAGCAGCAGCAGCAACAGCAGCAGCAGCAGCAGCAGCAGCAGCAGAGGACAGTACTGACGCACAGAACGCAGAGGACAGCAGCAGCACTCCTTGGCATCTGTTCGGTACCGTGTGTCCTGAAGAGGAAATAGTATTTCTGTGTCAGGTCCTCGTCTTGTTCACGGTCATCCTGATAAGCATTTACAACCTGACCACAGGTCACGAGAATTCTAATCTGTGGACTGCCCTGTTGAGTAGTTCTTTGGGTTACCTGCTTCCCAATCCCACGTTGACGCAATGGCGACTGATTTCTACCTGACACTGCCTAGCAACGCTTCCATGAAGATGTATCCCGACAATACGTTGGCCCATTACATCACCGACTTACATCGAAGTATCGATCTGACTGGTGAGTGGGAGTGTGGGTTGGCAGAAATACAGTACCCACATACTTGGTACAACATAGGAGTGAAAGACACCTGGATGTTCCTTAACGAGACAAATCCTATGGGCCTAAGCCCGAGTGCGAAGATCAGTGCTGGATATTACAAGACTGCCATGACATTGATGAACTATATAAACAAGGGTCTGGACAGTATGTCGACGGATAAGGTACGGGCAAAAATGAGCTACAGCGCTATCACTCAAAAAAAGACATTACACATGACACTGGCACCGAGTTCAGTGTACCTGACGGCAGTGCGCTGGTAAGAATGTTAGGATTTGACGCGTCGACGATCAGCAGTCCACCAACACCCCCAACACAGCCATCGCAGTCAGCAGAGGCACCACTGCCGCCAACACTACTAGCAGTCATAGCCAATGCAGGGGAGGGCGTGTACACCCACCCGAGTCTACGTGGAAGAAATATCGGTCTCACACCGTCGGTCACTGTGGTTGCACCACCCAAAGAGACTGCCGTTGGTCCGTACTCCTACCGTAAAGAGGCCGATAACGTGGTGGACATGGATCAAGGGTTCGATACCATCTACGTCTATACGGATGTCGTGGAGTCTCGCATAGTTGGTGACAGTCTCGCACCTTTGTTACGATCCCTTCCGGTTGGTGGAAGTCACGGTGCCACGGTACATGATAGGTTCACTAACATTCACTATGTGTCTCTGTTGTACTCGCACTTCAAGTCGATAGAGATCAATATAAGAGACGACACCGGACGGTTCGTGCCATTCGAGTACGGTAAGGTGACCGTGACGCTCCATTTTCGAAGTCGCAGGACCGGACTGTTCTAAAGATGAATTACGATTATTACGCGCGTCAGGTGGGTGGTGCACTGCCCTACTTCGCCGGTGCCCAATACCAACGAGGTCACAGACTAAGCAGTCTGTTCGGAGGTCTGTTGCGCAGCGCCATGCCACTCATCAAGAGAGGTGCCGTGGCGTTGGGAAAGGGGGCGTTGAAGACCGGCGTGCGCATAGCCGACGACGTCATGTCCGGACAGAGCATAAAAAGGCAACCAAACGACGCGTCGCGGATGCTGGTAGGAATCTGATGCGTGGCCTTTTGGCCCCTGGCGTGCGCCCTCGTAAACGTATAAAACACGCGCCGGCGAAGAAAAGAGTCACTTCAGCAACGAGACGACGCAAGAGACAGACGTCCACGAAACGTGAAGCCGACATTTTCGATAACGACGATGGCTTTCGTACATAGACAGTCGTGCGAAGGGGTCAAGACCGAACTGGATCTCTTTACCGTACCCCCCACTCAGAACAGCATCATCGACAGTCACGTAGTGGAACATCAACCCATGTCCTCTCTAGACTCGGGTGGACCGATCGAATTCCTCATACCCGGATCGGGTGACGATTACCTGGATTTCACCAACACGATGCTGCACGTGCTGGCGAAGGTGACACGAGCCAACGGGGACGATCTCGACTTGGCCGACCCCGTGGGACCAGTGAATAACTGGCTGCATTCGCTATTCAGTCAAGTCAACGTCTACCTGAACGGCACGCTCGTGACGCTGCTGAGCTACGGTCCCGATGCCAAGAACACGCAACTGACGGGTCAGCTGTGGCACAAGGACACGGCCACTCGCATGGACGCCGTCGAGATAGCCGATGGACCCGTAGCTAACGAAGGTTTCGTGGCTCGACGGACGAACATCGTAAGGAATCGACTCGACGATATGATAGGCCGTCTCCACGTGGATCTCTTTCTGCAGGATAAATTCCTGATCAACGGCGTCGATGTCAAGATACGACTGGTGCATAGTAAGCCTGCTTTTGCACTTATGGCTGGTGGGGCCAACCCCGATTGCAAAATAAACATCGTCAATGCCACCTTGTTTACGACGATAGACTGCGCTCTGCCCGCGGCCTTCGTGTGCAACACCGACGACGGCGACGAACCGGGCGAACATTGGACGAACCGGGCGAACATAGCGCTGTACCTGGACGCCGACGGACGCGGCGATTACTTCTGCTCGTACGGTCTGCCGCCACGACACGCGGCGTTCCGCACCTTCCTGAACGAACATTGTTCCGAGTGGACTCATAATACCAAGAGGCTTCAGAATCCTATAACTAACGTTTGTGGAAAATATTGTGTAGCTTTTGTATTGCTTCGTTCTATTGGCATTCCGATGAGAACTTTTGTTAACATATTTGGCACCGATCTAGCAGCTAACGATTGCCGCGTATTCGATTGACTTAAACAGCTGCGATAGGGTAGACTGTATTATCGCTCATCATAGTAGTACATCGATTGAGCCTTTGGCGAGGTGGATGCACCACCCGTAAGCTCGCGACCTCTGGCGTGATGGTAAACATCGGCAAGTCGCCTCGTCATAAATCACCCTCGAGCCTCTGGCGAGGTGGAGACACCCCTAAGCTCGCGACCTCTGGCGTGATGGTCAACATCCGCAAGTCAAGTCATCAATCGTCATATTCATCGTAGTCGTAGTGGTGATATTACACGCTACCCTTGTTGTATCGTCATGCTGCTTGTGTTGATCAATAAAATACGTGTGCACTCGTACCATACCGTGTTGCGTTGGTTTCTCGTCTCCATTAGTCCCTTTGATCGTTGATAATTAATGACCCTATTCATAAAAACACTGCGTATGGGTCACTCCGTTAAGGTTCACCGCAAACGTCTATAGGTTGGGGTTACGACAGTTAGGGTTACGGCTAGGGTTAGGGTTAGCCACTGGCCACGTCAAAAAGTTACGATGGTTAGGGTTACCTCCAGTCGCTAGGAGGCGCTCTAGACGGTTAGGGTTATTTCCAGTCGCTATGGGGCGCTCTGGGGTTACGGATAAGGTTGTAGGTCGCCGCCAGGTGGCTCTCGGGATACCCAGAAGGCTCTGCGACCGGAAACCAGATGACCCTCCCAAACTAGTCCCCTCATTTGCTCGGTCATTGGAGCACATTAACTACTAACGGTGCTAGGAAGGCCGATAGGAAACCTCCGCTCTGTCCCTCGCCGACCTGCTGTTGCAGTAAGATGCGTCTTCTCCTGGCAGCTGGCGTTCGTCTCTGCGCCAACTCGCTTAATTTCGTCCTGTATTTACTCAAACGTCGCCTCTGTAATTCGCTCAATGGAATGTTCTTTTTTCATATGTTGTAGGCACACTCGGCTAGTGCACACAGCAGATCGGCGTCGGCGTTGACGATGATGGCCCTTCTCAGTTTGTTGCTCTTGTATATGTTCAGAGCCTCTATGCACAAAATGTGTCTCTTCACCAGATCAGACATGGTGCGAATGAAGAGACTGTCTACGCACTCGGTCTTTTTATACCTACGTACTGAACACTGTCGTCTGGAAAGATGGCCGTGAGAAGACGCATGTCCTCGGGCGTGTCCTGTTTGAGATCGACCAATAGATAGCCGTACGGTACCGACGTGGCATCTTTAAAAGCCTCTTGAACAAACTTGGCGCGCCCCGGATACATCTGCCGAGCCAAGTGCGACATCTGCGACGCATCACGAGGATTCTTGAACACCACCATGTACTGAGAATTCAGACTGATGGTACGACTCTCTTTGTTTTTAGGGAAAAGGTTCTGTACGAGATACAGCAGAGACGTGTTCCTGTGATGACTTTTTTAGTGAACAAGTTCGTGACCCGTTCGTCCGTTTCTGCCAGGTGAAGTGAGGTTCCTCGTCGACGAATCGAACATGCTCGCACTCGGCAACCCTTCCTCGAACCGTACGTCGATTAAGTCCATCGTTGCGTAAGCCTCTTTCCATTCTCCGTAACACCACGTGATCCGTTCGGGGGGTGGATCGATCATCGCAGCAGCGTGACGCAGCACACGCGTCACGAAAGTACTTTTACCGCATCCCGTCGGTCCGGCGACGATGCACGTGAAAGGATGTTTCCACCGTGCGTCCATGGTCACTTATGAAAGACGACCAGAGTGCATCGCCGTTTTCTACACGTCCACCGGACCTGTGCTCACCCCATCCTTGTGTACCACGCGTTTGGCGTAGAAGTAGGTGAGAGCCGCTCGCTCGCTCGCTCGCAGCAATTGCACGAGGAATGATAGTACTTGTATCGACCCATGTTCTTGTTCCTCAGAACGAAACCGTAACTGAGGTTAATATTGAACGCGTTGGTCTGTTCCTGGAACATGATCCTCAAAGGAGGCTCTAGGACGGTCGTGTCTAGCGTGGTTAATCTGTAATCGTACCTGCATTGGAGGGGACCTCTCGATACGCGGGTCATAATGGTCGACCAGTGATGTCGAACGACATCTAGCTGTTCCGTCGACAGAGTTTCGGAGAAGGGAAGTCGATCGGGTGGATCGATGGGATCTTCCTCGGTGATGAGTGGGTGGTGGGGTGGGGTACTGTCTTCTCTTTTTGATATCTTTGGTGATGGCGGCTCGGTGACGTTGGCACACGCGGTTCGTGCATGTCTGGTCAGGAGCCAACGTCTTTCGAACTTCCGTCCACATTTCTTATATATGTACACCGTGGTGTTCCTTCTACTACTACTACTACTACTACTACTACTACTACTACTACTACTACTACTACTACTACTACTACTACTACTACTACTACTACTACTACTACTACTACTACTACTACTACTACTACTACGACTACTACTACTACTACTACTACTACTACTACTACTACCACCACCACTACTACAACTACTACTACTACTAATACATATCGATCTTACGTGACGCTGTAGATGGCTCACTCTCTCGAACGTTGCACCGTATTTACATACGTATTTCGCTGTATAGTCGTGGTCGTTAGGTGGCACCACTGCTGGGGGCGCAAGGTCGCTACGTGGCACCACTGCTGGAGGCGCGACGGAGTACGAGTGGCTGTTCCAAGCTGGCGTCGAATGACTCTCCGCGTGTCGTCGTAGCTCCGCATACGTAGCGAGGCTGAGTCCGCATCATTGACGACATAGACGTCTTTTCATGGTGATGTCTGCATCTACAACTGAGAGGTCGCGGACCCTCAGTACATCTATATCGTGCGTGTGGGGTGGTGGTGGTATATATAATAAGACGTCAATTATATGCGTGAGGGGTGATGTATGATACGACAATGGCTACTATTGTCCAATATAATTGACTACGGGTTCCCTTTAGACTATGGAGGTGTGGTGTCACTACTAGGAATAATATAACAATGACAACACGTTCAATTCCTTATTTTTTGTCACTTTTATTAAATAGAATACATATGTTGTGTATGAAATATATATATATATATATATATATATATATATATATATATATATATATATATATATATATATATATATATATATATATATATATATATATATATATATATATATATATATATATATATATATATATATATATATATATATATATATATATATATATATATATATATATATATATATATATATATATATATATATATACTGTACTGGTATGAAGGGATATACTTATATAAATATATAAGATGATGATGACATATGACGGTTTGTGTGTTTGTTAATACCGCGACAGTGACCACTAGCTTACGAACGTTTACCGTCACGCCAGAGGCTAGTACGATATAATGGGCTTTTACACCACGACAGAGGTAACGTGAATGTTGAATTATATATATATATATAAGTCAGTCTCTTCATACGCAAAGGACACTATATATATATATATATATATATATATATATATATATATAGAATAAATATTCCGCAAGACAATAATATATGATAAGTAAAATTATACGAAATATATAGGATTAAAGAAAACAACGATATATAGGATTAAAGACAATAATATACGATAACAATTACTACTTACTAACTAAGTCTATATGTCATAGACGAAATACACCACAAGAATAAATATTCCACAAGACAATAATATATGATAAGTAAAATTATACGAAATATATAGGATTAAAGATAATAATGATATATAGGATTAAAGACAATAATATATGATAACAATTACTATTAATAACTAAATCTATGCAAAGGACACTATATATGTCATAGACAAACTACACCACAAGACAATAATATATGATAAGTAAAATTATACGAAATATATAGGTTTAAAGTCAATAATATATGATAACAATTACTACTTACTAACTAAGTCTACAGGAGGACTATGTCCCAGTGTGTGTGTGTGTGTGTGTGTGTGTGTGTGTGTGTGTGTGTGTGTGTGTGCGTGCGTGCGTGTGTGCGTGCGTGCGTGTGTTTGTGCGTGTGCGTGTGCGTGCGCGTGCGCGTGCGCGTGCGCGTGCGCGTGCGCGTGCGCGTGCGCGTGGGCGTGTGTGTTCATAGTAACCAAGGTTTGATGCATGCGATTTCTTGTATTAAGAATGTCTGCGTGTCCTCTGACAGCAGCCTCTCGGCCGCCTCAGGGCATATCTTATGGGTGGCTTCGGCCACTGTCAGAGGTGTATCTATGGTTCTATTCATTATGTGATGGGTCATCGCCTCCGTTAGCATAATGTTCGATTGTTCTGTGGTCAGTAGCGTCACGGGCGATGTCGGGCTGTATTGACAGCAGCACTCGCACGTTGATGAAGTGCGTGTTGGTGACGATGTTGGTGACAGCGGAGTGGATGGATGGTGGTGGTGGTGGTGTAGCCGGACTGAACGCGATCGACGTTGTTGGCGACGAAAGTAGTGGCGGTGGCGTCGCCATTGATGTCGACAACGGCGGTGGCGTCTATGCGTTGGATGGTGACGGTGCTGTCGTCGTCGTCGTCGTCATTGCTGTCGACGACGACGGTGGCGTCTGCGCTGGTGACGATGGGAGGAACGACGACGGTAGCGGTGGTGGTGTCATTGACAGCGTTACTGCTGCTGCTGCTGCTGCTTCTGCTGCTGCTGCTGCTGCTGATAGGCGGCGTTTTTTATTCAACACCAGTCGCAGATCGTTATCGGCTAACCGCGGCGTGACGCGTTTGCGTGACGCCGTCGTCGTCGTCGCCGCCTTCGTCACCGCCTTCTTCTCGTCGTCGTGCTCGTACGCCTTTCTTAGTTGTTCGAAACCGTTATGTATCTACCAACTGGAAAAAAGACACACCTGCTTAATCATTGTCAGTAACACCTGTTTCATCACTATAGGGCACGTCTTTGCAGTGATTGTCGATGTTAGTTCTTGTCGCCGCTAATTGTCGACACGCTCGTTCACGAACGTCTGCCGGCACAATGAGCGCCTCGTCATCAACGTCACAACTATTACTAGCAGGGCACGTATCTTTTTATTGACTAGCGATGGTATTTCTGACCTTCGCTACCATATCGAGACACCATTGCAGTTTCTCGAATCTCGCGAGAAAGGCTGTGACAACCAAACAGGACGACGGTACGTAATAGTCATCGTCCGACAGATCCAACAAATGAACCACCTCGCCACAGGTATAACGAACGCAGGCCTCGTCTACCGCTACATCGAATGTCTGTTGGTTCAACGTGGCATCCGTGCGATCCCATATTTTATATAGTCTACTTACCGTCTTCTGTATATCATCGCTGCTACTACTGCTGCTGTCTATGGTTATGACAGCAGCAGCAGCAGCAGCAGCGGCGGCAGCAGAGTTGGCAGCGACGATATGATGACCGTCGTCGTCACCCTCCATGTCTGACTACAAGGGTTGTGTGGATGCTAAGGAAGAGGAGAGGGGATATAGTGGTGATATGACGTTTTCATACGCGTCCAACCATTCTTGCACTTTTTCGACGCTGTCATTCATCGTCTCGCTGGTGCTGGCGGCATTCTCTTTGTCTTCCTACAAAATGAAGGCATACGTGTAGGCTACACAATACATATCACTTTATCACTTTATATCAAAAACTTTTCGTTTTATGACGTCTTATGTCCAATACCTATAAAGTCACTCTATCGCCCCGGTCCCGACGGCTTACGGCTGGGTAGGGTACCGCGGGCGAAAACGAGCCGAGGTTACGTTAAACGCGGTGAACTACTGTTACAGTTATCTCGCTCCTTGGGATCGGGGTGGCGGTCACGTTGGGGTAGCAGTCACTCCTTTAGGGTCAGGGTTCACCGCTGATGCTGTCAGGTTAGGGTCACGTCGCAATCCTGAAAAAGTTGGGGTTACGACGGTTAGGGTTACCTCCAGTCGCCAGGGGGCGCTCTATGGTTACGGGTCGCGCCAGGGGCGCTCAGGCTACCCAGAAGGCTGTGCGGCTGCGCGCGCAACCGGAAACGGAAGTGATTCATGGAGGTAGCGCTTTTGCTTGTTCATTTCCTCTCATAAACTAATGACGTCGTTTTAATCTCTGAAGATTTCGGCGACGGTTGCTCCTCCAGATTGATGCTGATGTTTGTGTGGCTGTAGACCGCGGATGAAACTATCACCAGACTGCCTGACGGTGGCAGCGCATTGTATTTTTTTGGTTCCGGATGGATTATCGTCATGCAATGGTGTCGCGATTCCTGCGCTTTATGGTATACGCATATCCGTCAGAATCGAACAGCTTGTCTCCTTCGCGATTAGAACTAGCGTTCACTATTCTATATGTCACGTCCGCAGTTTCAGGCGACGTGGGATGCTGGGACGGCACTAGATCACCTAAGGACGACTCATCAAAATGTGGTTGGCGCATGGTGACTGCTGGTTCGAGGTCGTCATATTCGGATTCCAAGCTGAGTCTGGTACTCTCATACACGGGTGTGCCGTGGGCGACGTTCGCGTTGTCTTTCTGCTGCACGAGTAAACAGAATCGATTTCAGAAAAATTACGTACAGTCCTCGAGTTGTGTCGATTGGGCCCACATGAGGCAGGTCACATCAGTGCCTGCGTCGCGTGTCACACCACGTCAATTAATACATCTTAAGAAAGACGACGTCACTGATGAGCGAAGTGGGTAGTAAGACTCGAACGCTTTTCCAAGTACGGCGCTACAAGCGTATATATATATATATATATATATATATATATATACTTTTCCAAGTACGGCGCTACAAGCGTATATATATATATATATATATATATATATATATATATATATATATATACTTTTCCAAGTACGGCGCTACAAGCGTATATATATATATATATATATATATATATATATTTATATATATATATATATATATATATATATATATATATATATATATATATATATATATATATATATATATATATATATATATATATATATATATATATATATATATATATACTTCGCTGAAGCCGCCCTGTGTGCATGCCAAGGACAACAGCACCAAGTATTCGCTGACGATGATGCACGGATCGTGTATTTCTCCCGAATAATCTCTTGCTTGCACATCATAGCTTTGTCTATGAAGAATAATCTCTATGGCTGTTGCCAAGCGAATATATAAGTGCAGGTCTTCAGTGTCGAAGGTGCCTAACGAGATGGCACGGTACATGCATTTACCATCACAAATGACGTTTCGTGGTGAGTACTCGTGCAGCTTCGTCAGGTCAAGCATACACAGAATGTGTGCTGACACTATATCTACGTTACTTGACTGGGTTCCATCTGTCGGGGTCGGTGCCTTCACGTACGTCTGCAGTAGCAGTTGTTCACTGCGGGCCTTTTTTATAAGAAGCGTAATATGTTTCATTTCTGCTGCAGAGATAAGACGAAAACAGATTTGAAACAATACGCATATCGATCAAAATATTTGCAGTAGGGGAGACTGGGGCTAGTCATTACACTACAACGCTTAACAGGTAAGGCTAGGAAAAATTCTGTAATTTAGTGATAAAGTAGGTAGAACTGCACTCCCAACCTGAGTCATCTGTATAATAACAGGACAATTTCAACCAAGACGTCTTTTACCCAGAGTAGCCCTGGGATATATTTACGTTTTACTCGTCGAACACTGCACTGCTTCATGGGAAAAATGACAGGGATGTATCTAACATTGTCAAGCTGCACAAAGACAGTGATACAAGGGAAGGAACAAGGGGTCATAGTTTGACATTGTTTCTAGCACGTGCTCTTACAAATGTTAGAAAAGAAACTTCTCACTTAGAGTTACTAGATTATGGAATAATCTTCCAGAAGTAGTCGTACCTGCCCCAAGTGTCAACTCATTTAAAAACCGTCTAGATAGACATTGGAGTACTGAGGAATTGTTCTACAACTACAAAGCCGCCTTGCCAGGAAGTCGTAGAGCATTCCAATGGAAAGTTGAAGATCTGACCTCCGAGGCCACCGCCTACGGTCATGAAGAGCCTAAGTAAACCTAAGTAAGTATTATATAAACAATGGCTGACCCGTTATTCAACCATGGGTATCATCAAGATGGCCTCCAGTACAGGATCCATATCTAGGTGAGCGAGACGAGGGAGATACTTTACATGAGGAAATAACATAAAACAAGACATACATTACATGTATACTGAACGGGAATATGGATTGTGTCTAATCCTGGTACTTGCGTGCTGTTTCGTCATCACATCTTCAACTTAGTGCCATTTCCATAGTCAACCACACGTTCAGATACAAGACATCTATTTATAGCATATAAAGTTGTGTATTACAGTGTCTTGTTTTCTTCAACTTGTTTGTGACAGTGTCTTGTTGTCTGCAGTATGTGTTTGACAATGTCTTGTTTTCTGCAGTTTGTGTGTGACAGTGTCTTTCTTCTACAGTTGATGTATAACAGTGTATTGTTTTCTTCAATTGTGTGTGACAGTGTCTTGTTGTCTGCAGTTCGTGTGTGACAATGTCTTGTTTTATGTGGTTTTGTGTGACAGTGTCTTGTTTTCTTCAAGTTGTGTTTGACATTGTCTTGTTGTCTGCAGTTTGTGTGTGACAATGTCTTGTTTTCTGCAGTTTGTGTGTGTGACAGTGTCTTTCTTCTACAGTTTGTGTATGACAGTTTCTTGTTTTCTTCAAGTTGTGTGTGGCAGTGGCTAGTTTTCTGCAGTTTGGGTGTGACACTTTTCTTCAACTTGTTTGTGACAGTGTCTTGTTGTCTGCAGTATGTGTTTGACAATGTCCTGTTTTCTGCAGTTTGTGTGTGACAGTGTCTTTCTTCTACAGTTGATGTATAACAGTGTATTGTTTTCTTCAATTGTGCGTGACAGTGTCTTGTTGTCTGCAGTTCGTGTGTGACAATATCTTGTTTTCTGTGGTTTTTGTGTGACAGTGTCTTGTTTTCTTCAAGTTGTGTTTGACATTGTCTTGTTGTCTGCAGTTTGTGTGTGACAATGTCTTGTTTTCTGCAGTTTGTGTGTGACAGTGTCTTGTTTTCTTCAAGTTGTGTGTGACAGTGCCTTGTTTTCTTCAAGTTGTGTTTGACAATGTCTTGTTTTCTGCCGTTTTTGTGTGACAGTGTCTTGTTTTCTGTGGTTTGTGTGTGACAGTGTCTTGTTTTCTTAAAGTTGTGTTTAACATTGTCTTGTTTTCTTCAAGTTGTGTGTGACAGTGTCTTGTTTTCTGCAGTTTGGATGTGACAGTGTCTTGTTTTCTGTGGTTTTTGTGTGACAATGTCTTGTTATCTTCAAGTTGTTTGTGATAGTTTCTTGATTTTGTGAGTTTTGTCCATCATTTTGTTAGTTTGTCCTCCATTTTGTTAGTTTGTCCACCATTTTGTTAGTTTTGTCCATCATTTTGTTAGTTTGTCCACCATTTCGTTAGTTTGTCCACCATTTTTTTAGTTTTTTAAAGATTATGTTAGTTTGTCCATCATTTTGTTAGTTTGTCCACCATTTTGTTAGTTTTTCCATCATTTTGTTAGTTTTGTCCATCATTTTGTTAGTTTGTCCACCATTTCGTTAGTTTGTCCATCATTTTGTTAGTTCGTCCACCATTTTGTTAGTTTTGTTAACCATTTTGTTAGTTTGTCTATAATTTTGTTAGTTTGTCCACAATTTCGTTAGATTGTCCACCATTTTGTTAATTTGGCCACCATTTTGTTAGTTTGTCCACCATTTTGTTAGTTTGTCCATCATTTTGTTAGTTTTTTCCCCGTTTTGTTCAGGTTGTGTGTGACAGTGTCTTGTTGTCTGCGGTTTTTGTGTGACAATGTCTTGTTGTCTCCAGGTTGTGTGTGGCAGTGTCTTGTTGTCTGCAGTTTGTGTGTGACAGTGTCTATTTTTGTACAGTTTGTGAGTGAAAGTGTCTTGTTTTCTTCAAGTTGTGTGTGACAATGTCTTGTTGTCTCCAGGTTTTGTGTGACAATGTCTTGGTTTCTTCAAGTTATGTGTGACAATTTCTTGTTGCCTGCAGTTTGTGTGTGACAGTGTCTTGTTTTCTTCAACTTGTGTGTGATAGTTTCTCGTTGTCTTCAGTTTGTGTGTGACAATGTCTTGTTTTCTGAAGTTTGTGTGTGACAGTGTCTTTCTTCTACAGTTTGTGTATGACAGTGTCTTGTTTTCTTCAAGTTGTGTGTGACAGTGTCTTGTTGTCTGCAGTTTGTGTGTGACAGTGTCTTGTTTTTTTTTGGTTTTTGTGTGACAGTGTCTTGTTTTCTTCAAGTTGTGTTTGACATTGTCTTGTTGTCTGCAGTTTGTGTGTGACAATGTCTTGTTTTCTGCAGTTTGTGTGTGACAGTGTCTTGTTTTCTTCAAGTTGTGTGTGACAGTGCCTTGTTTTCTTCAAGTTGTGTGTGACAATGTCTTGTTTTCTGCCGTTTTTGTGTGACAATGTCTTGTTTTCTGTGGTTTGTGTGTGACAGTGTCTTGTTTTCTTCAAGTTGTGTTTAACATTGTCTTGTTTTCTTCAAGTTGTGTGTGACAGTGTCTTGTTTTCTGCAGTTTGGATGTGACAGTGTCTTGTTTTCTGTGGTTTTTGTGTGACAATGTCTTGTAATCTTCAAGTTGTTTGTGATAGTGTCTTGGTTTTGTGAGTTTTGTCCATCATTTTGTTAGTTTGTCCACCATTTTGTTAGTTTTGTCCATCATTTTGTTAGTTTGTCCACCATTTCGTTAGTTTGTCCACCATTTTGTTAGTTTTTTAAAGATTTTATTAGTTTGTCCATCATTTTGTTAGTTTTTCCATCATTTTGTTAGTTTTGTCCATCATTTTGTTAGTTTGTCCACCATTTCGTTAGTTTGTCCATCGTTTTGTTAGTTCGTCCACAATTTTGTTAGTTTTGTTAACCATTTTGTTAGTTTGTCCATAATTTTGTTAGTTTGTCCACCATTTCGTTAGATTGTCCACCATTTTGTTAGTTTGGCCAACATTTTGTTAGTTTGTCCACCATTTTGTTAGTTTTTTCCATCATTTTGTTAGTTTTTTCACCGTTTTGTTCAGGTTGTGTGTGACTGTGTCTTGTTGTCTGCGGTTTTTGTGTGACAATGTCTTGTTGTCTCCAGGTTGTGTGTGGCAGTGTCTTGTTGTCTGCAGTTTGTGTGTGACAGTGTCTATTTTTGTACAGTTTGTGTGAGAAAGTGTCTTGTTTTCTTCAAGTTGTGTGTGACAATGTTTTGTTGTCTCCAGGTTTTGTGTGACAGTGTCTTGGTTTCTTCAAGTTATGTGTGACAGTGTCTTCTTGTCTGCAGTTTGTGTGTGAGAGTGTCTTGTTTTTTTCAACTTGTGTGTAATAGTGTCTCGTTATCTTCAGTTTGTGTGTGACAACGTCTTGTTTTCTGAAGTTTGTGTGTGACAGTGTCTTTCTTCTACAGTTTGTGTATGACAGTGTCTTGTTTTCTTCAAGTTGTGTGTGAAAGTGCCTTGTTGTCTGCAGTTCTTTTGTGACAATGTCTTGTTTTATGTGGTTTGTGTGTGGCAGTGTCTTGTTTTCTTCAAGTTGTGTTTGACATTGTCTTGTTGTCTGCAGTTTGTGTGTGACAATGTCTTGTTGTCTGCAGTTTGTGTGTGACAGTGTCTTGTTTTCTTCAAGTTGTGTGTGACAGTGTCTTGTTTTCTTCAACTTGTGTGTGACAGTGTCTTGTTTTCTGCCGTTTGTATGTGACAATGTCTTGTTTTCTGTGGTTTTTGTGTGACAATGTCTTGTTTTCTTCAAGTTGTGTTTGACAGTGTCTTGGTTTCTTCAAGGTATGTGTGACCGTGTCTTGTTGTCTGCAGTTTGTGTGTGACCGTGTCTTGTTTTCTTCAAGTTGTGTGTGACAGTGTCTTGTTGTCTCCAGGTTGTGGGTGACAGTTTCTTGTTTTCTTCAAGTTGTGTATTACAGTGTCTTGTTTTCTTCAACTTGTTTGTGACAGTGTCTTGTTGTCTGCAGTATGTGTTTGACAATGTCTTGTTTTCTGCAGTTTGTGTGTGAGAGTGTCTTTCTTCTACAGTTGATGTATAACAGTGTATTGTTTTCTTCAATTGTGCGTGACAGTGTCTTGTTGTCTGCAGTTCGTGTGTGACAATATCTTGTTTTCTGTGGTTTTTGTGTGACAGTGTCTTGTTTTCTTCAAGTTGTGTTTGACATTGTCTTGTTGTCTGCAGTTTGTGTGTGACAATGTCTTCTTGTCTGCAGTTTGTGTGTGAGAGTGTCTTCTTTTTTTCAACTTGTGTGTGATAGTTTCTCGTTATCTTCAGTTTGTGTGTGACAACGTCTTGTTTTCTGAAGTTTGTGTGTGACAGTGTCTTTCTTCTACAGTTTGTGTATGACAGTGTCTTGTTTTCTTCAAGTTGTGTGTGAAAGTGCCTTGTTGTCTGCAGTTCTTTTGTGACAATGTCTTGTTTTATGTGGTTTGTGTGTGGCAGTGTCTTGTTTTCTTCAAGTTGTGTTTGACATTGTCTTGTTGTCTGCAGTTTGTGTGTGACAATGTCTTGTTGTCTGCAGTTTGTGTGTGACAGTGTCTTGTTTTCTTCAAGTTGTGTGTGACAGTGTCTTGTTTTCTTCAACTTGTGTGTGACAGTGTCTTGTTTTCTGCCGTTTGTATGTGACAATGTCTTGTTTTCTGTGTTTTTGTGTGACAATGTCTTGTTTTCTTCAAGTTGTGTTTGACAGTGTCTTGGTTTCTTCAAGTTATGTGTGACCGTGTCTTGTTGTCTGCAGTTTGTGTGTGACCGTGTCTTGTTTTCTTCAAGTTGTGTGTGACAGTGTCTTGTTGTCTCCAGGTTGTGTGTGACAGTTTCTTGTTTTCTTCAAGTTGTGTATAACAGTGTCTTGTTTTCTTCAACTTGTTTGTGACAGTGTCTTGTTGTCTGCAGTATGTGTTTGACAATGTCTTGTTATCTGCAGTTTGTGTGTGACAGTGTCTTTCTTCTACAGTTGATGTATAACAGTGTATTGTTTTCTTCAATTGTGCGTGACAGTGTCTTGTTGTCTGAAGTTTGTGTGTGACAATATCTTGTTTTCTGTGGTTTTTGTGTGACAGTGTCTTGTTTTCTTCAAGTTGTGTTTGACATTGTCTTGTTGTCTGCAGTTTGTGTGTGACAATGTCTTGTTTTCTGCAGTTTGTGTGTGACAGTGTCTTGTTTTCTTCAAGTTGTGTGTGACAGTGTCTTGTTTTCTTCAAGTTGTGTTTGACAATGTCTTGTTTTCTGCCGTTTTTGTGTGACAGTGTCTTGTTTTCTGTGGTTTGTGTGTGACAGTGTCTTGTTTTCTTAAAGTTGTGTTTAACATTGTCTTGTTTTCTTCAAGTTGTGTGTGAGAGTGTCTTGTTTTCTGCAGTTTGGATGTGACAGTGTCTTGTTTTCTGTGGTTTTTGTGTGACAATGTCTTGTTATCTTCAAGTTGTTTGTGATAGTTTCTTGATTTTGTGAGTTTTGTCCATCATTTTGTTAGTTTGTCCTCCATTTTGTTAGTTTGTCCACCATTTTGTTAGTTTTGTCCATCATTTTGTTAGTTTGTCCACCATTTCGTTAGTTTGTCCACCATTTTTTTAGTTTTTTAAAGATTTTGTTAGGTTGTCCATAATTTTGTTAGTTTGTCCACCATTTTGTTAGTTTTTCCATCATTTTGTTAGTTTTGTCCATCATTTTGTTAGTTTGTCCACCATTTCGTTAGTTTGTCCATCATTTTGTTAGTTCGTCCACCATTTTGTTAGTTTTGTTAACCATTTTGTTAGTTTGTCCATAATTTTGTTAGTTTGTCCACCATTTCGTTAGATTGTCCACCATTTTGTTAGTTTGGCCACCATTTTGTTAGTTTGTCCACCATTTTGTTAGTTTGTCCATCATTTTGTTAGTTTTTTCACCGTTTTGTTCAGGTTGTGTGTGACAGTGTCTTGTTGTCTGCGGTTTTTGTGTGACAATGTCTTGTTGTCTCCAGGTTGTGTGTGGCAGTGTCTTGTTGTCTGCATTTTTTTTGTGTGACAGTGTCTATTTTTGTACAGTTTGTGAGTGAAAGTGTCTTGTTTTCTTCAAGTTGTGTGTGACAATGTCTTGTTGTCTCCAGGTTTTGTGTGACAATGTCTTGGTTTCTTCAAGTTATGTGTGACAGTGTCTTGTTGCCTGCAGTTTGTGTGTGACAGTGTCTTGTTTTCTTCAACTTGTGTGTGATAGTTTCTCGTTGTCTTCAGTTTGTGTGTGACAATGTCTTGTTTTCTGAAGTTTGTGTGTGACAGTGTCTTTCTTCTACAGTTTGTGTATGACAGTGTCTTGTTTTCTTCAAGTTGTGTGTGAAAGTGCCTTGTTGTCTGCAGTTCGTGTGCGACAATGTCTTGTTTTTTTTGGTTTGTGTATGACAGTGTCTTGTTTTCTTCAAGTTGTGTTTGACATTGTCTTGTTGTCTGCAGTTTGTGTGTGACAATGTCTTGTTTTCTGCAGTTTGTGTGTCACAGTGTCTTGTTTTCTTCAAGTTGTGTGTGACATTGTCTTATTTTCTTCAAGTTGTGTGTGACAATGTCTTGTTTTTTTAAAGTTGTTTGTGATAGTGTCTTGATTTTGTGAGTTTTGTCCATCATTTTGTTAGTTTTCCACCATTTTGTTTGTTTGTTCACCATTTTGTTAGTTTTGTCCATCATTTTGTTAATTTGTCCAAAATTTCGTTAGTTTTTTCACCATTTTTTTAGTTTTTTTAAGATTTTGTAAGTTTGTCCATCATTTTGGTAGTTTGTCCACCATTTTGTTAGTTTGTCCACCATTTCATTAGTTTGTCCATCATTTTGTTAGTTTGTCCACCATTTTTTTATTTTGTTAACCATTTTATTAGTTTGTCCATCGTTTTGTTAGTTTGTCCACAATTTCGTTAGATTGTCCACCATTTTGTTAGTTTGGGCACCATTTTATTAGTTTGTCCACCATTTTGTTAGTTTTTTCCATCATTTTGTTAGTTTGTCCACCATTTTGTTAGTTTGTCCATCATTTTTGTTAGTTTTTTCACCGTTTTGTTCAGGTTGTGTGTGACAGTGTCTTGTTTTCTGCGGTTTTTGTGTGACAATGTCTTGTTGTCTCCAGGTTGTGTGTGGCAGTGTCTTGTTGTCTTCAGGTTGTGTGTAACAGTGTCTTGGTTTCTTCAAGTTATGTTTGACAGTGTCTTGTTGTCTGCAGTTTGTGTGTGACAGTGTCTTGTTTTCTTCAATTTGTGTGTGATAGTTTCTCGTTGTCTTCAGTTTGTGTGTGACAATGTCTTGTTTTCTGAAGTTTGTGTGTGACAGTGTCTTTCTTCTACAGTTTGTGTATGACAGTGTCTTGTTTTCTTCAAGTTGTGTGTGAAAGTGCCTTGTTGTCTGCAGTTCGTGTGTGACAATGTCTTGTTTTTTTTGGTTTGTGTATTACAGTATCTTGTTTTCTTCAAGTTGTGTTTGACATTGTCTTGTTGTCTGCAGTTTGTGTGTGACAATGTCTTGTTTTCTGCAGTCTGTGTGTCACAGTGTCTTGGTTTCTTCAAGTTATGTGTGACAGTGTCTTGTTGTCTGCAGTTTGTGTGTGACAGTGTCTTGTTTTCTTCAAGTTGTGTTTAACATTGTCTTGTTTTCTTCAAGTTGTGTTTGACATTGTCTTGTTGTCTGCAGTTTGTGTGTGACAATGTCTTGTTTTCTGCAGTTTGTGTGTGACATTGTCTTATTTTCTTCAAGTTGTGTGTGACAATGTCTTGTTTTCTTCAAGTTGTTTGTGATTGTGTCTTGATTTTGTGAGTTTTGTCCACCATTTTGTTAGTTTTCCAACAATTTTTTTTTTGTTCACCATTTTGTTAGTTTTGTCCATCATTTTGTTAATTTGTCCAAAATTTCGTTAGTTTGTTCACCATTTTGTTAGTTTTTCCAAGATTTTGTTAGTTTGTCCATCATTTTGTTAGTTTGTCCACCATTTTGTTAGTTTGTCCACCATTTCATTAGTTTGTCCATCATTTTGTTAGTTTGTCCACCATTTTTTTATTTTGTTAACCATTTAATTAGTTTGTCCATCGTTTTGTTAGTTTGTCCACAATTTCGATAGATTGTCCACCATTTTGTTAGTTTGGCCACCATTTTATTAGTTTGTCCACCATTTTGTTAGTTTTTTCCATCATTTTGTTAGTTTGTCCACCATTTTGTTAGTTTGTCCATCATTTTTGTTAGTTTTTTCACCGTTTTGTTCAGGTTGTGTGTGACAGTGTCTTGTTGTCTGCTGTTTTTGAGTGACAATGTCTTGTTGTCTCCAGGTTGTGTGTGGCAGTGTCTTGTTGTCTTCAGGTTGTGTGTGACAGTGTCTTGTTGTCTCCAGGTTGTGTGTGATAGTGTCTTGTTGTCTGCAGTTTGTGTGTGACAGTGTCTATTTTTGTACAGTTTGTGTGTGACAGTGTCTTGTTTTCTTCAAGTTGTGTTTGACAGTGTCTTGGTTTCTTTAAGTTATGTGTGACAGTGTCTTGTTGTCTGCAGTTTGTGTGTGAAAGTGTCTTGTTTTCTTCAAGTTGTGTATTACAGTGTCTTGTTTTCTTCAACTTGTTTGTGACAGTGTCTTGTTGTCTGCAGTATATGTTTGACAATGTCTTGTTTTCTGCAGTTTGTGTGTGACAGTGTCTTTCTTCTACAGTTGATGTATAACAGTGTATTGTTTTCTTCAATTGTGTGTGACAGTGTCTTGTTGTCTGCAGTTCGTGTGTGACAATGTCTTGTTTTCTGCAGTTTGTGTGTAACAGTGTCTTGTTTTCTTCAAGTTGTGTGTGACAATGTCTTGTTTTCTGCCGTTTTTGTGTGACAGTGTCTTGTTTTCTGTGGTTTGTGCGTGACAGTGTCTTGTTTTCTTCAAGTTGTGTTTAACATTGTCTTGTTTTCTTCAAGTTTTGTGTGACAGTGTCTTGTTTTCTGCAGTTTGGATGTGACAGTGTCTTGTTTTCTGTGGTTTTTGTGTGACAATGTCTTGTAATCTTCAAGTTGTTTGTGATAGTGTCTTGATTTTGTGAGTTTTGTCCATCATTTTGTTAGTTTTTCCACCATTTTGTTAGTTTTGTCCATCATTTTGTTAGTTTGTCCACCATTTCGTTAGTTTGTCCATCGTTTTGTTAGTTCGTCCACCATTTTGTTAGTTTTGTTAACCATTTTGTTAGTTTGTCCATAATTTTGTTAGTTTGTCCACCATTTTGTTAGATTGTCCACCATTTTGTTAGTTTGGCCAACATTTTGTTAGTTTGTCCACCATTTTGTTAGTTTGTCCATCATTTTGTTAGTTTTTTCACCGTTTTGTTCAGGTTGTGTGTGACAATGTCTTGTTGTCTGCGGTTTTTGTGTGACAATGTCTTGTTGTCTCCAGGTTGTGTGTGGCAGTGTCTTGTTGTCTGCAGTTTGTGTGCGACAGTGTCTATTTTTGTACAGTTTGTGTGTGAAAGTGTCTTGTTTTCTTCAAGTTGTGTGTGACAATGTTTTGTTGTCTCCAGGTTTTGTGTGACAGTGTCTTGGTTTCTTCAAGTTATGTGTGACAGTGTCTTCTTGTCTGCAGTTTGTGTGTGACAGTGTCTTGTTTTTTTCAACTTGTGTGTGATAGTGTCTCGTTATCTTCAGTTTGTGTGTGACAACGTCTTGTTTTCTGAAGTTTGTGTGTGACAGTGTCTTTCTTCTACAGTTTGTGTATGACAGTGTCTTGTTTTCTTCAAGTTGTTTGTGATAGTGTATTGATTTTGTGAGTTTTGTTCATCATTTTGTTAGTTTGTCCACCATTTTGTTAGTTTGTTCACCATTTTGTTAGTTTTTTCAATCATTTTGTTAATTTGTCCAAAATTTCGTTAGTTTGTTCACCATTTTGTTAGTTTTTCCAAGATTTTGTTAGTTTGTCCATCATTTTGTTAGTTTGTCCACCATTTTGTTAGTTTGTTCATCATTTTGTTAGTTTTGTCCATCATTTTGTTAGTTTGTCCACCATTTCTTAGTTTGTCCATCATTTTGTTAGTTTGTCCACCATTTCGTTAATTTGTCCACCATTTTGTTAGTTTTTTCCATCATTTTGTTAGTTTATCCACCATTTTGTTAGTTTGTCCATCATTTTGTTAGTTTGTTCACCGTTTTGTTCAGGTTGTGTGTGACAGTGTCTTGTTGTCTGCGGTTTTTGTGTGACAATGTCTTGTTGTCTCCAGGTTGTGTGTGCCAGTGTCTTGTTGTCTTCAGGTTGTGTGTGACAGTGTCTTGTTGTCTCCAGGTTGTGTGTGATAGTGTCTTGTTGTCTGCAGTTTTTGTGTGACAGTGTCTATTTTTGTACAGTTTGTGTGTGACAGTGTCTTGTTTTCTTCAAGTTGTGTGTGACAGTGTCTTGTAGTCTCCAAGTTTTGTGTGACAGTCTCTTGTTTTCTTCAAGTTGTGTTTGACAGTGTCTTGGTTTCTTCAAGTGATGTGTGACAATGTCTTGTTGTCTGCAGATTGTGTGTGACAGTGTCTTCTTTTCGTCAACTTATGTGTGACAGTGTCTTGTTGTCTTCAGTTTGTGTGTGACAATGTCTTGTTTTCTGCTGTTTGTGTGTGACAGTGTCTTTCTTCTACAGTTTGTGTATAACAGTGTATTGTTTTCTTCAATTGTGTGTGACAGTGTCTTGTTGTCTGCAGTTCGTATGTGACAATGTCTTGTTTTCTGTGGTTTGTGTGTGACAGAGTCTTGTTTTCTTTAAGTTGTGTTTGACATTGTCTTGTTGTCTGCAGTTTGTGTGTGACAATGTCTTGTTTTCTGCAGTTTTTGTGTGACAGTGTCTTGTTTTCTGTAGTTTGTGTAGGACAATGTCTTGTTTTCTTCAAGTTGTTTATGATAGTGTCTTGATTTTGTGAGTTTTGTCCATCGTTTTGTTAGTTTGTCCACCATTTTGTTAGTTTGTCCATCATTTTGTTAGTTTTGTCCATCATTTTATTAGTTTGTCCACCATTTCGTTAGTTTGTCCACCATTTTGTTAGTTTTTCCAAGATTTTGTTAGATTTTCCTTCATTTTGTTAGTTCTGTCCATCATTTTGTTAGTTTGTCCATCATTTTGTTAGTTTGTCCACCATTTTGTTAGTTTTGTTAACAAATTTGTTACTTTGTCCATCATTTTGTTAGTTTGTCCACCATTTCGTTAGATTGTCCGCCATTTTGTTAGTTTGGACACCATTTTGTTAGTTTGTCCACCATTTTGTTAGTTTTGTCCATCATTTTGTTAGTTTGTCAATCATTTTGTTAGTTTGTCCATTATTTTGTTAGTTTGTTCACCGTTTTGTTCAGGTTGTATGTGACAGTGTCTTGTTGTCCGCGGTTTTTGTTAGAGAGTGTCTTGGTTTCTTCAAGTTGTGTGTGACAGTGTCTTGTTTTCTTCAAATTGTGTGTGACAGTGTCTTGTTGTCTGCAGTATGTGTCTGACAATGTCTTGTTTTCTGCAGTTTGTGTCTGACAGTGTCTTTCTTCTACAGTTTGTGTATAACAGTGTACTGTTTTCTTCAATTGTGTGTGACAGTGTCTTGTTGTCTGCAGTTCATGTGTTACAATGTCTTTTTTTCTGTGGTTTGTGTGTGACAGTGTCTTCTTTTCTTCAAGTTGTGTTTGACATTGTCTTGTTGTCTGCAGTTAGTGTGTGACAATGTCTTGTTTTCTGCAGTTTGTGTGTGACCGTGTCTTGTTTTCTTCAAGTTTTGGGTGACAGTGTCTTGTTTTCTTCAAGTTGTGTGTGACAGTGTCTTGATTTCTGCAGTTTGTGTGTGACAGTGTCTTGTTTTCTGTGGTTTGTGTGTGACAATGTCTTGTTTTCTTCAAGTTGTTTCTGATAGTGTCTTGATTTTGTGAGTTTTGTCCATCATTTTGTTAGTTTGTCCACCATTTCGTTAGTTTGTCCATCATTTTGTTAGTTTGTCCACCATTTTGTTAATTTTGTTAACCATTTCGTTAGATTGTCCATCATTTTGTTAGTTTGTCCATCATTTTGTTAGTTTGTCCACCATTTTGTTAGTTTTGTTAACAAATTTGTTACTTTGTCCATCATTTTGTTAGTTTGTCCACCATTTCGTTAGATTGTCCGCCATTTTGTTAGTTTGGACACCATTTTGTTAGTTTGTCCACCATTTTGTTAGTTTTGTCCATCATTTTGTTAGTTTGTCAATCATTTTGTTAGTTTGTCCATTATTTTGTTAGTTTGTTCACCGTTTTGTTCAGGTTGTATGTGACAGTGTCTTGTTGTCCGCGGTTTTTGTTAGAGAGTGTCTTGGTTTCTTCAAGTTGTGTGTGACAGTGTCTTGTTTTCTTCAAATTGTGTGTGACAGTGTCTTGTTGTCTGCAGTATGTGTCTGACAATGTCTTGTTTTCTGCAGTTTGTGTCTGACAGTGTCTTTCTTCTACAGTTTGTGTATAACAGTGTACTGTTTTCTTCAATTGTGTGTGACAGTGTCTTGTTGTCTGCAGTTCGTGTGTTACAATGTCTTTTTTTCTGTGGTTTGTGTGTGACAGTGTCTTCTTTTCTTCAAGTTGTGTTTGACATTGTCTTGTTGTCTGCAGTTAGTGTGTGACAATGTCTTGTTTTCTGCAGTTTGTGTGTGACCGTGTCTTGTTTTCTTCAAGTTTTGGGTGACAGTGTCTTGTTTTCTTCAAGTTGTGTGTGACAGTGTCTTGATTTCTGCAGTTTGTGTGTGACAGTGTCTTGTTTTCTGTGGTTTGTGTGTGACAATGTCTTGTTTTCTTCAAGTTGTTTCTGATAGTGTCTTGATTTTGTGAGTTTTGTCCATCATTTTGTTAGTTTGTCCACCATTTCGTTAGTTTGTCCATCATTTTGTTAGTTTGTCCACCATTTTGTTAATTTTGTTAACCATTTCGTTAGATTGTCCACCATTTTGGTAGTTTGGCCACCATTTTGTTAGTTTGTCCACCATTTTGTTAGTTTTTTCCATCATTTTGTTTGTTTGTTCACCGTTTTGTTCAGGTTGTGTGTGACAGTGTCTTGTTGCCTACGGTTTTTGAGTGACAATGTCTTTTTGTCTTCAGGTTTTATGTGGCAGTGTCTTGTTGTCTTCGGTTGTGTGCGACAGTGTCTTGTTGTCTCCAGGTTGTATGTGATAGTGTCTTGTTGTCTGCAGTTTGTGTGTGACAGTATCTATTTTTGTACAGTTTGTGTGTGACAGTGTCTTGTTTTCTTCAAGTTGTGTTTGACAGTGTCTTGGCTTCTTCAAGTTATGTGTGACAGTGTCTTATTGTCTGCAGTCTGTGTGTGACAGTCTCTTGTTGTCTCCAAGTTGTGTGTGACAGTGTCTTCTTTTCTTCAAGTTGTGTTTGACAGTGTCTTGGTTTCTTCAAGTTTTGTGTGACAGTGTCTTGTTTTCTTCAACTTGTTTGTGACAGTGTCTTGTTGTCTGCAGTATGTGTCTGACAATGTCTTGTTTTCTGCAGTTTGCGTCTGACAGTGTCATTCTTCTACAGTTTGTGTATAACAGTGTATTGTTTTCTTCAATTGTGTGTGACAGTGTCTTGTTGTCTGCAGTTCGTGTGTGACAATGTCTTGGTTTCTGTGGTTTGTGTGTGACAGTGTCTTCTTTTCTTCAAGTTGTGTTTGACATTGTCTTGTTGTCTGCAGTTTGTGTGTGACAATGTCTTGTTTTCTGCAGTTTGTGTGTGACCGTGTCTTGTTTTATTCAAATTGTGGGTGACAGTGTCTTGTTTTCTTCAAGTTGTGTGTGAGAGTGTTTTGATTTCTGCAGTTTGTGTGTGACAGTGTCTTGTTTTCTGTGGTATGTGTGTGACAATGTCTTGTTTTATTCAAGTTGTTTGTGATAGTGTCTTGATTTTGTGAGTTTTGTCCATCATTTTGTTAGTTTGTCCACTATTTTGTTAGTTTGTTCACCATTTTGTTAGTTTTGTCCATCATTTTGTTAATTTGTCCAAAATTTCGTTAGTTTGTTCACCATTTTGTAAGTTTTTCCAAGATTTTGTTAGTTTGTCCATCATTTTGTTAGTTTGTCCACCATTTTGTTAGTTTCTCCATCATTTTGTTAGTTTTGGCCATCATTTTGTTAGTTTGTCCACCATTTCGTTAGTTTCTCCATCATTTTGTTAGTTTGTCCACCATTTCGTTAGTTTGTCCATCATTTTTTAGTATGTCCACCATTTTGTTAATTTTGTTTACCATTTTTTTAGTTTGTCCATCATTTTGTTAGTTTGTCGACCATTTCGATAGATTTTCCACCATTTTGGTAATTTGGCCACCATTTTGTTAGTTTGTCCACCATTTTGTTAGTTTTATCCATCATTTTGTTAGTTTGTCCACCATTTTGTTTGTTTGTCCGTCATTTTGTTAGTTTGTTCACCGTTTTGTTCAGTTGTGTGTGACAGTGTCTTGTTGTCTGCGGTTTTTGTGTGACAATGTCTTGTTGTCTCCAGGTTTTATGTGGCAGTTTCTTGTTTTCTTCAGGTTGTGTGCGACAATGTCTTGTTGTCTCCAGGTTGTGTGTGATAGTGTCTTGTTGTCTGCAGTTTGTGTGTGACAGTGTCTATTTTTGTACAGTTTATGTGTGACAGTGTCTTGTTTTCTTCAAGTTGTGTTTGACAGTGTCTTGGCTTCTTCAAGTTATGTGTGATAGTGTCTTGTTGTCTGCAGTTTGTGTGTGACAGTCTCTTGTTGTCTCCAGGTTGTGTGTGACAGTGTCTTGTTTTCTCTGGTATGTGTGTGAAAATGTCTTGTTTTCTTCAAGTTGTTTGTGATAGTGTCTTGATTTTGTGTGTTTTTGTCCATCATTTTGTTAGTTTGTCCACCTTTTTTAGTTTGTCCACCATTTCGTTACATTGTCCACCATTTTTTTTAGTTTGGCCACCATTTTGTTAGTTTGTCCACAATTTTGTTAGTTTTGTCCATCATTTTGTTAATTTGTCCACCATTTTGTTAGTTTGTTCATCATTTTGTTAGTTTGTTCACCGTTTTGTTCAGGTTGTGTGTGACAGTGTCTTGTTGTCTGCGGTTTTTGTGTGACAATGTCTAGTTTTCTCCAGGTTGTGTGTGACAGTGTCTTGTTGTCTTCAGGTTGTGTGTGACAGTGTCTTGTTGTCTCCAGGTTATGTGTGATAGTGTCTTGTTGTCTGCGGTTTGTATTTGACAGTGTCTTGTTGTCTGCAGTTTGTGTGTGACAGTGTCTTGTTTTCTTCAAGTTGTGTGTGACAATGTCTTGTTTTCTTCAACTTGTGTGTGACAGTGTCTTGTTGTCTGCAGTATGTGTTTGACAGTGTCTTGTTTTCTGCAGTTTGTGTGTGACAGTGTCTTTATTCTACAGTTTGTGTAAACAGTGTATTGTTTTCTTCAATTGTGTTTGACAGTGTCTTGTTATCTGCAGTTCGTGTGTGACAATGTCTTGTTTTCTGTGGTTTGTTTGTGACAGTGTCTTGTTTTCTTCAAGTTGTGTTGGACATTGTCTTGTTATCTGCAGTTTGTGTGTGACAATGTCTTGTTTTCTTCAAGTTGTGTGTGACAGTGTCTTGTTTTCTTCAAGATGTGTGTGATAGTGTCTTGTTTTCTGCCGTTTGTGTGTGACAATATCTTGTTTTCTGTGGTTTGTGTGTGACAATGTCTTGTTTTCTTCAAGTTGTTTATGATAGTGTCTCGATTTTGTGAGTTTTGTACATAATTTTGTTAGTTTGTCCACCATTTTGTTAATTTGTCCACCATTTTGTTAGTTTTGTCCATCATTTTATTAGTTTGTCCATCATTTCGTTAGTTTGTCCACCATTTTGTTAGTTTTTCCAAGATTTTGTTAGATTTTCCATCATTTTGTTAGTTTGTCCACCATTTTGTTAGTTTGTCCATAATTTTTTAGTTCTGTCAATCATTTTGTTAGTTTGTCCATCATTTTGTTAGTTTGTCCACCATTATGTTAGTTTTGTTAACAATTTTGTTAATTTGTCCATCATTTTGTTAGTTTGTCTACCATTTCGTTAGATTGTCCGCCATTTTGTTAGTTTGGCAACCATTTTGTTAGTTTTGTCCATCATTTTGTTAAGTTGTCAACCATTTTGTTAGTTTGTCCATCATTTTTGTCCATTTTTTTGTTCACCGTTTTGTTCAGGTTGTGTGTGACAGTGTCTTGTTGTCTGCGGTTTTTGTGTGACAATGTCTTGTTGTCTCCAGGTTGTGTGTGGCAGTGTCTTGTTGTCTTCAGGTTGTGTGTGACAGTGTCTTGTTGTCTCCAGGTTGTGTGTGATAGTGTTTTGTTGTCTACAGTTTGTGTTTGACAGTGTCTATTTTTGTACAGATTGTGTGTGACAGTGTCTTGTTTTCTTCAAGTTGTGTGTGACAGTGTCTTGTTGTCTCCAGGTTGTGTGTGACAGTGTCTTGTTTTCTTCAAGTTGTGTTTGACAGTGTCTTGTTTTCTTCAACTTATGTGTGACAGTGTCTTGTTGTCTGCAGTTTGTGTGTGACAGTGTCTTGTTTTCTTCAAGTTGTGTTTGACATTGTCTTGTTTTCTTCAAGTTGTGTGTGACAGTGTCTTGTTTTCTGCAGTTTTTGTGTGACAGTGTCTTGTTTTCTGTAGTTTGTGTGTGATAATGTCTTGTTATCTTCAAGTTGTTTGTGATAGTGTCTTGATTTTATGAGTTTTGTCCATCATTTTGTTAGTTTGTCCACCATTTTGTTAGTTTGTCCTCCATTTTGTTAGTTTTGTCCATCATTCTCTTAGTTTATCCACCATTTCGTTAGTTTGTCCACCATTTTATTAGTTTTTTAAAGATTTTGTTAGTTTGTCCATCATTTTGTTAGTTTGTCCACCATTTTGTTAGTTTTTCCATCATTTTGTTAGTTTTGTCCATCATTTTGTTAGTTTGTTAACCATTTCGTTAGTTTGTCCATCATTTTATTAGTTTGTCCACCATTTTGTTAGTTTTGTTAACCATTTTGTTAGTTTGTAAATCATTTTGTTAGTTTTTCCACCATTTTGTTAGTTTGGCCACCATTTTGTTAGTTTGTCCTCCATTTTGTTAGTTTTTCCATCATTTTGTTAGTTTTGTCCATCATTTTGTTAGTTTGTTCACCGTTTTGTTAGTTTGTTCACCGTTTTGTTCGGGTTGTGTGTGATAGTGTCTTGTTGTCTGCGGTTTTTGTGTGACAATGTCTTGTTGTCTCCAGGTTGTGTGTGGCAGTGTCTTGTTGTCTTCAGGTTGTGGGTTACAATGTCTTGTTGTCTCCAGGTTGTGTGTGATAGTGTCTTATTGTCTGCAGTTTGTGTGTGACAGTGTCTATTTTTGTACAGTTTGTGTGTGACAGTGTCTTGTTTTCTTCAAGTTGTGTGTGACAGTGTTTTGTTGTCTTCAGGTTTTGTGTGACAGTGTCTTGTTTTCTTCAAATTGTATTTGACAGTGTCTTGTTGTCTGCGGTTTTTGTGTGACAATGTCTTGTTGTCTCCAGGTAGTGTGGCAGTGTCTTGTTGTCTGCAGTTTGTGTGTGACAGTGTCTATTTTTGTACAGTTTGTGAGTGACAGTGTCTTGATTTCTTCAAGTTGTGTGTGACAGTGTCTTGTTGTCTTCAGGTTTTGTGTGACAGTGTCTTGTTTTATTCAACTTTTGTGTGACAGTGTCTTGTTGTCTTCCGTTTGTTTGTGACAATGTCTTGTTTTCTGCAGTTTGGGTGTGACAGTGTCTTGTTTTCTTCAAGTTGTGTATGACATTGTCTTGTTTTCTTCAAGTTGTGTGTGATAGTGTCTTGTTTTCTGCAGTTTGGGTGTGACAGTGTCTTGTTTTCTGTGGTTTGTGTATGACAATGTCTTGTTTTCTTCAAGTTGTTTGTGATAGTGTCTTGATTTTGTGAGTTTTGTCCATCATTTTGTTAGTTTGTCCACCATTTTGTTAGTTTGTCCACCATTTTGTTAGTTTTGTCCATCATTTTGTTAGTTTGTCCGCCATTTCGTTAGTTTGTCCACCTTTTTTTATTTTTCCCACCATTTTGTTAGTTTGTCCATCATTTTGTTAGTTTTTCCACCATTTCATTAGTTTGTCCATCATTTTGTTAGTTTGTCTACGATTTTGTTAGTTTGTCCACCATTTTGTTAGTTTTGTTATCCATTTTGTTAGTTTGTCAATTATTTTGTTAGTTTGTCCACCATTTCGTTAGATTGTCCACCATTTTTTTAGTTTGGCCACCATTTTGTTAGTTTGTCCACCATTTTGTTAGTTTTTTTCCGTCATTTTGTTAGTTTGTCCATCATTTTGTTAGTTTGTTCATCATTTTGTTAGTTTGTTCACAGTTTTGTTCAGGTTGTGTGTGACAGTGTCTTGTTGTCTGCGGTTTTTGTGTGACAATGTCTTGTTGTCTCCAGGTTGTGTGTGGCAGTGTCTTGTTGTCTTCAGGTTGTGTGTGACACTGTCTTGTTGTCTCCAGGTTGTGTGTGATAGTGTCTTGTTGTCTGCAGTTTGTGTGTGACAGTGTCTTGTTTTCTTCAAGTTGTGTGTGACAGTGTCTTGTTTTCTTCAACTTGTGTGTGACAGTGTCTTGTTGTCTGCAGTTTGTGTGTGACAATGTCTTGTTTTCTGCAGTTTGTGTGTGACAGTGTCTTTCTTCTACAGTTTGTGTATGACAGTGTCTTGTTTTCTTCAAGTTGTATTTGACATTGTCTTGTTTTCTGCAGTTTGTGTGTGACAGTGTCTTGTTTTCTTCAAGTTGTGTGTGTGACAGTGTCTTGTTTTATTCAACTTTTGTGTGACACTGTCTTGTTGTCTTCAGTTTGTTTGTGACAATGTCTTGTTTTCTGCAGTTTGTGTGTGACAGTGTCTTTCTTCTACAGTTTGTGTATGACAGTGTCTTGTTTTCTTCAAATTGTGTTTGGCAGTGTCTTGTTGTCTGCAGTTTGTATGTGACAGTGTCTTGTTTTTGTTCAAGTTGTTTGTGACAGTGTCTTGTTTTATTCAACTTTTGTGTGACAGTGTCTTGTTGTCTTCAGTTTGTTTGTGACAATGTCTTGTTTTCTGCAGTTTGTTTGTGACAGTGTCTTTCTTCTACAGTTTGTGTATGACACTGTCTTGTTTTCTTCAAGTTGTGTGTGACAGTGTCTTGTTTTCTGCAGTTTGGGTGTGACAGTGTCTTGTTTTCTTCAAGTTGTGTTTGATATTGTCTTGTTTTCTTCAAGTTGTGTGTGACAGTGTCTTGTTTTCTGCAGTTTGGGTGTGACAGTGTCTTGTTTTCAGTGGTTTGTGTGTGACAGCGTCTTGTTTTCTTCAAGTTGTGTTTGACATTGTCTTGTTTTCTTCAAGTTGTGTGTGACAGTGTCTTGTTTTATGCAGTTTGGGTGTGACGGTGTCTTGTTTTCTGTTGTTTGTGTGTGACAATGTCTTGTTTTCTTCAAGTTGTTTGTGATAGTGTCTTGATTTTGTTAGTTTGTCCACCATTTCGTTAGATTGTCCGCCATTTTATTAGTTTGGACACCATTTTGTTAGTTTGTCCACCATTTTGTTAGTTTTGTCCATCATTTTGTTAGTTTGTCAATCATTTTGTTAGTTTGTCCATTATTTTGTTAGTTTGTTCACCGTTTTGTTCAGGTTGTATGTGACAGTGTCTTGTTGTCCGCGGTTTTTGTGGGACAATGTCTTTTTGTCTCCAGGTTGTGTGTGGCAGTGTCTTGTTGTCTTCAGGTTGTGTGTGACAATGTCTTGTTGTCTCCAGGTTGTGTGTGACAGTGTCTTGTTTTCTTCAAGTTTTGTTAGACAGTGTCTTGGTTTCTTCAAGTTGTGTGTGACAGTGTCTTGTTTTCTTCAACTTGTGTGTGACAGTGTCTTGTTGTCTGCAGTATGTGTCTGACAATGTCTTGTTTTCTGCAGTTTGTGTCTGACAGTGTCATTCTTCTACAGTTTGTGTATAACAGTGTATTGTTTTCTTCAATTGTGTGTGACAGTGTCTTGTTGTCTGCAGTTCATGTGTGACAATGTCTTGTTTTCTGTGGTTTGTGTGTGACAGTGTCTTCTTTTCTTCAAGTTGTGTTTGACATTGTCTTGTTGTCTGCAGTTAGTGTGTGACAATGTCTTGTTTTCTGCAGTTTGTGTGTGACCGTGTCTTGTTTTCTTCAAGTTGTGGGTGACAGTGTCTTGTTTTCTTCAAGTTGTGTGTGACAGTGTCTTGATTTCTGCAGTTTGTGTGTGACAGTGTTTTGTTTTCTGTGGTTTGTGTGTGACAATGTCTTGTTTTCTTCAAGTTGTTTGTGATAATGTCTTGATTTTGTTAGTTTGTCCACCATTTTTTTTTTTCCATCATTTTGTTTGTTTGTCCACCATTTTGTTAGTTTGTCCATCATTTTGTTAGTTAGTTCACCGTTTTGTTCAGGTTGTTTGTGACAGTGTCTTGTTTTCTGCGGTTTTTGTGTGACAATGTCTTTTTGTCTTCAGGTTTTATGTGGCAGTGTCTTGTTGTCTTCGGTTGTGTGCGACAGTGTCTTGTTGTCTCCAGGTTGTATGTGATAGTGTCTTGTTGTCTGCAGTTTGTGTGTGACAGGATCTATTTTTGTACAGTTTGTGTGTGACAGTGTCTTGTTTTCTTCAAGTTGTGTTTGACAGTGTCTTGGCTTCTTCAAGTTATGTGTGACAGTGTCTTGTTGTCTGCAGTTTGTGTGTGACAGTCTCTTGTTGTCTCCAGGTTGTGTGTGACAGTGTCTTGTTTTCTTCAAGTTGTGTTTGACAGTGTCTTGGTTTCTTCAAGTTATGTGTGACAGTGTCTTGTTTTCTTCAACTTGTGTGTGACAGTGTCTTGTTGTCTTCAGTTTGTGTATGTCAATGTCTTGTTTTCTGCAGTTTGTGTGTAACAGTGTCTTTCTTCTACAGTTTTTGTATGACAGTTTCTTGTTTTCTTCAAGTTGTGTGTGACAGTGCCTTGTTGTCTGCAGTTCGTGTGTCACAATGTCTTGTTTTCTGTGGTTTGTGTGTGACATTGTCTTGTTTTCTTCAAGTTGTGTTTGACATTGTCTAATTGTCTGCAGTTTGTGTGTGACAATCTTGTTTTCTGCAGTTTGTGTGTGACAGTGTCTTGTTTTCTGTGGTTTGTGTGTGACAATGTCTTGTTTTCTTCAAGTTGTTTGTGATAGTGTCTTGATTTTGTGAGTTTTTGTCCATCATTTTGTTAGTTTGTCCACCATTTTGTTAGTTTGTCCACCATTTCGTTACATTGTCCACCATTTTTTTAGTTTGGCCACCATTTTGTTAGTTTGTCCACAATTTTGTTAGTTTTGTCCATCATTTTGTTAATTTGTCCACCATTTTGTTAGTTTGTCCATCATTTTGTTAGTTTGTTCACCGTTTTGTTCAGGTTGTGTGTGACAGTGTCTTGTTGTCTCCGGTTTTTGTGTCACAATGTCTAGTTTTCTCCAGGTTGTGTGTGACAGTGTGTTGTTGTCTCCAGGTTGTATGTGACAGTTTCTTGTTTTCTTCAAATTGTGTTTGACAGTGTCTTGGTTTCTTCAAGTTATGTGTGACAGTGTCTTGTTGTCTGCAGTTTGTGTTTGACAGTGTCTTGTTTTCTTCAACTTGTGTGTGACAGTGTCTTGTTTTCTTCAAATTGTGTGTGACAGTGTCTTGTTGTCTGCAGTTCGTGTGTGACAATGTCTTGTTTTCTGTGGTTTTTGTGTGACAGTGTCTTGTTTTCTTCAAGTTGTTTGTGATAGTGTCTTGATTTTGTGAGTTTTATCCATAATTTTGTTAGTTTGTCCTTCATTTTGTTAGTTTGTCCACCATTTTGTTAGTTTTGTTCATCATTTTGTTAGTTTGTCCACCCTTTCGTTCTTTTGTCCATCATTTTTTTAATTTGTCCACCATTTTGTTAGTTTTGTCCATCATTTTGTTAGTTTGTCCATCATTTTGTTAGTTTGTCCACCATTTTGTTAATTTGGCCACCTTTTGTTAGTTTGTCCACCATTTTGTTAGTTTTTCCATCATTTTGTTAGTTTTGTCCATCATTTTGTTAGTTTGTTCACCGTTTTGTTCAGGTTGTGTGTGACAGTGTCTTGTTGTCTGCTGTTTTTGTGTGACAATGTCTTGTTGTCTCCAGGTTGTGTGTGGCAGTGTCTTGTTGTCTTCAGGTTGTGTGTGACAGTGTCTTGTTGTCTCAAGGTTGTGTGTGATAGTGTCTTGTTGTCTGCAGTTTGTGTGTGACAATGTCTATTTTTGTACAGTTTGTGTGTGACAGTGTCTTGTTGTCTCCAGGTTTTGTGTGACAGTGTCTTGTTTTATTCAAGTTGTGTTTGACAGTGTCTTGGTTTTTGTTCAAGTTATGTGTGACAGTGTCTTGTTGTCTGCAGTTTGTGTGTGACAGTGTCTTGTTTTCATCAACTTGTGTTTGACAGTGTCTTGTTGTCTGCAGTTTTTGTGTGAAAATGTCTTGTTTTCTGCAGTTTGTGTGTGACAGTGTCTTGTTTTTGTTCAAGTTGTGTGTGACAGTGTCTTGTTTAATTCAACTTTTGTGTGACAGTGTCTTGTTGTCTTCAGTTTGTGTGTGACAATATATTGTTTTCTGCAGTTTGTGTGTGACAGTGTCTTTCTTCTACAGTTTGTGTATGACAGTGTCTTGTTTTCTTCAAGTTGTGTGTGACAGTGTCTTGTTTTCTGCAGTTTGGGTGTGACAGTGTCTTGTTTTCTTCGAGTTGTGTTTGATATTGTCTTGTTTTCTTCAAGTTGTGTGTGACAGTGTCTTGTTTTCTGCAGTTTGGGTGTGATAGTGTCTTGTTTTCTGTGGTTTGTGTGTGACAGTGTCTTGTTTTCTTCAAGTTGTGTTTGACATTGTCTTGTTTTCTTCAAGTTGTGTGTGACAGTGTCTTGTTTTCTGCAGTTTTTGTGTGACAGTGTCTTGTTTTCTGTGGTTTGTGTGTGATAATGTCTTGTTATCTTCAAGTTGTTTGTGATAGTGTCTTGATTTTGTGAGTTTTGTCCATCATTTTGTTAGTTTGTCCACCATTTTGTTAGTTTGTCCACCATTTTGTTAGTTTTGTCCATCATTCTCTTAGTTTGTCCACCATTTCGTTAGTTTGTCCACCATTTTATTAGTTTTTAAAGATTTTGTTAGTTCGTCCATCATTTTGTTAGTTTGTCCACCATTTTGTTAGTTTTTCCATCATTTTGTTAGTTTTGTCCATCATTTTGTTAGTTTGTTCACCATTTCGTTAGTTTGTCCATCATTTTATTAGTTTGTCCACCATTTTGTTAGTTTTGTTAACCATTTTGTTAGTTTGTAAATCATTTTGTTAGTTTTTCCACCATTTTGTTAGTTTGGCCACCATTTTGTTAGTTTGTCCACCATTTTGTTAGTTTTTCCATCATTTTGTTAATTTTATCCATCATTTTGTTAGTTTGTTCACCGTTTTGTTAGTTTGTTCACCGTTTTGTTCGGGTTGTGTGTGACAGTGTCTTGTTGTCTGCGGTTTTTGTGTGACAATGTCTTGTTGTCCCCAGGTTGTGTGTGGCAGTGTCTTGTTGTCTTCAGGTTGTGGGTGACAATGTGTCTTGTTGTCTCCAGGTTGTGTGTGATAGTGTCTTGTTGTCTGCAGTTTGTGTGTGACAGTGTCTATTTTTGTACAGTTTGTGTGTGACAGTGTCTTGTTTTCTTCAAGTTGTGTGTGACAGTGTCTTGTTGTCTTCAGGTTTTGTGTGACAGTGTCTTGTTTTCTTCAAATTGTGTTTGACAGTGTCTTGTTGTCTGCAGTTTGTGTGTGTGACAGTGTCTTGTTTTTGTTCAAGTTGTTTGTGACAGTGTCTTGTTTTATTCAACTTTTGTGTGACAGTGTCTTGTTGTCTTCAGTTTGTTTGTGACAATGTCTTGTTTTCTGCAGTTTGTGTGTGACAGTGTCTTTCTTCTACAGTTTGTGTATGACAGTGTCTTGTTTTTTTCAAGTTGTGTGTGACAGTGTCTTGTTTTCTGCAGTTTGGGTATGACAGTGTCTTGTTTTCTTCAAGTTGTGTGTGACAGTGTCTTGTTGTCTTCAGGTTTTGTGTGACAGTGTCTTGTTTTCTTCAAATTGTGTTTGACAGTGTCTTGTTGTCTGCAGTTTGTGTGTGACAGTGTCTTGTTTTTGTTCAAGTTGTTTGTGACAGTGTCTTGTTTTATTCAACTTTTATGTGACAGTGTCTTGTTGTCTTCCGTTTGTTTGTGACAATGTCTTGTTTTCTGCAGTTTGTGTGTGACAGTGTCTTTCTTCTACAGTTTGTGTAAGACAGTGTCTTGTTTTCTTCAAGTTGTGTGTGACAGTGTCTTGTTTTCTGCAGTTTGGGTGTGACAGTGTCTTGTTTTCTTCAAGTTGTGTTTGATATTGTCTTGTTTTCTTCAAGTTGTGTGTGACAATGTCTTGTTTTCTGCAGTTTGGGTTTGACAGTGTCTTGTTTTCAGTGGTTTGTGTGTGACAGCGTCTTGTTTTCTTCAAGTTGTGTTTGACATTGTCTTGTTTTCTTCAAGTTGTGTGTGATAGTGTCTTGTTTTCTGCAGTTTGGGTGTGACAGTGTCTTGTTTTCTGTGGTTTGTGTGTGACAATGTCTTGTTTTCTTCAAGTTTTTTGTGATATTGTCTTGATTTTGTGAGTTTTGTCCATCATTTTGTTAGTTTGTCCACCATTTTGTTAGTTTGTCCACCATTTTGTTAGTTTTGTCCATCATTTTGTTAATTTGTCCGCCATTTCGTTAGTTTGTCCACCTTTTTTATTTTTTCCACCATTTTGTTAGTTTGTCCATCATTTTGTTAGTTTGTCCACCATTTCGTTAGTTTTTCCATCATTTTGTTAGTTTGTCTACGATTTTGTTAGTTTGTCCACCATTTTGTTAGTTTTGTTATCCATTTTGTTAGTTTGTCCATCATTTTATTAGTTTGTCCACCATTTCGTTAGATTGTCCACCATTTTGTTAGTTTGGCCACCATTTTGTTAGTTTGTCCACCATTTTGTTAGTTTTTTCAGTCATTTTGTTAGTTTGTCCACCATTTTGTTAGTTTGTTCATCATTTTGTTAGTTTGTCCACCGTTTTGTTCAGGTTGTGTGTGACAGTGTCTTGTTGTCTGCAGTTTTTGTGTCACAATGTCTAGTTTTCTCCAGGTTGTGTGTGACAGTGTGTTGTTGTCTCCAAGTTGTATGTGACAGTTTCTTGTTTTCTTCAAGTTGTGTTTGACAGTGTCTTGGTTTCTTCAAGTTATGTGTGACAGTGTCTTGTTGTCTGCAGTTTGTGTTTGACAGTGTCTTGTTTTCTTCAAGTTGTGTGTGACAGTGTCTTGTTTTCTTCAAATTGTGTGTGACAGTGTCTTGTTGTCTGCAGTTCGTGTGTGACAATGTCTTGTTTTCTGTGGTTTTTGTGTGACAGTGTCTTGTTTTCTTCAAGTTGTTTGTGATAGTGTCTTGATTTTGTGAGTTTTATCCATAATTTTGTTAGTTTGTCCTTCATTTTGTTAGTTTGTCCACCATTTTGTTAGTTTTGTTCATCATTTTGTTAGTTTGTCCACCCTTTCGTTCTTTTGTCCATCATTTTTTTTATTTGTCCACCATTTTGTTAGTTTTGTTAACCATTTTGTTAGTTTGTCCATCATTTTGTTAGTTTGTCCACCATTTTGTTAATTTGGCCACCTTTTTTTAGTTTGTCCACCATTTTGTTAGTTTTTCCATCATTTTGTTAGTTTTGTCCATCATTTTGTTAGTTTGTTCACCGTTTTGTTCAGGTTGTGTGTGACAGTGTCTTGTTGTCTGCTGTTTTTGTGTGACAATGTCTTGTTGTCTCCAGGTTGTGTGTGGCAGTGTCTTGTTTTCTTCAGGTTGTGTGTGACAGTGTCTTGTTGTCTCCAGGTTGTGTGTGATAGTGTCTTGTTGTCTGCAGTTTGTGTGTGACAATGTCTATTTTTGTACAGTTTGTGTGTGACAGTGTCTTGTTGTCTCCAGGTTTTGTGTGACAGTGTCTTGTTTTCTTCAAGTTTTGTTTGACAGTGTCTTGGTTTTTGTTCAAGTTATGTGTGACAGTGTCTTGTTGTCTGCAATTTGTGTGTGACAGTGTCTTGTTTTCATCAACTTGTGTTTGACAGTGTCTTGTTGTCTGCAGTTTTTGTGTGAAAATGTCTTGTTTTCTGCAGTTTGTGTGTGACAGTGTCTTGTTTTTGTTCAAGTTGTGTGTGACAGTGTCTTGTTTTATTCAACTTTTGTGTGACAGTGTCTTGTTGTCTTCAGTTTGTGTGTGACAATATCTTGTTTTCTGCAGTTTGTGTGTGACAGTGTCTTTCTTCTACAGTTTGTGTATGACAGTGTCTTGTTTTCTTCAAGTTGTGTGTGACAGTGTCTTGTTTTCTGCAGTTTGGGTGTGACAGTGTCTTGTTTTCTTCGAGTTGTGTTTGATATTGTCTTGTTTTCTTCAAGTTGTGTGTGACAGTGTCTTGTTTTCTGCAGTTTGGGTGTGATAGTGTCTTGTTTTCTGTGGTTTGTGTGTGACAGTGTCTTGTTTTCTTCAAGTTGTGTTTGACATTGTCTTGTTTTCTTCAAGTTGTGTGTGACAGTGTCTTGTTTTCTGCAGTTTTTGTGTGACAGTGTCTTGTTTTCTGTGGTTTGTGTGTGATAATGTCTTGTTATCTTCAAGTTGTTTGTGATAGTGTCTTGATTTTGTGAGTTTTGTCCATCATTTTGTTAGTTTGTCCACCATTTTGTTAGTTTGTCCACCATTTTGTTAGTTTTGTCCATCATTCTCTTAGTTTGTCCACCATTTCGTTAGTTTGTCCACCATTTTATTAGTTTTTAAAGATTTTGTTAGTTCGTCCATCATTTTGTTAGTTTGTCCACCATTTTGTTAGTTTTTCCATCATTTTGTTAGTTTTGTCCATCATTTTGTTAGTTTGTTCACCATTTCGTTAGTTTGTCCATCATTTTATTAGTTTGTCCACCATTTTGTTAGTTTTGTTAACCATTTTGTTAGTTTGTAAATCATTTTGTTAGTTTTTCCACCATTTTGTTAGTTTGGCCACCATTTTGTTAGTTTGTCCACCATTTTGTTAGTTTTTCCATCATTTTGTTAATTTTATCCATCATTTTGTTAGTTTGTTCACCGTTTTGTTAGTTTGTTCACCGTTTTGTTCGGGTTGTGTGTGACAGTGTCTTGTTGTCTGCGGTTTTTGTGTGACAATGTCTTGTTGTCCCCAGGTTGTGTGTGGCAGTGTCTTGTTGTCTTCAGGTTGTGGGTGACAATGTGTCTTGTTGTCTCCAGGTTGTGTGTGATAGTGTCTTGTTGTCTGCAGTTTGTGTGTGACAGTGTCTATTTTTGTACAGTTTGTGTGTGACAGTGTCTTGTTTTCTTCAAGTTGTGTGTGACAGTGTCTTGTTGTCTTCAGGTTTTGTGTGACAGTGTCTTGTTTTCTTCAAATTGTGTTTGACAGTGTCTTGTTGTCTGCAGTTTGTGTGTGTGACAGTGTCTTGTTTTTGTTCAAGTTGTTTGTGACAGTGTCTTGTTTTATTCAACTTTTGTGTGACAGTGTCTTGTTGTCTTCAGTTTGTTTGTGACAATGTCTTGTTTTCTGCAGTTTGTGTGTGACAGTGTCTTTCTTCTACAGTTTGTGTATGACAGTGTCTTGTTTTTTTCAAGTTGTGTGTGACAGTGTCTTGTTTTCTGCAGTTTGGGTATGACAGTGTCTTGTTTTCTTCAAGTTGTGTGTGACAGTGTCTTGTTGTCTTCAGGTTTTGTGTGACAGTGTCTTGTTTTCTTCAAATTGTGTTTGACAGTGTCTTGTTGTCTGCAGTTTGTGTGTGACAGTGTCTTGTTTTTGTTCAAGTTGTTTGTGACAGTGTCTTGTTTTATTCAACTTTTATGTGACAGTGTCTTGTTGTCTTCCGTTTGTTTGTGACAATGTCTTGTTTTCTGCAGTTTGTGTGTGACAGTGTCTTTCTTCTACAGTTTGTGTAAGACAGTGTCTTGTTTTCTTCAAGTTGTGTGTGACAGTGTCTTGTTTTCTGCAGTTTGGGTGTGACAGTGTCTTGTTTTCTTCAAGTTGTGTTTGATATTGTCTTGTTTTCTTCAAGTTGTGTGTGACAATGTCTTGTTTTCTGCAGTTTGGGTTTGACAGTGTCTTGTTTTCAGTGGTTTGTGTGTGACAGCGTCTTGTTTTCTTCAAGTTGTGTTTGACATTGTCTTGTTTTCTTCAAGTTGTGTGTGATAGTGTCTTGTTTTCTGCAGTTTGGGTGTGACAGTGTCTTGTTTTCTGTGGTTTGTGTGTGACAATGTCTTGTTTTCTTCAAGTTTTTTGTGATATTGTCTTGATTTTGTGAGTTTTGTCCATCATTTTGTTAGTTTGTCCACCATTTTGTTAGTTTGTCCACCATTTTGTTAGTTTTGTCCATCATTTTGTTAATTTGTCCGCCATTTCGTTAGTTTGTCCACCTTTTTTATTTTTTCCACCATTTTGTTAGTTTGTCCATCATTTTGTTAGTTTGTCCACCATTTCGTTAGTTTTTCCATCATTTTGTTAGTTTGTCTACGATTTTGTTAGTTTGTCCACCATTTTGTTAGTTTTGTTATCCATTTTGTTAGTTTGTCCATCATTTTATTAGTTTGTCCACCATTTCGTTAGATTGTCCACCATTTTGTTAGTTTGGCCACCATTTTGTTAGTTTGTCCACCATTTTGTTAGTTTTTTCAGTCATTTTGTTAGTTTGTCCACCATTTTGTTAGTTTGTTCATCATTTTGTTAGTTTGTCCACCGTTTTGTTCAGGTTGTGTGTGACAGTGTCTTGTTGTCTGCAGTTTTTGTGTCACAATGTCTAGTTTTCTCCAGGTTGTGTGTGACAGTGTGTTGTTGTCTCCAAGTTGTATGTGACAGTTTCTTGTTTTCTTCAAGTTGTGTTTGACAGTGTCTTGGTTTCTTCAAGTTATGTGTGACAGTGTCTTGTTGTCTGCAGTTTGTGTTTGACAGTGTCTTGTTTTCTTCAAGTTGTGTGTGACAGTGTCTTGTTTTCTTCAAATTGTGTGTGACAGTGTCTTGTTGTCTGCAGTTCGTGTGTGACAATGTCTTGTTTTCTGTGGTTTTTGTGTGACAGTGTCTTGTTTTCTTCAAGTTGTTTGTGATAGTGTCTTGATTTTGTGAGTTTTATCCATAATTTTGTTAGTTTGTCCTTCATTTTGTTAGTTTGTCCACCATTTTGTTAGTTTTGTTCATCATTTTGTTAGTTTGTCCACCCTTTCGTTCTTTTGTCCATCATTTTTTTTATTTGTCCACCATTTTGTTAGTTTTGTTAACCATTTTGTTAGTTTGTCCATCATTTTGTTAGTTTGTCCACCATTTTGTTAATTTGGCCACCTTTTTTTAGTTTGTCCACCATTTTGTTAGTTTTTCCATCATTTTGTTAGTTTTGTCCATCATTTTGTTAGTTTGTTCACCGTTTTGTTCAGGTTGTGTGTGACAGTGTCTTGTTGTCTGCTGTTTTTGTGTGACAATGTCTTGTTGTCTCCAGGTTGTGTGTGGCAGTGTCTTGTTTTCTTCAGGTTGTGTGTGACAGTGTCTTGTTGTCTCCAGGTTGTGTGTGATAGTGTCTTGTTGTCTGCAGTTTGTGTGTGACAATGTCTATTTTTGTACAGTTTGTGTGTGACAGTGTCTTGTTGTCTCCAGGTTTTGTGTGACAGTGTCTTGTTTTCTTCAAGTTTTGTTTGACAGTGTCTTGGTTTTTGTTCAAGTTATGTGTGACAGTGTCTTGTTGTCTGCAATTTGTGTGTGACAGTGTCTTGTTTTCATCAACTTGTGTTTGACAGTGTCTTGTTGTCTGCAGTTTTTGTGTGAAAATGTCTTGTTTTCTGCAGTTTGTGTGTGACAGTGTCTTGTTTTTGTTCAAGTTGTGTGTGACAGTGTCTTGTTTTATTCAACTTTTGTGTGACAGTGTCTTGTTGTCTTCAGTTTGTGTGTGACAATATCTTGTTTTCTGCAGTTTGTGTGTGACAGTGTCTTTCTTCTACAGTTTGTGTATGACAGTGTCTTGTTTTCTTCAAGTTGTGTGTGACAGTGTCTTGTTTTCTGCAGTTTGGGTGTGACAGTGTCTTGTTTTCTTCGAGTTGTGTTTGATATTGTCTTGTTTTCTTCAAGTTGTGTGTGACAGTGTCTTGTTTTCTGCAGTTTGGGTGTGATAGTGTCTTGTTTTCTGTGGTTTGTGTGTGACAGTGTCTTGTTTTCTTCAAGTTGTGTTTGACATTGTCTTGTTTTCTTCAAGTTGTGTGTGACAGTGTCTTGTTTTCTGCAGTTTTTGTGTGACAGTGTCTTGTTTTCTGTGGTTTGTGTGTGATATTGTCTTGTTATCTTCAAGTTGTTTGTGATAGTGTCTTGATTTTGTGAGTTTTGCCCATCATTTTGTTAGTTTGTCCACCATTTTGTTAGTTTGTCCACCATTTTGTTAGTTTTGTCCATCATTCTCTTAGTTTGTCCACCATTTCGTTAGTTTGTCCACCATTTTATTAGTTTTTAAAGATTTTGTTAGTTTGTCCATCATTTTGTTAGTTTGTCCACCATTTTGTTAGTTTTTCCATCATTTTGTTAGTTTTGTCCATCATTTTGTTAGTTTGTTCACCATTTCGTTAGTTTGTCCATCATTTTATTAGTTTGTCCACCATTTTGTTAGTTTTGTTAACCATTTTGTTAGTTTGTAAATCATTTTGTTAGTTTTTCCACCATTTTGTTAGTTTGGCCACCATTTTGTTAGTTTGTCCACCATTTTGTTAGTTTTTCCATCATTTTGTTAGTTTTATCCATCATTTTGTTAGTTTGTTCACCGTTTTGTTAGTTTGTTCACCGTTTTGTTCGGGTTGTGTGTGACAGTATCTTGTTGTCTGCGGTTTTTGTGTGACAATGTCTTGTTGTCCCCAGGTTGTGTGTGGCAGTGTCTTGTTGTCTTCAGGTTGTGGGTGACAAAGTGTCTTGTTGTCTCCAGGTTGTGTGTGATAGTGTCTTGTTGTCTGCAGTTTGTGTGTGACAGTGTCTATTTTTGTACAGTTTGTGTGTGACAGTGTCTTGTTTTCTTCAAGTTGTGTGTGACAGTGTCTTGTTGTCTTCAGGTTTTGTGTGACAGTGTCTTGTTTTCTTCAAATTGTGTTTGACAGTGTCTTGTTGTCTGCAGTTTGTGTGTGTGACAGTGTCTTGTTTTTGTTCAAGTTGTTTGTGACAGTGTCTTGTTTTATTCAACTTTTGTGTGACAGTGTCTTGTTGTCTTCAGTTTGTTTGTGACAATGTCTTGTTTTCTGCAGTTTGTGTGTGACAGTGTCTTTCTTCTACAGTTTGTGTATGACAGTGTCTTGTTTTTTTCAAGTTGTGTGTGACAGTGTCTTGTTTTCTGCAGTTTGGGTATGACAGTGTCTTGTTTTCTTCAAGTTGTGTGTGACAGTGTCTTGTTGTCTTCAGGTTTTGTGTGACAGTGTCTTGTTTTCTTCAAATTGTGTTTGACAGTGTCTTGTTGTCTGCAGTTTGTGTGTGACAGTGTCTTGTTTTTGTTCAAGTTGTTTGTGACAGTGTCTTGTTTTATTCAACTTTTATGTGACAGTGTCTTGTTGTCTTCCGTTTGTTTGTGACAATGTCTTGTTTTCTGCAGTTTGTGTGTGACAGTGTCTTTCTTCTACAGTTTGTGTAAGACAGTGTCTTGTTTTCTTCAAGTTATGTGTGACAGTGTCTTGTTTTCTGCAGTTTGGGTGTGACAGTGTCTTGTTTTCTTCAAGTTGTGTTTGATATTGTCTTGTTTTCTTTAAGTTGTGTGTGACAATGTCTTGTTTTCTGCAGTTTGGGTGTGACAGTGTCTTGTTTTCAGTGGTTTGTGTGTGACAGCGTCTTGTTTTTTTCAAGTTGTGTTTGACATTGTCTTGTTTTCTTCAAGTTGTGTGTGATAGTGTCTTGTTTTCTGCAGTTTGGGTGTGACAGTGTCTTGTTTTCTGTGGTTTGTGTGTGACAATGTCTTGTTTTCTTCAAGTTGTTTGTGATAGTGTCTTGATTTTGTGAGTTTTGTCCATCATTTTGTTAGTTTGTCCACCATTTTGTTAGTTTGTCCACCATTTTGTTAGTTTTGTCCATCATTTTGTTAGTTTGTCCGCCATTTCGTTAGTTTGTCCACCTTTTTTATTTTTTCCACCATTTTGTTAGTTTGTCCATCATTTTGTTAGTTTGTCCACCATTTCGTTAGTTTGTCCATCATTTTGTTAGTTTGTCTGCGATTTTGTTAGTTTGTCCACCATTTTGTTAGTTTTGTTATCCATTTTGTTAGTTTGTCCATCATTTTGTTAGTTTGTCCACCATTTCGTTAGATTGTCCACCATTTTGTTAGTTTGGCCACCATTTTGTTAGTTTGTCCACCATTTTGTTAGTTTTTTCAGTCATTTTGTTAGTTTGACCACCATTTTGTTAGTTTGTTCATCATTTTGTTAGTTTGTCCACCGTTTTGTTCAGGTTGTGTGTGACAGTGTCTTGTTGTCTGCGGTTTTTGTGTGACAATGTCTTCTTGTCTCCAGGTTGTGTGTGGCAGTGTCTTGTTGTCTTCAGGTTGTGTGTGACAGTGTCTTGTTGTCTCCAGGTTGTGTGTGATAGTGTCTTGTTGTCTACAGTTTGTGTGTGACAGTGTCTTGTTTTCTTCAAGTTGTGTGTGACAGTGTCTTGTTTTCTTCAACTTGTGTGTGACAGTGTCTTGTTTTCTGCAGTTTGTGTGTGACAATGTCTTGTTTTCTGCAGTTTGTGTGTGACAGTGTCTTTCTTCTACAGTTTGTGTATGACAGTGTCTTGTTTTCTTCAAGTTGTATTTGACATTGTCTTGTTTTCTGCAGTTTGTGTGTGACAGTGTCTTGTTTTATTCAACTTTTGTGTGACAGTGTCTTGTTGTCTTCAGTTTGTTTGTGGCAATGTCTTGTTTTCTGCAGTTTGTGTGTGACAGTGTCTTTTTTCTACAGTTTGTGTATGACAGTGTCTTGTTTTCTTCAAGTTGTGTGTGACAGTGTCTTGTTTTATGCAGTTTGGGTGTGACAGTGTCTTGTTTTCTTCAAGTTGTGTGTGACAGTGTCTTGTTGTCTTCAGGTTTTGTATGACAGTGTCTTGCTTTCTTCAAACTGTGTTTGACATTGTCTTGTTGTCTGCAGTTTGTGTGTGACAATGTCTTGGTTTTGTTCAAGTTGTTTGTGACAGTGTCTTGTTTTATTCAACTTTAGTGTGACAGTGTCTTGTTGTCTTCAGTGACAATGTCTTGTTTTCTGCAGTTTGTGTGTGACAGTGTCTTTCTTCTACAGTTTGTGTATGACAGTGTCTTGTTTTCTTCAAGTTGTGTGTGACAGTGTCTTGTTTTCTGCAGTTTGGGTGTGACATTGTCTTGTTTTCTTCAAGTTGTGTTTGATATTGTCTTGTTTTCTTCAAGTTGTGTGTCTTGTTTTCTGCAGTTTGGGTGTGACAGTGTCTTGTTTTCATTGGTTTGTGTGTGACAGCGTCTTGTTTTCTTCAAGTTGTGTTTGACATTGTCTTGTTTTCTTCAAGTTGTGTGTGACAGTGTCTTGTTTTCTGCAGTTTGGGTGTGACAGTGTCTTGTTTTCTGTGGTTTGTGTGTGACAATGTCTTGTTTTCTTCAAGTTGTTTGTGGTAGTGTTTTGATTTTGTGAGTTTTGTCCATCATTTTGTTAGTTTGTCCACCATTTTGTTAGTTTGGCCACCATTTTGTTAGTTTGTCCACCATTTTGTTAGTTTTTTCAGTCATTTTGTTAGTTTGTCCACCATTTTGTTAGTTTGTTCATCATTTTGTTAGTTTGTCCACCGTTTTGTTCAGGTTGTGTGTGACAGTGTCTTGTTGTCTGCGGTTTTTGTGTGACAATGTCTTCTTGTCTCCAGGTTGTGTGTGGCAGTGTCTTGTTGTCTTCAGGTTGTGTGTGACAGTGTCTTGTTGTCTCCAGGTTGTGTGTGATAGTGTCTTGTTGTCTACAGTTTGTGTGTGACAGTGTCTTGTTTTCTTCAAGTTGTGTGTGACAGTGTCTTGTTTTCTTCAACTTGTGTGTGACAGTGTCTTGTTGTCTGCAGTTTGTGTGTGACAATGTCTTGTTTTCTGCAGTTTGTGTGTGACAGTGTCTTGTTTTCTTCAAGTTGTGTGTGACAGTGTCTTGTTTTATTCAACTTTTGTGTGACAGTGTCTTGTTGTCTTCAGTTTGTTTGTGGCAATGTCTTGTTTTCTGCAGTTTGTGTGTGACAGTGTCTTTCTTCTACAGTTTGTGTATGACAGTGTCTTGTTTTCTTCAAGTTGTGTGTGACAGTGTCTTGTTTTATGCAGTTTGGGTGTGACAGTGTCTTGTTTTCTTCAAGTTGTGTGTGACAGTGTCTTGTTGTCTTCAGGTTTTGTATGACAGTGTCTTGCTTTCTTCAAACTGTGTTTGACATTGTCTTGTTGTCTGCAGTTTGTGTGTGACAGTGTCTTGGTTTTGTTCAAGTTGTTTGTGACAGTGTCTTGTTTTATTCAACTTTAGTGTGACAGTGTCTTGTTGTCTTCAGTGACAATGTCTTGTTTTCTGCAGTTTGTGTGTGACAGTGTCTTTCTTCTACAGTTTGTGTAAGACAGTGTCTTGTTTTCTTCAAGTTGTGTGTGACAGTGTCTTGTTTTCTGCAGTTTGGGTGTGACAGTGTCTTGTTTTCTTCAAGTTGTGTTTGATATTGTCTTGTTTTCTTCAAGTTGTGTGTGACAATGTCTTGTTTTCTGCAGTTTGGGTGTGACAGTGTCTTGTTTTCAGTGGTTTGTGTGTGACAGCGTCTTGTTTTCTTCAAGTTGTGTTTGACATTGTCTTGTTTTCTTCAAGTTGTGTGTGATAGTGTCTTGTTTTCTGCAGTTTGGGTGTGACAGTGTCTTGTTTTCTGTGGTTTGTGTGTGACAATGTCTTGTTTTCTTCAAGTTGTTTGTGATATTGTCTTGATTTTGTGAGTTTTGTCCATCATTTTGTTAGTTTGTCCACCATTTTGTTAGTTTGTCCACCATTTTGTTAGTTTTGTCCATCATTTTGTTAGTTTGTCCGCCATTTCGTTAGTTTGTCCACCTTTTTTATTTTTTCCACCATTTTGTTAGTTTGTCCATCATTTTGTTAGTTTGTCCACCATTTCGTTAGTTTGTCCATCATTTTGTTAGTTTGTCTGCGATTTTGTTAGTTTGTCCACCATTTTGTTAGTTTTGTTATCCATTTTGTTAGTTTGTCCATCATTTTGTTAGTTTGTCCACCATTTCGTTAGATTGTCCACCATTTTGTTAGTTTGGCCACCATTTTGTTAGTTTGTCCACCATTTTGTTAGTTTTTTCAGTCATTTTGTTAGTTTGACCACCATTTTGTTAGTTTGTTCATCATTTTGTTAGTTTGTCCACCGTTTTGTTCAGGTTGTGTGTGACAGTGTCTTGTTGTCTGCGGTTTTTGTGTGACAATGTCTTCTTGTCTCCAGGTTGTGTGTGGCAGTGTCTTGTTGTCTTCAGGTTGTGTGTGACAGTGTCTTGTTGTCTCCAGGTTGTGTGTGATAGTGTCTTGTTGTCTACAGTTTGTGTGTGACAGTGTCTTGTTTTCTTCAAGTTGTGTGTGACAGTGTCTTGTTTTCTTCAACTTGTGTGTGACAGTGTCTTGTTGTCTGCAGTTTGTGTGTGACAATGTCTTGTTTTCTGCAGTTTGTGTGTGACAGTGTCTTTCTTCTACAGTTTGTGTATGACAGTGTCTTGTTTTCTTCAAGTTGTATTTGACATTGTCTTGTTGTCTGCAGTTTGTGTGTGACAGTGTCTTGGTTTTGTTCAAGTTGTTTGTGACAGTGTCTTGTTTTATTCAACTTTAGTGTGACAGTGTCTTGTTGTCTTCAGTGACAATGTCTTGTTTTCTGCAGTTTGTGTGTGACAGTGTCTTTCTTCTACAGTTTGTGTATGACAGTGTCTTGTTTTCTTCAAGTTGTGTGTGACAGTGTCTTGTTTTCTGCAGTTTGGGTGTGACAGTGTCTTGTTTTCTTCAAGTTGTGTTTGATATTGTCTTGTTTTCTTCAAGTTGTGTGTCTCGTTTTCTGCAGTTTGGGTGTGACAGTGTCTTGTTTTCATTGGTTTGTGTGTGACAGCGTCTTGTTTTCTTCAAGTTGTGTTTGACATTGTCTTGTTTTCTTCAAGTTGTGTGTGACAGTGTCTTGTTTTCTGCAGTTTGGGTGTGACAGTGTCTTGTTTCTGTGGTTTGTGTGTGACAATGTCTTGTTTTCTTCAAGTTGTTTGTGGTAGTGTTTTGATTTTGTGAGTTTTGTCCATCATTTTGTTAGTTTGTCCACCATTTTGTTAGTTTGTCCACCATTTTGTTAGTTTTGTCCATCATTTTGTTAGTTTGTCCACCATTTCGTTAGTTTGTCCACCTTTTTTTAGTTTGTCCACCATTTTGTTAGTTTGTCCATCATTTTGTTAGTTTGTCCACCATTTTGTTAGTTTGTTCATCATTTTGTTAGTTTTGTCTATAATTTTGTTAGTTTGTCCACCATTTCGTTAGTTTGTCCATCATTTTGTTAGTTTGTCTACGATTTTGTTAGTTTGTCCACCATTTTGTTAGTTTTGTTAACCCTTTTGTTAGTTTGTCCATCATTTTGTTAGTTTGTCCACCATTTCATTAGATTGTCCACCATTTTGTTAGTTTGGCCACCATTTTGTTAGTTTGTCCACCATTTTGTTAGTTTTTTCCGTCATTTTGTTAGTTTGTCCACCATTTTGTTAGTTTGTTCATCATTTTGTTAGTTTGTTCACCGTTTTGTTCAGGTTGTGTGTGACAGTGTCTTGTTGTCTGCGGTTTTTGTGTGACAATGTCTTGTTGTCTTCAGGTTGTGTGTGACAGTGTCTTGTTGTCTCCAGGTTGTGTGTGATAGTGTCTTGTTGTCTGCAGTTTGTGTGTGACAGTGTCTTGTTTTCTTCAACTTGTGTGTGACAGTGTCTTGTTGTCTGCAGTTTGTGTGTGACAATGTCTTGTTTTCTGCAGTTTGTGTGTGACTGTGTCTTTCTTCTACAGTTTGTGTATGACAGTGTCTTGTTTTCTTCAAGTTGTGTGTGACAGTGTCTTGTTTTCTGCAGTTTGGGTGTGACAGTGTCTTGTTTTCTTCAAGTTGTGTTTGATATTGTCTTGTTTTCTTCACGTTGTGTGTGTGACAGTGTCTTGTTTTCTGCAGTTTGGGTGTGACAGTGTCTTGTTTTCAGTGGTTTGTGTGTGACAGCGTCTTGTTTTCTTCAAGTTGTGTTTGACATTGTCTTGTTTTCTTCAAGTTGTGTGTGACAGTGTCTTGTTTTCTGTAGTTTGGGTGTGACAGTGTCTTGTTTTCTGTGGTTTGTGTGTGACAATGTCTTGTTTTCTTCAAGTTGTTTGTGATAGTGTCTTGATTTTGTGAGTTTTGTCCATCATTTTGTTAGTTTGTCCATCATTTTGTTAGTTTGTCCACCATTTTGTTAGTTTGTCCACCATTTCGTTAGTTTGTCCACCTTTTTTTAGTTTTTCCACCATTTTGTTAGTTTTTCCATCATTTTGTTAGTTTGTCCACCATTTTGTTAGTTTGTCCATCATTTTGTTAGTTTGTCCACCATTTCGTTAGTTTGTCCATCATTTTGTTAGTTTGTCTACGATTTTGTTAGTTTGTCCACCATTTTGTTAGTTTTGTCCATCATTTTGTTAGTTTGTCCACCATTTCGTTAGTTTGTCCACCTTTTTTTAGTTTTTCCACCATTTTGTTAGTTTGTCCACCATTTTGTTAGTTTGTTCATCATTTTGTTAGTTTTGTCCATCATTTTGTTAGTTTGTCCACCATTTCGTTAGTTTGTCCATCATTTTGTTAGTTTGTCTACGATTTTGTTAGTTTGTCCACCATTTTGTTAGTTTTGTTAACCATTTTGTTAGTTTGTCCATCATTTTGGTAGTTTATCCACCATTTCGTTAGATTGTCCACCATTTTGTTAATTTGGCCACCATTTTGTTAGTTTGTCCACCATTTTGTTAGTTTTTTCCGTCATTTTGTTAGTTTGTCCACCATTTTGTTAGTTTGTTCATCATTTTGTTAGTTTGTTCACCGTTTTGTTCAGGTTGTGTGTGACAGTGTCTTGTTGTCTGCGGTTTTTGTGTGACAATGTCTTGTTGTCTCCAGGTTGTGAGTGGCAGTGTCTTGTTGTCTTCAGGTGGTGTGTGATAGTGTCTTGTTGTCTCCAGGTTGTGTGTGATAGTGTCTTGTTGTCTGCAGTTTGTGTGTGACAGTGTCTTGTTTTCTTCAAGTTGTGTGTGACAGTGTCTTGTTTTCTTCAACTTGTGTGTGACAGTGTCTTGTTGTCTGCAGTTTGTGTGTGACAATGTCTTGTTTTCTGCAGTTTGTGTTTGACAGTGTGTTTCTTCTACAGTTTGTGTATGACAGTGTCTTGTTTTCTTCAAGTTGTATTTGACATTGTCTTGTTTTCTGCAGTTTGTGTGTGACAGTGTCTTGTTTTCTTCAAGTTGTGTGTGACAGTGTCTTGTTTTCTTCAATGTGTGTGTGACAGTGTCTTGTTTTCTGCAGTTTGTGTGTGACAGTGTTTTGTTTTCTGTGGTTTGTGTTTGACAATGTCTTGTTTTCTTCATGTTGTTTGTGATAGTGTCTTGATTTTGTGAGTTTTGTCCATCATTTTGTTAGTTTGTCCACCATTTTGTTAGCTTGTCCATGATTTTGTTAGTTTTGTCCATCATTTTGTTCGTTTGTCCACCATTTCGTTAGTTTATCCACCATTTTGTTAGCTTTTCCACTATTTTGTTAGTTTGTCCATCATTTTGTTAGTTTGTCCACCATTTTGTTAGTTTGTCCATCATTTTGTTAGTTTTGTCCATCATTTTGTTAGTTTGTCCACCATTTCTTTAGTTTGTCCATTATTTTGTTAGTTTGTCCACGATTTTGTTAATTTATCCACCATTTTGTTAGTTTGGCCACCATTTTGTTAGTTTGCCCACCATTTTGTTAGTTTTGTCCATCATTTTGTTAGTTTGTCCATGTGAATGTGCACCATCAGCAGTTTGGTATTGTTCTGTGTGCGGCTTACGTCAGCTGTATGCGTCATTTTGTTTGCTACTGCTGACGGTGCACTTTCTGCGACGTGTCTGGATACGTTTCGCTAGGAATCTGACTGTTTGTGGTTACTTCTGTTTTTATTGTTTTTTCTGGTTACTTCTGTTTTTTCTGGTTACTTCTATGACTATATTTGGTACTGTTCTGTATGCGGCTTACGTCAGCTGCTTGTCTTTATTTGGTATAGTGTATGTATATGTATGTATGTCTGTATGTATGTATGTTTGTATGTATGTATGTATGTATGTTTGTATGTATGTATGTAAGTATGTATATATGTATGTATGTATGTATGTATGTATTTATTTGTACGTGCATGTATGTATGTATTAATTTATTTGTATATGTATGTATTTATTTATTTATTTGTATGTATGTGTATGTATGTATTAATTTATTTGTGTTTGTATGTACGTATGTATTTATTTATTGTACATGCATGTTTGTATGTATGTATTAATTTATTTATTTGTACATGGATATATGTATGTATGTATGTATGTATGTATGTATGTATGGATGGATGGATGGATGGATGGATGGATGGATGGATGGATGGATGGACGTAGTGATATTACACGCTACCCTTGTTGCATCATCGTGCCGCTTGTGTTGTTCAATAAAATGCGTGTGCACTCGTGCGATACCGTGTTGTGTTGGTTTCTCGTTTCCTCATTAGCCCCTTTGATCGCTGACAATGACCCTCGCAAGTCACGTCATCATCATCGTATCAATCGTAGTCGTAGTGATATTACACGCTACCCTTGTTGTATCATCATGCTGCTTGTGTTGTTCAATACAATACGTGTGCACTCGTACGATACCGTGTTGTGTTGGTTTCTTGTTTCCTCATTAGCTCCTTTGATCGCTGATAATGACCCTGTTAATGTCGGGGTAGGGGGGTCACTCCGTTATGGTCGGGTCAGGTTAGGGTTAGGGTTAACTGTAGACGACAGAAGGTTATGGTTACACGGCCGACAACAGGTTGGAGTTAGGGTTACCTCCATTCGCCAGGGATTAGGGTTACACAGCCGACAACAGGTTAGGGTTAGCTCCATTCGCCAGGGGCGATCCACAGCCGCCAGGGGCGCTCATGCTACCCACAAGGCTGTGCGCATGCGCAATAAACCGGAAACGGAAGTAACTTATGCATGTGGTCACCGGATTTGATGTGTCAGAACCATCCCTATACTACTAGCCCTTAGATGCTGGGTCAAGGACCAGGACGTTGATTCGGTTATTCTGCTACAGATCTGTATCGGAAGTAGTAACTTAAGATTTAAAACTGACACGCACTAACCGTTTAACATGTGTATTCCGTGACATACCATCTGCACATTGGCATTAATAAGCCGAAGAAATTTGCTCCAAATAATTGCTTATGAGTACTTTTATCGTGACTACTCTGTCTCTGACTCTGGTGTCCCACAAGGCACAATGCTAGGCCCTGTGCTCTTCCTGTTCCACATAAACGATCTACGCCTACGGTCTGCTAAATCCCAAGTCCGTCTGTTTGGCGGTGACTGCTTACTACAGTGTATACAGAAGAATCGAAACATTCAATAATTATATCGCTCTCCAAAACGACGTAAAGCAACTAGAGAAGTGGGCAAAGGGCTGGGGGTTGAGATTCAACACAAACAAATGTTACATATGCCTACTCAGTGTAAAAAAACAAAAGTCAACACTGACTGCTTCAACAGTTTGAATAATGCCATCCTGGAACGCGTAAACAGTAACCCATACCTTGGCCTCGCCATTACAGACGACCTTAAATGGCACTCACACATATCAACCGTCACAAAAAAGCAAACTCCATACTCCGTTTTCTTAGGCGTAACATATACGCCACTGCCCAATCAACAACAAACAGCATATACATTGCCCTTGTGCGGTCTGTCCTGGAATATGGATCCATTGTCGACTTGAGCGAATTCAATCCTTGACGACTATCGTTCAAGGCACGAGGTGTGTGTGTCCACTATGCTTACAAAACTTGGACTAAACAAAGCCGACGGCGAGACCAGCGCCTCAAATTCTTGTTCAGCATCGTCGATGGCTGTGTGCCGGCCATACTTCCTGATAAATATTTTCATTCCCAAAGACCAAACAAAAGACGAATGAAACCGAAACTGTTTACATATTATATGACTGTTAACATCGTTGAAAGATATCAAAACAATAACTCCAGCCCCAGGGGCCAGGTGCTTTGTAGTGCTTGCTGTCCACACAGATCAATTCAGAAATTCGTATTTTGTAAAGACAATTGTTCAGTGGAACACACTCAGTGAGCCTCAAGTGCGAGCTGGAACAATAAACGAATTCAGCCGTCTCTCATGTGGCCTATATAGCCAGCAGACTCCATGCGCACTCATCCCGACGTAGACTATAGTCAAAATTGGCTTCTTATGTCGTACCACAATTAGACTACTGGGCGATATTTTTCAAAATGAACCCGAGCACGGCATCACGTGATGTTATGGTTTTCATCTCCAAACGTCATACTTTTATATTTATGCATGGTTATTGTCAAGTAACTTTTGTGAAAATTATGCATATAAGAATGCATATTAAATATGTGTTTATTGCCTCGATCGTCCGCCACCCCTACGTACAAACTACTACTAGTACTGGGGAAGTTGACTCCGCCTAAGTACAATGTGGCTCAATTTATCCCACAAGGCACAACACATGTTAGTGAGCTAGTTTGCCAATCCTGTTTGAATTATAGTGAAGTGAAGTGTGTACATATTTACAGTTTATATGATCCAGGGAGGCCTGCACTAAGACCTGAAAGATCGCTACCGTACAGGCCTCCCTATGGCTATGTATAGTGCAGTAATTGTTACAGTAGCAAATATTGCCAACATCAGTAGAGAACTAACAAAACCTAACAGTGCTATAATAGTACTAACTATGACAGCATATCAGGTTCACCTTTAATATTTAAAGGCATGCCTTTAATTAATTAAAGGCATGCCTTTGATTATTTAAATACGCGTATGTAAAGTTAAAGGCATGCTTTTAGTTAATTAAGAACGCGTATGTAACGTTAAAGGCATGCCTTTAAATAATTAAGTACGCGTATAAAATTGTAACTAATAAGAACCAGCGAGGTGTATTAACATAATTTTTTTTAGCTGGTTCTGATTGGTTACAATTAAATACGCGTACTTAATTATTTAAAGGCATGCTTTCAACGTTACATACGCATACTTATTTAATTAAAGGCGTGCCTTTAATTATTTAAATACGCGTATTTAAAGTTACAGACATGGTTGTAATGTTAAAGGCGTGCCTTTAACTAATTACAGGCATGCATTTAATTAATAAAGTATGCGTATGTAACATTAAAAGTATGCCTTTAAATAATTAAGTACGCGTATTTAATTGTAACCAATCAGATCCAACTAAACAAAATTATATCAATACACTTTGTTGGTTCCATTGGTTACAATTAAATACGCGTACTTAATTATTTAAAGGCATGCCTTTAACATTACATACGTGTGCTTAATTATTTAAAAGCATGCCTTTAACATTACATACGCCCATTTAATTAATTAAAGGCATGCCTTTAATGTTACAACCACGCCTTTAACTTTACAACACGTATTTAAATAATTAAAGGCATGCCTTTAATTAATTAAAGGCATAATACAAAAGTTCTAAGAATATATCATTCACAAATTGTACAATTACATATTATGTTATGTTAGTTTCAGTGGACATTTTCATTGAGTGTTTAAATCAGTTATGAGTTAATCCGTAAGTTTTGGTGTTTGTTTAGTATTCTTTCATGACTTAGGACGTAGTCATACGTACAGAGGAAATAAAATAATAAATATTTTAATAATAGCTACCTATACAAAGTGATCTAGTAGACATTTTTTTAATAAACCCAATTTTGACTTATGGATTTGCCTTCTTCCAGGCCATGTGGCAGGTCTTGCGGACAGTCATAACCATAACAGTGGCGCCGTACGGTGGGCCGACAGGAAGTTAAAACGTGGTGGCCTATTGCGATTAATCAAGTAACCATACTGTGAAATCAGATTGTCGACACACTCGTGTGGATGCTGGTCATAAACTGCTGTTGACAACCATATCGCCTGTCGTGCTGTCTGCTACATAAACACACACAGTATTGTCAAGTAAGTGACTTATATCACTTTTATTACCACCGTACATAAAATATAGTAGCCTAGTAGTGTTGTCTTCACAAATGACCTAATAACCTATATGTATTCAACTGAGTATCTGTAGAATCAAGATAACAAATTAACTCGTCTAGAGTCAAGCGACACGACACCTGACCCTAGAATAAGGGCTACAATCTAGACGGTAGTCAATTTTTGATCCGTCTTTCTTTCTTCGTTTTGCATATTTAAGTTTGACACCTGAATGAATATATATATGGGACACGTATGTAGTCATGCATGTGCCTAAGTGTTGTTAAGTTTTAAGAGACCTCCAACTGGGTGTTTTGGTGGCAACCCTTGGTCTCCAGCAGTGCCTTAATTACTATAAACAACAGCATGAACTGCTGGTTAATGGGTTTATGTCCTTGGGCTTAGACACTTAGGGCACTGCTGGAGTCCAAGGGTTGCTGTTAAGTACCCAGTCCAAATATACCCTCCCAGTTACAAACCCCAATCACTGGTATCTTGTGACAGGTGTTGCTGTACGTATTTCTTGCAAAATCAATATTTAGCAATTCTTCTTAATTCAGTTACATGACAAATGTGCATAAGTTTTGTACATGTGATATATCTTCTAATATTTTATCAATGTCAAGAATTTACTACAATAATCTAACATTTACATATGAATACTTTTTATTATTATTTAATTTATGTTGTTTCAGATATGCCAGTTTGTGCTGTGTCGAATTGTGGGAATGGAGAGTATAAACTGAACCGGTGGAAGTCGGAGAATTGTACAATCCACCCAGGGTTTAAGAAAGGTGTAGGGCAGTACATTTGTCGTCCCCCTTTTCTTCTGTACCCGTTTCCCACAGAACGAAAATATCCTGAAGGCCGTCGGAAATGGATGAAACTTTTGAACAGACAAGAGAAGGACACTGGAAAGAACTGGGAACCAAAACCATATTCCAGAGTGTGTTCGGTCCATTTTCCAGATGGAGGTCCGACAGCTGCAAACCCAAACCCAACATTCAACCTCGGATATTCTTTGTTTACGACCCCCAAATCAACCCGCAAGCCACCAACAGCAAGAACGCCCACATCAGAAACACATGTAGATGAACAGTCCTCATCTGTGATGTCAACAGACCATCCAGTACCTGCTGATGCCCCAACAAATCACCACAGGTATATTGATGCTAACCATGGCTACTCACTGCCTGACAGTCAGTGTGAACAATGTAACATTCTGTCAAAACAGTTAAGAGTGTCAGCATGAAACTGAGCAACTGAAGCAGAAGCATACTGGAAGGCACATGCACTGCTACAGGTGACGTACAGTGAACCCATCAACACCTCAAGTGTGGGGGCTATGGTCGTTTTACTGTGTTGAACAGCTTCCTTGCTGAAGGGTTGATGGGAACCCTCTTCCCTCTTTTGCTGTAATGTGGCTTGCGCCATTCCATTTCACTCAGTTTCTTTGGCTCAACACCACTTCTGCCTTTTGATGGTGCAGTCCATTTGGCTGGAAGTATAGCCATTCTGCCAAGCATACTCTAACTTAAACAGAACAGCTGCTATACATGGTTGCAAGTAGACCCGAGTCTGCAACAGAAGATACAGGCAGTGAAAATGTTTACTTAATGTTCATGTACATATTTAGATAGCAAAAGCGAATTAATATGAAAAAAAGACAAAGCATATTATCATGCTATGCCTTTCTTATTAAATCACTGTTATATTGTCCATTATGTCATTGTATGTTCTGTGAGGAAAGTTAGTTGCACAGAATGTTAGCCTGCCTACTACTACATGCCCCCAACCACCATGGGCCCATTACTAAGATGAGCTCATACATTAATTTTATCACAGGCATTACTAAAGAAAAGATCTATCACCATATTTGTGTTAACTCCAATCACTAAAATAGTTTACAAACCACACAGAACAACAATTAGAAAACATGCATTTTCAGTTTGTTTTATTTCTGGGGGAAATGCAGTGTATTATAGAAAGTTGTTATATGAGCTCTTATGTATATTAGTAAAATGGACCTTAGAACTGTATACAAACTATAATAGTTTAACATTGTTCTCATGAATATATACCTACCGAGTAATTCTGGTGACACCTTCCTGTAAAATAAGGTAATAATTAGTGTAACAAGTGTGCATGATGGAATAAAAATTGTAAATGATTACAATACATGCAACATTCTTGGTTGGGTTCTAAGGGTACTAAACAAGACCATTATAATGTTAAAAAAGCTTTACATGCATTAAAAAATACTCTGCTATAATCAGTGTGCAATATGTATATACCCTGCAAAACATGAGCAGTAACTACTGACAATTTTGCCAGTGTTCTTCTTCATACACACCCACACTTGGTGTGTGCATGAAGAAGAACACTTGGTGTGGGTGGTGGTGGTGAATGTTCATTGAGGGGGTGCATTCGGCCTTCATGAAACAGTATGGAGAATCATTGGAGATTCTGAAGAAATGTTGTGGTAAAACACTTCCTTCAGCCACTTTGATTCTAAGTAGGAAAACGCTTTTCCTTCTTTGTAATCAATCAGTAGCCGAGTCCTCAGGTCCCTCTCACGTCCTGTTGTCAACCAGGTACTCAGCTAAATCACAGTACATACATGGTGGCCACATTGACATGCCCTTCCCTTCCCCCACCCAGTCATTGGTTAGACCAGACAGCGGATCTGGTAAAACATCACCTTGCACAGTCGGAAGCCTTCAGTATTGTTCTGCTTTCTATTTGGTTTCCTCTTTTACACTAGCTTTCTGTGGAATGCTAAAGTAAGACTCTAAGAGGCACCGAATGCCAATACAACCAGTTCTTCCTTGTTGCCAGTTGTTGGCAGCCCTCTGTCGCGTAAATATTCTTGTATCTTCTCTTTTTTCCATAATCGGAACTCATTAAAGTGGCCATATCGACGACCAATCGACATACACAACAACAAACACGAAAAACACAAAACAACACGAAAAGTCAACAACACCCTGACAGGCGCAGCATAGACAGCGAGGAATGTGTTTATGTCAATTGACCTATGACATTACCCATGTTGCTTTGCGCAGCCGAAACTCCGAACTGGCCTATTAATGTCGCTAATGTTTATGGCCATACCTGCTGCAGTCGTGTCTTGTCATTCTACCAGCATGTTGCATGCACCACGAGTGTTGTCAATACAGAGCCACGTAGTACATGGTTATTGCGGCAATAAAAGTGCCGCATTTCCGCTCCAGGTGAGTCGACGTTCGTCTGAAGAGATTATTTCCTTCTTTCTGGGTGTCTGTAATTCGGCAAGGTCATGTCCGTCCGTACTATATACAAGGATTCCTTGTAATTTATGACATTCATAAAGTTAGTTATCAATAACTATTAAAGGATATAACGTTACTAAGCAATTCCGCCGTCAATTCCAAACCTTACTGATAGGCTGCAACATATCATATTAAGTCGCCGTCACTCATTTTCATGTTATAATCAGTTCATATGACGCACGAAATTTAAAAGGTACCATTTATTGCAAATCAGCACTGAACTGTAACTAATTATATGTAAAGTTAGTTTATAAGGTGGGGAATTAAACGGTTCCTCCCAAGGCATATGTCATTTGGGGGGAAACCTGCAAATACTTTTACGATTGGCTACACGCAAAATACATGTATAAAGGTTCTTGCAAGTTTCTCCCAGTCCAACGTCCATCCGCTCTTCCCTGCTCTTCCTCCAGTTCACCGCCCATCTGCTCTCCCTCTGTTTCACCCTGCTCTTCCTCCAGTTCACCGTCCATCTGCTCTCCCTCTGTTGTTTTCTATTCTTCCTCCAGTTCACCATCCATCTGCTCTCCCTCTGTTGCACCATGCTCTTCCTCCTCTTCATCTAGTTGTTTTTGTTCTGTTATGCTCTGCTCTTCCTCAATCACGACTGGCGTGATTGTTTGTAGGTCAGCAGGGAAGAGAGGAACGAAATGGTTTGGCTGCCACCAGTTAGACCGTGCGCCACTGGACACACATGATGTGCAGAATGTTCTCAAACTGCATGCTTCTAGGCACGACAAGATGGTGGAGGTCACGTGTTACATTACCCATTCCTGGGTATACTGATTTCACTCTTGCTCCAAGTATGGATGATATGGCATGGATTTGCCAATGTATTCTCCTGGTTTAACAACACTTATTGTTTTTTCTTGAAACAACCTACGTATTTCTGTGGAAGATATGTTTGTGCCAGGCTGACACAAATCAGAAAACATGGCATATATCGTACTCTTTGAAGTGCAGCCGCTGATGCCTTTTGCAGGGAAATTGTCATCTAAATCCAGGTCTTCGTGAACAGCAAATTCCACAGCAATTCTCACTCTGGCTTCAACGTGGTGATCTGCATTCCCGTGCATATAATAGCTTGTCATGGTAGGAAGACGGTCACCATATGCAGGTATTTGCATGGGTCTCATGTCAGAATATTCGACCATGTCACATAGTAGGTCTGAGGACACTTCATCAGCTACAAGAAATGTTAATAGAACAATGACATGCTCATTGTCGGTTACTTCCGATAATACCTCTCTGCCACATTGAACGAAGGCAGCAAAGTTTTTGCATTTCATTAGCTATCGTTGTCATGCCTGGAAATGCTTAATGCGCTTCTTGGCTTGCCTGTTCTTCTCTTGTATTGCTTTTGCTTTCAGGATCTTTTGCTGTTTTTCTTCAGCACATTTCTGCCTCTTAACTCTCTCCTCTTCGTTGGACACTTTCTGTATCTCATTTAACAACCCCTTCTTTGCTCGTTCTTCCTTTCTCTTCCGCTTGGATTCTTCTGCATCTTGTTTAGCTTTCTCGTGGTCTCGTATTTCCCTTGCAATGCCTTCATATGTCAGTACTCTAGCTCTGGTGGTTTTGTAGCGTTCGGTGGTCCATCTTTCTTGTATGTCCTTCATGCTGGCATCACTTTGCTAAAGATCAGGAGTGGAGATAAATGTCCTCCACCTGCATTGATGCAGCACAAGACGGTTATAAGTTGGTTTGTACCTTGTGCCAATGTATAGCAGTGCTTGCTCTTGATTGGCACAAGTACCTTCTCTGTAGAGCGGTTGAGGAATACCGCAGCGTCATCACAATTATATATTTGATGGGGTTTCTCCATAAAGCCGTTCTCCTCCAGAGTGGCATGTACAACATCAAAGTAGTTTCCGATGATGTCTGGTGTAGCATTTGCCATTCGCCCATGGTCGATTGATGGGAAGCTCAGGGTGTCTATCCCTAAAACCCCGCCACCACTTTAGGGATGGCCCAGTACATCATGTAATGGCCATATCGTACTAGGGCGGCTTCGTGGTCATCTAGCATTGGAGGTTGTCTCAGTTTTGCATCCATGGGAACTTTCTCTTTAACTCTGTCACTCAAAGTCATCTGAGGACCATGGTAATATAATATACCGGTAACGTAATTTGTTCTCTGCAATGATGTCTGAAAACAAATGATACAAGGATGGTAACATTGACGAAAATAAGACGCCCATAAGATTTGGTGACGAAGATAGGGCACTTTGACAGAAGGGGTGACATTAATCCGTCAGAAGCACGTTTTTGGGGGACCTAATATTGTCATAGAAATAAAACAACTACCAGCATTGCACAATCCCATATTAACATTTGTATTGATGAATGGCAGAAAGTTAAGACCAGAGAGGCATAGCGTATGCGATAGCAACTTTAGCGTGCAGGCAACAACATTCGCTCTGCAAGTACACTGGTTTCAAAGCTGCATTATGGAAAAACGCAACAGCGATCAGGGATACCACCTTTTGCAACATACTTTACATACAAATATCTACTTCTGTTCTCTTTCTTAATGTAACAGAGCAAACTCACGCGAACTATTCGGTGCCAACCATTGATTCATTCAATCACGTGGGAGGCGGCAGGGGATCATTTAAACTTCGATGATGATATTAGTACACTGACGAAATTATAACACTTTACGTTAGAGGCAAGCATTTGGATCATACACATCCCACGTTCTACAAGATGCATGCTCTGAAGTTGTTTGAGTTAATTAATCTAAAGACTGCGGTAGTAATGTACAAGGCATATAATAACATGTTGCTTGTTAACCTGCAGAAATTATTTGTACATTTTGTAGCAATTCGCAAGACCAGACATGTAAATATGTCAAAAGAAGAAGTTACACTCGAACTGAAATTAAATCAATGTGTTTATCTAATTATTGGGTTAAACTAGGGGATTATCTTGAATGTGAACTTAAAAGTTGTCGTAATATACAGGTTTTCAAGGCACTTTATAAAGAAAATTGTTTTCTTAATTATGATTTACATTAACTGATACTATTCATTAGGTGAACCGTTGTACTGTGTGTTATAATTATACATACCGGTAAATACAAGTTTTAAGGGTAGCTAACATGAGCTTCAGATAAGCTCAACTTTACTTGTTTTCACTATACCCATCACTTAGTAACATTTATGTGTAAACATGGTTACTTCAGACTAATAACTCAGACTAATTCAGCATACTTATTAGTTATAGTTTTTGATTAACTACATTAGTCAGTAAGCCATCCACAACGTTTCTCCAGCGCCTCCTGTCTTGGGCAATCCTCTCCAGTTGTTGCCAGCCATTCCCTGTTTGCTTGATGTCTGCCTCGAGGTCACGTCACCAGGTGTTTTTTGGTCTCCCCCTCTTTCTCTTGCCTTGGGGTTCCATGTCAGAACCTGTCTGGTTATGTTTGTGCTTGGCTTTCTCAAGGTGTGGCCGAGCCATCCCCATCTCCTCTTAAGGATCTCTATCTCTATTTGGGTTTTGTGTGTTCTATCCCAGAGGTCTTTGTTGCTCAGTCTGTCCATCCAGTGTATTCGCAGAATTCTTCGCAGGCAATGGTTGACAAATGTCTGGATCCTTATCAGCGCGGTCTTGTATATTCGCCACGTTTCCGCTCCGTACAGCAACACAGACTTTACATTTGTGTTAAACAAGCGTATTTTCGTCCACTGGATTCCATTTCGTTTCTCCTTGGTTGCTGTTTTCATGACCCAGTCTATGACCAGAATGAAGAGGAATGGTGACAGTAAGCATCCCTGTCTCACCCCCGTCCTAACCTCAAAGTTCTTTGTGAGTTGACCTTCATGAATGACTCTGCATGATATTCCCTCATAGGAGTTTTTAATCAAGTTGACTAGTTTCTTGGGCACCAATAGTGTCTTAGCATTTTCCAGAGTGTCTCCCTGTCCACACTGTCAAAGGCGTTCTCGTAATCAACAAAGTTGATGTATAGGGATGAGTTCCATTCGATGGATTGTTCCACTATGTTGCAATCTGGTCAGTACACGATCTGTCCTGCCTGAAGCCTGCTTGCTGTTCACGCAAAGTTTGGTCCACTTTGCCTTTCATTCTCTCTAGAATTATTCTGTTTAGAATCTTACCAGGTACTGACAACAACGTGATTCCTCTGTAGTTATCACAGCGGCTCAGGTCTCCTTTCCTGGGAATCTTGATATGGTAACCTTCCTTCCATTCTGCTGGAATTTCTTCGTTTTCCCTCAAAAAGACTGTACAGCATTTCTACTGAAGTATTTACATCTGCCTTTAGTGCTTCTGCAGGGATACCATCAGGGCCTGCTACTTTCCCATTTTTCATATGTGCGATTGCCTTTTTTATGTCTTCTCTAATGGGATTATTATAGTCTATTGGGAGATCTGTCTCAGCTGGTTGGATGTCTGGTTGATTCTGCGGTGCTGGTCTGTTGAGCAGCTCTTCAAAATGCTCTGCCCATCTGTTAAGCTGTTTGTCTGCCCCCATCAGGACACTCCCATTTTGTCTCTGATTGGCCGCTCTGATTTCTTAAACTTTCCAACTAACTTCCTTGTTGTATCGTAGAGTTGCTTCATGTTCCTGCTGGCTGCTGCCTTTTCTGCCTCTTGTGCAAGTCCCTCCACGAAGTTCCTTTTGTCTGCTTTGACACTTTTCTTCACCTCTCTATTTGCTGCTGTGTGCTCTTTCTGAGCTATTACCTTTGCCGCCCTTGTGCGGCTGCTGTTGACTGCTTCCTTCTTGTCTCTTCTGGTCTGTATTTTCCTCATTGTTTCTACTGAAATCCAATCTTTCTGTTGGGGTTTCCTTCTGCCAATTATCTCTTCACATGTGGTGTTTACTGCATCCTTGATGTGACGCCATTTGCTGTTGATGTCTACTCCCTCGTCTTCATCATACAGTTCTTGCAGGACTTTGAATCTATTAGCTAATGCGACTTTATATTCTTCTGCTGTGCTTGGATCCTTCAGGAAATCCACATTATATCTTGCCTTTCGTCTTTCTTGTTCTAGGATTTTTTGTTCACAGGTGGTCAAAGATGTTCGACATGTTTGCAGTTCTGCTCCAAATAAGCAAGCAGCTCATCAAATGCGTCATTCAGTTCTGTGTAGTCCAGTTTTAATAGTTATATTAGTATACACTTTGTCTGTATTAGACAAGTGTGTTATATTAGTGTGTTCCATGTAGGCTATTTTGTGTTAGTATGTATATAGGTTTGGAATTAGTACGTTTGGTGATTTGTATGTAGACAATGTTAATTTGTTTAGTATTTAGACAAGTATGTTATTAGTGTGTTGCGTATAGGATACTGGTGTATTAGTATTTATTAAAGTTTCAAACTAATATCAGGGTTTTTGCTAAGAACCGGGACCCGGGTAATTTACCCGGCTATGGCGGTCCATGTACCCGGCTATGGTGGTCCATGTACCTGGCTATGGCGGTCCATGTACCCGGCTATGGCGGTCCATGTACCCGGCTATGGCGGTCCATGTACCCGGCTATGGCGGTCCATGTACCCGGCTATGGCGGTCCATGTACCCGGCTATGGCGGTCCATGTACCCGGCTATGGCGGTCCATGTACCCGGCTATGGCGGTCCATGTACCCGGCTATGGCGGTCCATGTACCCGGCTATGGCGGTCCATGTACCCGGCTGTCGTAGAGGAAAGCCAAGTTTTATTTTCCCTCGCATCAGTTAATGACCCGCTTTTGTGTTAAACATTGCAGAGTCGACTTCCCAGACAGGTCAGCGATTGTTTATGATCACGACATGTGGCAACAAAACAGCGCCAGTCAACGAATTTTCATTTTGCTGTAATAAACGGCAGTTTTAAACCATTCACACAGACATCTTACGCGTCGCCAAAGCATATTTACTTCGGATCGGTAACCATGCCGTAACGGCGCTAGTTCAGCAAATCAAGATGTCTAAGAGACAGTCGTCCGTAGGGCATTTATTTTAAAGCGAATTCACAAGAAAAGGTAACGCTTGTTAAAGCATATCCCGAAATGTTAAAGTCACTGAACTTGGCCAACGTTATCCTTAAATAGCGTCTAAATATTACATTATTGCCAGAGTTTTATGGAACTGGTAAGCGTATGCTGCTGGCGCGTGGCGAACCCTTACTAGTGACCTAGTCTGGTACTATACTGCCATGAAATGGCAAAAGGTATTAAGTGACGATGAGGTATTTTTGAGATACCGGACAAAACATAGTATTGCTTTGCTCTCTTGTGCATTTACAAAGCTAGGAGTCGAGTGGCAGCTTGCTAAGTATGACTTAGCAGCTTGGAGGGAAGAGGTGTCACAGACCATCTTGGATGGCAGTGGCTCTGCAACTGAGTGGTGTTTGATCAAGCTGCAGAATCTATCCACCAAGCACCACTACCCTCTCCTGAGTGGGGTGGCAGAGGTGGCCCTTGCCCTCACTGTCTCCAGTGTCTGGCCAGAGCGAACAGCGAGCATCCTTAAGTGGCAGAAGAACAGGTTGCGCTCCAAACTGAAGAACAATCTTCTGACTAGCCTGCTTTACATTTCGTTGAATGGTTCTGAAATGTATTCGCCAACATTCAGGCCATTCATGAAACAGATTGTGCAAGAATGACTAGCAGAGAAAAAGAGGAGGAAGCTTCCAAAAGAAAGCCAGTCACCCAATCAGCCAGTGACACTTGGGGAATGTGCGAGCCATGCAGCACATGAAACCATGACTGAACCTACATCGGAGCCAACCATACACAACTATTTGACAGCGCTCAATTTGTCATCAGATGACTCAGATTCAAGTGAAGAAGAAGCGTTGCGATGTCGAGAGTGGACACAGTTAACTTGACAGTCATCATTGGCCCAACTGGATTTTTTCAATGGCAAGCCATTGCGTAGGCAAAATTATCCGCCCCACTCTTCGTCTCTGGGGCGAAAGTCCACACCAGGTTTTACTAACTCGCCAATTTGGGCTTTCCATAGCCAAATGGCTACGGAACTAATAACTTAAGTTTTAAAACCGATAAGCACTAACCGTTTCACATATGTATTCCGTGACAAGAAACTGAAGAAATGTGCTCCAAATAATTATTTATGAGTACATTAATCGGTCACACAGAAAAGATTTCATAAATAGCCGCCATACTGTGCACGTGATGTTGCCTTTGGGTCACATGATCAAACGCGATTTCGTGTAGAATGAGGCCAGAATGGGCCAGCAGCACAGACATAAATAAAACACACGTTAGTAAGTTAGTAGTTTATAGGGGCATTATTAATGATGTAACTCTATGGCCAGCAGACGGCAATTCTTAGCGTGACCTTATATAGATCCACAGGATTCCCGCTTGGTATTCTCGCTCACAACAACATCCGGTTATATACAAATGTTGACAAGCACATGCGTTCTGACAAAAAGGTAATAATTTCACACTTTTACATGGTTATTGTCAGGTAACTTTAGTGATATACATATAAGAATGCATACAGACATGAAAGACGTGTTTATTGCTCTGTTTATGGCGTTTTTGTAAGGTTTCACGTTTCATGAAAATACTTAAGCTTTTGATGAACGAGATCTTCGCCCCTACTACAGCAACAGCCAGATAGAAAAAAATTGTAGGGCGATTGACTTTGCCTAGCCATTGCGGATTGATATAATGACAGCTATTATTGGCCCATTTGATTTTTGTGCTGGAAAGTCAATGCAACTTGAACAAATGACAACCATTATTGGCCGAGTTAGTTTTATTCGAAAACAGTCCAAGCCTGGTTTAATCATTATTGGCCCAATCGAGTCTTACAGCTGTGCAGCGAGGTTGGCGTTATCACCTGCACAGACCACAGACACAGTAATACTAATAAAAGAAGAGCCAACACACGAAGGTTGATAAAGAAGTAAATTGAAACTTTATTTTAAAATTATAAACGTGGAAGTAATGTTTGAAGCATCTTGAGACTTTAAGTACATGCATGCAAATATGTCTAATATGAACAAATATGATTAGTATCACACTCAAAATCAAATGCTTGACACTAAAAGAAAAGCAGTACAACAAATAAAAATAGAAGATATAGCACTCAGTAATATAAGTTGTATTGAAAGTAATACATTGAAACATTACTTCTTTGATAAAACAACAATCACCCAGATTCAGTATTGCCTACTGGACAAAAAACAATGAATTTACTAATCGTCCATGGTTTGCCGTTTGATTTGAGGAACCGGGAAACTGCTGCCGATAGTGGGGCCTACACGCCGGTTATGTATGTGAATCGGAGCCCGAATCAGACTCAGTTTCGAAGTCTACCGCGTTCGCGTTTGGCCACTGCAGAGTGCCATTGGTGGGCGACAATACAGTAGGCTGTAGCTACTCGGTTAATAGCGGCAGGCACATCAACATTATGGATCTCCACCAACGTAACAAAGGATGCTGACTCTGACTGTTCAGGGACAATCACAGGAACGCTGCTTTATTAAAGTTTATGAAAAAGGAATCGATTGTCGTGAACTTTGACGTTGACATTATCGCATCTTTTCACTCGCTTAGCGGGTGCCATTTTGAACTCGACCATGACATCCGAGTCACGGGATTGTTTCTTCAAATGAGAGCGGCCATAGAAACGCGTTTCCCAACCAATGGCGTACACGATTACAATAAATAGGGATCAACCGCAGTATTATTATTTTACAACGATGACAAGGTTAAAAATATAGACTCATAGATCGGAGGTATTCGCTATTCTGCCGCCGACAACATTCGTCGAATCACGATCTTGTTCGCCACTAAGAGTCACTAAGACAGTTCAAACAATTTTATTATGAAAAAATCTCATCTTATAAAAAAACCTGTTTTTTATTGTACCCATCGTCATAAGACGGGCAGACGGGTTCCTGGCTAAGGGCCTGAAATGTGATGTTGAGAGAGGACACCGTTGACTAATATTCAAGTAAAGAGGAAGTGTTGTGATGTTGAGAGAGGACACAGTTGACTCAAACACAAGTGAAGAGGAAGTGTTGTGATGTAGAGAGTGGACACTGTTGACTCAGACACAAGTGAAGAGGAAGTGTTGTGATGTTGAGAGTGGACACTGTTGACTGAGATATGAGTGAAGAGGACGTGTTGCGATGTTGAGAGAGGACACTGTTGACTAATATTCAAGTAAAGAGGAAGTGTTGTGATGTTGAGAGAGGACACAGTTGACTCATATTCAGGCAGCTGCAGTTCCGTTAATAAAACTGAACATAATTTTGAAGTGCCATTATATTATTTATTTTTACATAGCAATTGTTGAAAACATAATTGTGTAAACCAGACTTATAATACAGTGGAACCCTGAAAAGAGATATTTAAAAAACATTAATTATTACATATCAATGGTTTAGTCAATTGTCACATACATTAATTACAATAATTTGTTTGCGCAACTTGATGTTACATCCTGAAATGCAGGTACAATTACATTATATATAAGTTCCTGGCGTATCCACAGTGGTCTGTGATACGTAGTGACTCGGTGTTACGGTTTTTATTTTTATGTCAACACTCTTAACGAAAAACAACACTACATTATTTTGATCTACAGGGAACTAATCTACTTTCCACATAGCCAAATCTATTAATGAAATAAAAACGAACGAATGCTCAGTTCGAACGAATTTTACCGTACCATAGTAACGGTAAACATGTAATTTATTCGTCATATAGAATCTACTATTTAGTGATTTATGTTCTATGCAAAGTTCTAGTTTTATAGTTCGATATTTTACCAGAGTTAAATACTTTATCATAAAAGGTTCATTATTTACTTATCAAATTGTCGGTATATCGGATACGACAAAAACTTGGTTACATGAGACTTATTTCACCGATTAACGAATGTCGTTAAGGGCCGGGTGCAAAATGCACGTAAAATTCCCGCAAACACCAGTAGTTTACACTTGAAATATGACGTAGGGACGCTGAAATTATCAAGAGATACGATTTGATTGGTTAGATCCAAAAACCTCCAAACCCGTTAGTAGCGTCGGTAACGACAGCGAGCGTGATTCGGAGTTTTATCCTGATTGGAGAAGGACGTACTTTTATTTAATACCGCGTGTGTACGCCACTCGTTTATTAACGATGTAAAGTTCAACTTAGGGCGAACAATGCCCTGTTTAGTTATTAAGTTGATATGTTAAATTTATATTATTCTGATAAGGATGAATTAATCCTTACAAGATGTTACAGTTCTGTAGAGTAGTAATCCTATGATATAAATGTAACCTTAGCCCAGATTTATTCCAAGTCTTCAAAATTCTACATGTGAATGAATATACCGACACGCTCAACCTGATGATCGTGCACCCAACGAATCGATGCACATATATGACAACTCTTCACTTAAGATTCTGCGAGACGTTTCGACCTGATGATCGCGTGACAGTCAAACTTCTACGTATACGACGACCCTTTGAATTCCGACCATGAACCACAAATCGTTCGTCCTGATGATCGCGTGATTCTTCTACATATTCCGTTCCGTCGACAACGTGCCAGCTATTCTTCAATTTCGATCGTCAGTGTTAGCAAATCCCTGTGACGACCCAGGGTAGGAGTTCTTGATAGGTTTACTTGATTTATTCTCCCACATCTAAGGAGAGGATGTGTGCACAGTTTCGGACCTTGTATACATATGAACGCTATTTCCCGGTAAGCTCGAAAAATTGTCAGTAATTAGATTTTAGTAGAATATTCCGTGTCAATGGTATTAGGGTAGTAACATAACCGTTAGAGATCGATAACAGGTATATATATAGCAAGGGAGATATTTATTATAATATATGGTTGTTGAGGTTGCAAATACATATTATAATATAATATATAATGAGAAACCTATTTGTTATAATATATGGTTGTTGTTGTTACGAATACATAATATAATATATAGTGAGACACATATTTGTTATAATATATGGTTGTTAATGTTACAAATGCATATTGTAATATATATGAGAGAGGAAGATATTTATAGTAATATATGATTGACTGTGACGAGAACCTATTGTTTCATTGTTTATGTAATAAATGTGCAAACTATTCATACGTGTTATAGTCTCTTATATATATCGTGTATAGTTGCCATAGTATTTATAGATTATCAGAACCCACAAACAAAAAAAATCACGTCGGCCCATCCACCGTTATTTATTCACCCCTAGACAAACGAACCTTATCAGATTTTATAAAAAATCGTGACACTCGGCCACAGGCTGAGCATGATAAGTGGTCCCTGCTTTGGGGTTCATGGTCCCTGCTATAACTACTTTTAACAAAAACCCTGAATATGTTATATTTTTTGGTGCAATGCAGCTAAATCGGTATCATTACGGGCACATGGTCATGTCTTAGTAAGCATGTACATTATATATTGCGATCCATTGGTTTTCTTCGATGACACTACCAAGGTGTGAAAGATGTAGTTGGTGGCGCTGCCATATCTAGACAAATTCCACATAAATCCAATGACGGTGTCACAACTTGGCGAGTGTAGGTTGCCATCAAATAAGCCTATGTCTCCCCATTGCACATTGGGTTCAATCATGGATATATGATGTTATATTGTTATAAAATTGTCATAATTATTGTACAAATTAACACATGTATGCATGCTTTATAAAAATAAACATCCAGATTTCTGTTTACATTCTCGCTTTGTGTCGTTTTGATAAGTTAGGTTGTGTTTAACTAGTCAAATTTAAATTGTTTTTAATTTATAATGTACTGGTTGGTACCTTATGCAGTCATTAAATATTATTCAAGAAATGTCCAAATGGTCAAATAAACAAGGAATTACTTAACTATAATAATGGCTATTGACCACACACACCCATACTATCAATCAACCCTCCAAGGGAACAACCGTTACATCTCATAAAGAGGGATAGGTTTATAAGTTAACTACAGGCCGAGATCACCATGAGTAACCCACTAATGTAAGGCGCCCACCAGGTGATGTTCAATAGACGGAACAGCCAAAACATGGCCGCCGATCATCCAATAAGTCATCTTTCCGGGAGAAAAAAACATACCTTAATGTACGTGTGATTATGTCCCACTTGGTGGAAAGTTGCATTATGACATTATCTATTCTACACATCTAAGTGACATCATTATATAGATCACGCAATCCAAGCTATTCGCCATTCCATCTGGTTCTGGGCTCGTTTCGACTACTATGCAGGCCCCTTACTTACTCCTTAGGCTTAGAAGGTCAGACCACAGTGCAAAATTGCATTGGCGGCCATATTAACGTTTTGTCTGATTATATGAAAACGTGACCATCAAAAATTATGAAATTTTTTCACAACTGCCATCATCTCATTGACATGCTGTCCAAGTTTGGTCAAAATCACATATTTCCAGCTCTTTAAATGCTCCCACGTGCAATGCCCGTCAATGACGATGTCTAATAAAAAAATAGCCATGTATTCATGCGCCCTACATTCGTGTGAAACAATAAACAGGAAGGTCAACTGGTCTGACCTTTTAGGGATGTAGGGGCCAAGGTACGGAAAGTGTCATGGTCAAGGGGTAAGAGCACAGTTGACCTTCCTGTTTATTGCTTCACACGAATGTAGGGCGTATTAAATTATGATATGTGAATTTAAACAATTTACATGATGTGACACAAGTGCAATTGAGCAAGCATATTCACAGGTTTTTTTGTAGAAGCTATTGCAGGGCTTCACGTTTGAAAACAACAAATCGCTCACCTAAATATGCCAAATTAATTTAGGCGAGCGATTTGTTAGTTGTTTTTTTATCGTGTGGTGGCGTCACCATTTTCCATTCGGATGCTGTCGTCGCCATGAAATTTTAATTGGTATTTGTTGGCGTTTTGACTTTTGCACAATGAAAGTTTTTAGTAAACCCCATTCATTGCAATTGGTGAGACAGTTTAGCAACATGTCATCGATCACTGTAGGCATAGCCTAGGCAAGGCCAGTGCCATAGCAGTGTTCTGTGGTGTGCGACTTCACATAGGCAGTTTGAAAATTGCAATTGAGATTCACAAATATGCCATGTATAAGAATCAGATGTATATTCATAAATGCAGCTTAGTAGGCAACACCAATATAAACTGGGGTGCAATGGCATACTTCCATGGCATCATAATGCCAAACGCAATACTTGGTGCACAAAAATATAAATTTGTCATCCACACATGAAACAGTGAATCAATGTTAAGTGGTACCGGAGATATGCATCGTTAATTTATGTGTTCAGAGCAGTTGAAAGACGAAGTGGAACAATTATGAAAATTGTCGTTTTTAATGTGAAATCAACTTTTACACTCCCTGTCAACTCATGCGTGTTCGGTAGCTCAGATCCAGGTTATTATTTTCGATTCCCATTACAGCCTAGTCAGTCAATCAGATCGTTAATCCCTTATCTATTCCATAACTGTACATGTATACATGTACTTTATTCAGTTTGACATTCAACAGTATGTGACATTTAAATATAACACACATTGACGCTGGTAACTCCTTTATAAACCGCGCGGCCAGCACATCATGGCTTCGATGACGTTTTTGCAATCTTGGTGCATCGGATTGCAATCACCATCCCCGGTGACGGATGATACGTGAACTTTGAATATTGGAGTCCGAACACTTCGTTATAAAGAGAGTAGACTTTCCTAGTGAATCTAATACTGTAGAAACTCCTTGTTTGTCAAGATGAACACTTGCATGCAGTGAGCGATTTTAGCAATTGACTCGAGCGATAAATATTATTGATTTGCATGAGCGATAGGGAGCGCGAGCGATTACTCGCCTCAAATGTGGATCCTGCAATTTCATGTGAAATAGTGCATTTTTTTGAGAGTTTAACGGGTGGAGGGATTTATGGGAATTTTTCTGCTGTGGGCCATGTGGGCACATGAATACATAGCTATTTTTTTGTAAAAATGTATGGGCATCGCATTTCGGGGCATTTTAAAAGAGCTGGATGTATGTAATTTTGGCAAAACTTGGTCAGCATGTCAATGAGATTATGGCAGTTGCTGTGCAATTTTCAGAATTTTTGATGGTGTTGCAATGCAATTGATGGTGTTGCAATGCAATTGTCTAATGTGGTCTTCCCCCTCAAGGGGAGTGCATGTAAAAAATTATGGATTACAAAGGCCAGATGTCATTGAAACTGAAAGGCTTGGAAACACGTGTCAATGTCGTGTCGATCTGTTTGCTTGTTTCATCCAAAGTTTGTCAACCTATTAATGATGTAATATCTTTTTGTTTAGCACCTAGCCCTACTACCTAGGCACCTCACTGCCGTTTATATTTACATATAATATTATATTATTGTTGATAACTTTTACCTTTCGTGCTTTATTTCATAGGTTCTAGGATTTGAAGTGGACCCAATAAATTCTGTCCAGTTTTGTAATCATACATGTAAGTATATGTGACCTGTTTGCATTTGATCAGTGTAAACAATAAACTTGACAGCACATTATATAGGCTGCGGTGCTTTGATATGCTCTATTAAATATTTCGCTTGAAATTGTATGATTCTCTTATCTATGTTGCAAGCAACTCTCACATTTCAATCAAACAAGTTTGTAATTTCACAACTTTTTATCAAACAGTTTTGTGGAAGGCTGCATGATCACTATTTGGAGTTGGATCACACGTTTGACGATATCTCGTATTACATATCTTGTTTCAGTTTTATAATAAATTCCTCCAGGATATGTTTTTTTTAAGAAGAATAGGAATAATTTGTAAGCCCTAATATTGTGATTTTATTACAGTTCTTCAGTAATACATTTACACAACGTTGTCAGTACAACTTTAATAATTTATTGTTTATTGGCTACTTTCAGGGTACAAAGTTTGCCAGGGCCAGGTACTAAATGAAACCGACATTGGAGCATTGTATGAAGGACTTGTACAGAATGATTTGCATCACTATACACATGTCTTAACAGGTGGGAGTGACACAAACTCAGAAACTGTAACGATTGGTGTTCATAGGACTTGGGGAAACTATGCAGATATGGGGAATTACACCACAAATGTAATCGATTATAATTACTGTTAAAATGTAGAAGTATGATTACTTGGAAAATTAGTGTAATCGGTTATGATTACTTTTGCATGTAATCATGATTACTTTTAAGAATATAATTGACATAATTAAATAAATAAAAACCCTCAACATGAGCATGTTATTATTGTCACCAATGTTATTGAAGACAAAATCAAACACAATGTTAAAATACAGCTACCAAAAATGCCTTGGATACAAAATGAAGAGAAGAAGCTCCATGCATTGTAGTTGGCAAAAAAAATATGCAAAAAAAATTGTGATTGTAATCATAATTATGAATACTTTGGTAATGTTATCGAAAACGATTGATTATTTTGCCTTTTTGACCCATGTAATTGACTACATGTACAATTATGAAAAAGTTTTCAATGATTGCGCATGGTTACGAATCTACATTTACTGAGTATGATTAATTACTCTTTTCCTGTTTGACAGTTCAGTGTTCAGGCCACATTCAATGAGTGAAAATAACATAAGTTAAAGGCTTTTTTAGAAAGGCTTATGTGTACACCAACATACGTCCTGACAGTTGACCTTTTAAAATATAGTAAATGTAATATTCAGATCGAATACCAAGTTTCTTGAGAGGTAATTGCATTGTACACCAGCATTTATTTGTCCAATGGTATCTTGTGCCCGTGTATCCACATCGTCCAGAATGACTGGAATGCGATGTTACCCAGTGTGCATCGAGTCTGCATGTCTGTGGTGCTGCAGAGTAAAGATCCCAGTGTGGGGCAGTGTCTTATTGGACTACCACGTCTCGTTGCCTCGCAGCATACCACAGTCATCATCTTTCTCAAAGGTATTCACGAGGAATATGTGAACGTTGCCTCATTGACGAAGAGGTTCCAGTTGGATAACTCATTGCAAGTGGTGGACAGTATAGTAAGTGCAAGGAAGCACATGGGTCAGAGGTCATTGTTGTTACAGCCTGCCAGGTGTAGAACTTCTAGTATTCTGCATCATTGAATGGTATCAAATGCATGGGATTCGTCAATGCCCATCTTATGGAGATACCAGTGACGTGACATAGCTACCAACACTAAGATGTGCTGGGCTGATACAATGTCTACATAGCTGCAGCCCTGCTTGAAGCCGCTTTGGCATGTGCTGGATACGGTGAAGAGGCACTGTAGATATGATTTTCTAGATACTGTTGAGTGCAATGGCTTTGAGGTTGGACAGAGGTCCAAGCAGTTTCGGCAGTACCACCTTTAACCAGGGGTGTCCGCAGGAATTTTTCCAGGGAGGGGCAAGAAAGAAGAAATATATGTATATATATGTATATATATATGTATGTATGTATGTATGTATGTATGTATGTATGTATGTATGTATATATATATATATATATAAGATGTAAAGTTAACATATACTTTGAGCTCATGAATATACGTCAAAAAAAATTCCATGCCTTTGACTACTGTAAATAAGTGGGGTATGGGTCTCAAACACTAGTGTGTGAAATTGCAATCAAGATGGCATCACCAGCATACTTCAGTAGCTTGTTGTTGATCACACTGGGCCTAGTCTCACAGCCATTCCACAGCAATTTGAGCACCCTCTCTTCTGATGTTACAGGCTGGAAGAGTGGCCGTGGCTCACCAGTGAAGGGCTCTAGTGGGCCTTCGATCTTTGAACTGCTTTTCAAATCACTGCCGGATGGTGTCCCCCTTGTCCTGATCAGTGCCCACCTAGTGGCCTGCTGTGTCCTACACACACAGAGGTGGAGGGAGGGCAGGTGGTGGCACTAATGATGTTCACTGCCCTGAACATTGGTCTATTGGCAGGCTCACTCAAAGTGTCCATAAATATCCAATTTTTTTGGGGAATATAATAATTATTTGGTAATTAGTACTATCAAAACATCTACAAAGTGATTATGTGTACATAACAGTAAGTTATAAATAAATATTCCTTTTTATAATAGAAAGTGGTTTATTTGCTTGCAGGCTACATAGGCAGTGTGTCTTTCCTGTCAAAGGTCGGCGAGATTGTGAAGGAATTGAAAGAAGTCAATCCACACATGATGTACAGTAAGATATGCGAGTTACATGTTACTTTCTCCATATTATATGTATTTACTTTCTAACTGTTTATTAGAATGTTATTAGGTTACACACATGGGTTACACACATAGGTTACACACATAGGTTACACACATAGGTTGCACACATAGGTTGCACACATAGGTTGCACACGTTGCACAATTATTACAATTAGACAAACGTGCAACTTGGGATAATCTCTTGAGGTCACATGAGACTTATAACCAGCTAGAGTACAGATACTTGTTATTGAATGAATTGCCAGGATTCTGTGCAATTGTAATCAGTAAAATACAATAACATAGGTTATATTTATTTTATATATATATATATATTTATATACAATTGATTGATTTGATTTTGACATAATGATAAACTGAATGAAAAGCTACTTAAAGGGGTCACTTAAAGATGCCTCAAACAGGACAAGAGGCCACTGGTACACACACAAACCAGCAACAAAATGTCCAGAAAACATTTTTGAAGCTGGTTATAAATGTGTGTATTTAAATGCAAGAAGGATAGTAAATAAGAAAAACGAATTAAACATTATTGTAGAAGATATTGACCCTCACATAACCGAATCATGGGCCAACAAAGACACATCAGGTGCTGAATTAGGACTGACAGTGACAGGATACATAATGTTTAGGAGAGATCGAATACGAAGAAGGGGAGGGGGAGTTATTTGATATATTAAAGAATCTATTCAGCATTACGAAATAAAATTAGAAATGGAAGCAGATTGCGATTAAGCTGTTTGGTACAATATTGTTACAGGAAATTAAACATTAACTATTGGATTAGTTTACCAAAGTCCAAACATAAAAACAGAGGATTACAGAAAAATACAAAACGCTATAAAGGAAGTGAGTAAAGAAGAATGTATCTTAATGGGAGATTTTAAACACAGACACATACAGTGGAAATCTCTAGAGAGTTCAGGAGGTGAGGACCAACAGTTTCTACTTTTTATTCAGGATAGCTTCCTTACTCAACACATGCTAGAACCAACCAGGGAAGAGAATGTATTAGATTTAATTTTGTCTTCACAAAATGTATTAGTGGATAATGTCAAAATACATGAGCCATTGGGTAACGGTGATCATAATCAAATACATTTTGACATCAAGGTAAAATCAGAAAAGTACAAATAAAAAATACAGGAGAACTTCCACAAAGGTAAATATAAAGATATGAGAAAAACTTAGCAAAGCTAGATTGGAATAACATGCTGAGGAATAAGACTGTAACTGAAACATTCTAAAATATGAAATTGAGAGTGTCCTTGATCAATTTATCTTGAAAAAAAACAAGGAAAACGGTCTAGAAAGAAACACTTGTCAAAAGAAGCTATTAGCAAAAATAGCATACAAACAAACTATGTGGAAGGTTTATAGGCGTACCAGAAAGGATGAAGACTACACAAATTATAAAGATGCAATTAATGCAGCTATGAATGAAATCAGACAAGAAGAAGAAGAATTGGTGTGATGTCTAATCTTTCATCACCAATGTGTGATGTCTAATCTTTCATCACCAATGTGTGATGTCTAATCTTTCATCACCAATGAAGTAGTCATATCTGGGATTGTTGAAACCAACATGCAACACATGGCACTTTCCTATGTTGTATAGCTTCTGCCAGTCTGCTGACCATACTAGTAGTTTGTTCAAGTCCTCTTGCAGGGTGAATGCTTTCTCAACCAGAGACACATCTCTCTATAAGTTTTTTGTCATCAGCAAACTTTGACAATTTTGATGTTATGTTGTCATCTACATCATTGATGTATGTCACAAATCCCAGTGGTCCTAGTACTGTTCCCTGTGGTAAACCACTCTTTACATCTGTCCAGGTTTATTGCTTGCTATTTATTATAACCGTTTGTTTTCTGTCATTCAGCCATGCTTCAGTCCGGGTTATGTACTTGGGTGCAATTCCATGTGCTTCCATCTTATTTAGTAGTCTTTTATGAGGTACGCGGTCGAACGCCTTAGCCCTTCATCCAGCATTTTTGTCACATCTTTTATGCACATAATCAAGTTGGTTAGGACTGACTTTCCAGGTATAAACCTGTGTTGGGATTCTAGAATCAATTTATTTCTCTCAAAATGAGCCGTGATTTCATCTTTCATAATACTTTCCATCACTGCATACTATGGAGGTCAAACTCACTGGTCAGTAGTTTCCTGCTTCACATGTTTTACCTGTCTTAAATATTGGTGTGATGTTTTGCCATCTCTAGTCTACACATACTTGTTCTATGTCCCATGGTGTGTCAAAGTCACTTCTCTGTTCTGTATTGATAGTATCAGTTTCATTCCAGCCAGTTTCAAAACTTTGTTTAAATAGCATGCTCAGAGGAATTGCCAGTTCTTCAGCATAGTTGGATAAATTCCATCATCACCTGGTGACTTGTCTATGTTAAGTTTTTTCAACTTATTCAGTATTTTTACTTCACTGAAATCACACTAGCAATGCATTTGGGTCGACTTGTCTCATTATAATCTTTGGTTCTGGTATGTTTGGATTTTCATCGGTGTACACTTTGATGAATCCATCTTCATCTAGTATTGGGCCAATTCGGGGTTTCGTGGTTGTTTGTGACTTGTAATACTTGAAGAATTTCTTGGAATTTGTTTTTATGTTTTCAGATACATCTCCTTCAAATAATCTCTTAGCTTTCCTCTGTGGGGAGCGGTGGTCTAATGGTTAGAGCACCCGCCTGTCGATCGAGAGGATAGTGGTTCAATTCCACCTTTGCTGTTTCGAAGCTTGGGCAGTTTCGTTCACCCCACTTTGCCCGTGTCTTTCGGAAGAGACACTAAAAGCCGCTGGTCCAAACTCCTGCGTTAGCTCAAGATTGGGCTGTTTGGAGTATAACTACTTGAGACTTGAGTGCCTTTTTACCTGCATTTAGTGTTTCTTGATATGATAAGTAGTCTACATGTAGCTTACTCTGTTTGTAACATTTCCAGCTCGTCTGTTTCTTTTTTCGCAGGTTCTCAATTTCTTTGTTCCACCTTGGTGGCGTCTTTGTGTTATTCCATCATGTTTTCAATGGCACAAACTGCTCAACACTTAGTTGTAAGGTGTGTTCTGTAATGTGTTGTGTTAAAAAACAGTCAAGCACCACTTCCTGGAATTGTCTCCCTTCAGCTTCCAGTTTATAGAACGGTGATTGAAATCACCACATATTAGTAGTTTTTCTGTTTACATGCCTTCTTCATTAGTTTGTGCAATGGTTCTTGTTGTTTGCTGTTGTATTATAACAAACTTTGCATATTGAGTTATTAAATTACACCAGCCTGTGTCTGTGCCAGGTGTATCCATCAGCTGCTGATTGATGGTGATGTTGTACTCATCTTTAAACAATATTAGACAACCTCCACCTTTGCAATAATCTCTGTTGTTTCTTATTATATTCCAACCTTCAATCACCAGCTCACCATCTGCAACATGTTCCTAAGCCCAGGATTCTGTTACAAGGATGATTGCTGGTGAATCTTCGTATTCCAATTCCTACTGTTTGTTCATGAGACTCGTAGCATTTAAAATTGTACAGGTCAGGTGCATCAAGTTAGTCACTGTCTCCCTCGTCCCTCCCCCCACACCCTCCCCCTGGGGCTGGATCTCTGTACATTATTGTTAGTGGATGTTAGTTGGGGGTTAGGGTTAGTAGTAGGGTTAGGATTATTAACACATGTAAAATCTTGACTAGACGTGTTTAGGTTATTTAGAACAAACTCTTGACTAGACAGGTTAACAAGGTTAGGGTTAGTTTGAACATGGTTAGTATGAACAGGGGCTATTATGTTAGTTGTGTTAGTAGTGGCTATAAACAACACGCTCCGAAGGAAGGCTTTTCAATTAGTCCCACCTCAAGGCGAAGACGAAGAAACGACAACTGTGCGTTCGGGACCTTCTGTACACTGACGATACAGGCTTTGTGTCACATTCTGAAATTGATCTGCTAACGACACTTGACAGGTTTGCTGCCGCTTCTGCATCTTTTGGACTCTCTATCTGAATCTTGCATCAACCCACTCCCGGGACACCGTACACAGCACCGACGATCTTGCTCAGTGGTAAGCCACTTAACGTCGCTACCACCTTTAAATACCTTGGGAGCACCATCGCAAACGACTGCAGCCTCGACAAAGAACTGTCAGCTCGAATTCAGTCGGCCACTGCCACGTTCGGACGACTACGCGAATGATTATGGAACAAACACAACATTAAGCTTGTAACAAAATGCAAGGTCTACCATCCTATCCTGTCTTCTGTACAGTTCAGAAACATACACGCTGTATAAACATCATATTCATCAATTGTCACAGATACACCTACGCCACTTACGAGCCATCCTCGGAATCAGGTGGTCAGACCGGGTGACCAACAATGAAGTACTGCAACGTGCCGATATGCCAAGCATCGAGGCAATGCATCTAAGCCGGCAACTTACCTGGACCGGCCATGTTGTGCGGATGAATGACGACCGGTTGTCTAAGGCAGTTCTGTACGGTGAGCTATGGCAGGCAAAGCGAGATGTTGGAAGACCACACTTCCGGTACATGGATTGCACAAAGCGATACCGGGAGGAGATGGTGCACAACTGCCGTACATGTCGTACGCGGCTGTCAAAAAAAGGAGCCACAAAAGCTGAAACCAAAAGAGCAAATGACACCGCCGACATGAACATGCACTCGTGCTTACAAATCGAATAATCAGCAGCCAGAGTTCGCATGCCGATACTGCAGAATGAAATAGGTAGCTCGTATTGGCCAACTATCCCATGAAAGAGCTTGTGCGAGAAAACGTTGAACGATTTGCGATATTAGTGTCATACTCGAAACCAAGAAGACCGCCGATTATGGTTAGTAGTGGCTATGTACAAAGAGGGGATGGGAATACTAGGTACCCCTCCTCCTCCTACTGCCCCCCCCCCCCGTTCCCCTTAGTACTGCAAGTAAGTCGGTCACATCTAGCTCTGTCAGTCGCAGGCTCGGTCTTGGGTGCTGTTTCATCTTCTTTCTCAATGACCTTGTTGTTTCCGATCACCAGGTTTTGTTCGCCATTTATTTTTCTCTGCTTTAATTCTCGTCTGGTGTGGTAATTCTTTTTTGGTCCTGTCCAGGTTGATGAATACATCTTTCCAATCGTTTTCATCACTGAGTACCTTGGCATTTTCCAGCATTTTGTCCTTGTCATGCCTTGTTTTCATTGTGATTTTCAAGGGTCTCATTCTGTCAGATTTCCTTTCTGGTGGGATTCTGATAACTTCCTTTATACACTGCGGCAGAACTCAGTACTTGGTACTCATACTCATACTCAATGTACTCAGATTTTATGAGGACATTACGAGTACATCTGTACTTTCTCAATATATGCTGTGAACATTAATTTATTTGTAGTTAAAAAATTAAACTTTCCTGAAGTATTTGAATGTTCAACTATTTTTTTTTAAATACTTTGTTATTTCTGATTGATTACCCCCCTTACCATCCCTACACATAGTACATTCTCCAATAACCATGACTATGATACCCAAAAAAGGCAACAGGCAGCATCTTTTCCCAGTCAGAAACACACTGTTAAGTAAACAGTTGTAGGCTACCAGTTCAGGCCATAATTTGTTTGTTTAATTAAGCCACCAGGATGTCTGTAAAGGGCCATTCATCAGTTGACCCACCAGTTAGACATTAAATACCTTTGATCCAGTCAGGAGACCATGCCACTTGGCACTGGCTGACAGCGCTAACTGCTAAGAACTGCCAGCTGAGTCTTCCTCCGTAGAAGTAAGGTAACTCAAGTCAGACTGCCTCATACACCAGTATAATCTGGTACCAGCAGTCTGGCTAAAAAATACAATGGGGATTCTGAGCCTGTTGTATTGACATGTGCTAACCCTCTCTACAACCAGTAGTCTAAGATCAGAAAATATAAATTACAAACTTCTAATATAAACAAATTGCGATATGGAACACTGCCTTTGTGCACCAAAAGAAGACAAACTAAACTAAACTATCAGCATGTAAATTAGTCTCGTGGTCTTTATTCAAAACAAGGATAAACAAACTTTATTCAAATTGTTACACATCCCCTTTGTTGCAATTTGAACAAATCTTCTCACCTCTACTCCTTCAAATGATGTACATGTTGGGGGGGGTATTGTTTAGTGAATCATGGACAGTTGCTCACCAGACAAATGCTCACCGGACAGTTGCTTACCAAGAAATGAAAAAGCTGACAGTTGCTCACCCTATGTTAATGTTATTTGATGTACAAAAAAGTAGTAGGTATTGCAGAAACAGGGTTTATTGAGGGAACTAATGTAAAAATGTAATTTCCCTTCCCCTGCAAAATTACAATAAATAAAATAATTGACAGTATAAGCAACTTAATTCAATGATCCTTCCCTACTTCTGTTACTATTAAAACAACCACCAAGAGGTGCCAAATTTATCCTGATATATCTACATATATATTTTGTGGTAAATAAATATATATATATATATATATATATATATATATATATATATATATATATATATATATATATATATATATATATATAATGTACATCCTGTGGTACAATTTTAAAAAGGACACTTCCAGTTCCATGATGATCAACATTTAAAAACACAAACATATCAGCTTCACAGAAAGTCCATTTGGCGTCGCGGTATTTGGCGTTGCTACAACAACTGTCGTTAATTAATTTTAGCATTATATAATGGGTAAACTTTATGTTTGGTCTGATTTGATTTATTATCATTTTCTATATTGTTTAAAACCTCAAGTTGTAGTATTTAATTGGATGGCTATTTGTATCTTCAGAGTGACGCCTTACAGACTTTTTGTGAAACTCTTCAACTACTTTGTGACGTCTCAGTACACATGGACATAATGCCGTAAAGTGAAATGTAATTTTCTATTTTTATCATTATAATATATATCATTGGTTAAAAGTTTTACACCCAAATGAAGCCGGTGAGCCTGCTGAATCCACCAACCAGCCAGCCACCAGTATCCAAACGAAGCTATTCCTACCATTGGCAGACAGGTCACACAAGACTTGCCATGTTGTCACTGGTCTGCCTACATGTTCTCTCATCCACATCCTCAATGCATCGTCGTAGTATTTCCCAAACGCTTCCCGAGCAATATCAGTTGCAGCCAAATTCTTTGTGTGGGTCACGTGACTATCGAGTATGAATACAACAGTCTCCTCCTTCGTTGGTTTAACAAAATCTACGAAATGTCACAACCAAGTAACAAACCCCTCATTAGACCTTTGTCCCCCGAGGTCCACCATTTGTCAGTTATATTTTCATCCTCTTCCGTTTACATATGACCATTGGCACTAAATTTATGTAAACCCTAATAAAGTCTTTGGTAGTCCGAAACAATGTAAATTAACCTGTGACCAAATGTGTTCTGTTACAAGTTCCCTCAGTTGGACCACTTAGCAACTTCTTTTATTTGCATTATTATAATCGCTCCCTTGTGTAATAATACTTTCTGGTAATCAATAAACTATGTTGGAAAAATTACATCTAATGATGACATACTCTTATGTGGGTCACTGGTCCAATTGTGGCAACTGCAGTGGTCCAATCGTGGAATTTCACGAATTTCACGTGTTAAAAAATATTGCGTTGTCATCACAAGCTCTTGATGGACACACATTTTCAACTGTAAGTATGACCAAGGGTGCTGTATTGATAACTGATCACGGCCTGATTATTATGTCGGTGACATAGAAAACCTACTTTCTGTGATAAATATTTAAAAAGTACTGCTATTTCGTTGAAATTTACTGTGTCATCCCATATGCCACTAATGAATGACATAATTGATAAAGGATGCCATGGTATACAGTAATATGGAATATACAGCTCTGGTCTGATCGAGGAACTGGTCCAATCCCGGCAACTCTCCCCTACATATAAAACAAAATGACAGTACGAATCAACAACACGAAATGAGATGAGATGAAGATTGTGTTTAATTGTAGCGCCGGGGTGGATGGCCAGGACAGGCGATTGAAACGATGACCTGTGGCTGTGACTAATGGGATAAAAATTATCTGAAACTATGTTGGCCCACCAGGCCAGTACAATGTGGAAACTTGTGGCCTGAACTGGCCCAAAAAAGGCGCCAGGCCAGTGTTAATGTTGAGGCCTGTGGCAATTTGAGTGTATAACTGCACACAGAACCTATTTGTTGTAGTCTCGGTACAATGGTGGTCAATTACCTGATTTACACAGTTGATTTACTTTTGTTCGCCCCTTCCGCTAAGGGACTGCAAAAGTTACTTGACTGTTGTTACATATACGGTTGTGAATACGATGTTCAATTTAACGCGTCGAAATCTCTGATCATGTACTTAGAAAAACGCAAATCTTGCTATAGAAATTACATTAAACTTTTCCACTTTGTATAAATATCTTGGACATGTTATTTGTAACGATTTATCTGATGAGGTCGACATTCAAGCCAAAATTAGACTCCTTTATGTATCTATATCCTGCTGCGTCCAAAATTTAACCTTTGTTCTTCTGCTGTAAAGAACAAGTTATTCACAGCCTACTTCAGTAATGTTTATTTGTGTGCCTTATAGGTGAATTATAGAAAAGCAGGTTTCCAGCATTCCATAGTGCCTATATTAGTGGTATATAACGATAATACAGGATTTTAAATAGGCTGCCTATGAGATGCAGTGCCAGTCACATGTTTGCTACGGCCAATGTCAACTGTTGTAAATGCATCACCAGAAAGACTATTTATAATTTAATGACTAGGATTGACATGTCATTGAATCCAGTTATTCAGGCCATTGCAATTTGTGACACATATTGTACATCGAAATTGAGAATTCACTGGATTGCATCCTTGTATATTCTCTAAATATACTGTGGTTTTTTACATATTTATTTTATATAAACATACTGCTGATTATATATATATATATATATATATATATATATATATATATATATATATATATATATATATATATATATATATATATATACATATACATACACATATATATATAATATATATATATATATATATATATATATATATATATATATATATATATATATATCATATATATATGTTTTTGTTTCAGACAATCAGCAGTATGTTTATATAAAATAAATATGTAAAAAAACACAGTATTTAGCAATTATACAATGATGCAATCCAGTGAATTCTCAATTTTGATGTACAATATGTGTTACAAATTGCAATTGAACAATAACAATAAAGGTATAATATTATTATATACATAATATATATATATATATAATATACCTTTATTACATAACATGTGTGTACATTTCTATATTTTTATTTAACATAATTTTTATGTTCAACATGTGTGTTTATATATACATATATTTGTCTACCTGTATTTTATGTATATCTATGGACTTTTGTCTGAATTAACACATTATTATTATTTTTTATAAGTGCTGATATGAAAGTTTCAGAGCAGTGTGGTATTGCAGCTTCAAAGGGTAATAAAATTCTTAGGTTGATTAGGAGAAATATAACATACAAGGAAAAAAGCTAATTATACCTCTGTATAAAGCTAGTTAGGCCTCATTTAGAATACTGTATACAAGCTTGGAGACCGTATCGTAAGAAGGATATAGATACACTTGAAAGAATACAGAATGCCTAAAAGAATGTGGTTTAACAACCCTAGAGACAAGGCGGTTGAGGAGATAAAATTGAAGTTTGTAAGATATTGAATGGGTATGAAAATATTAATAGAAAGATTCAAGAAAATATTGATAGAAAGATTCTCCCTCAAGAAAGATAATAGAACTAGAGGACATGTGGTAACATTAGTAAAGGATCATTGTAGATTGGATATCAGGAAGTACTCGTTCTCACAGAGGACATTATCTACAGATTGTGTAACTGCTAGAAGCGTGAATATGTTTAAAAACAAGGTTGACACGTACCTCAGGAGGGTGGATTACACATAGTTTTTAAATGTTGGACTCTCGATAGCTTCCTTGTCCACTTGCCATCTTGGGCTTTTGCCTTGGATGGCAATCTTGTTAAATCTTGTTAAGGCAGGTTAAATGTGAAGCATACCGTGAAACAATACAAAATTGAAATAAACCATCCAATGCCTAAATATTGTGCGTGCATATTTTGTCCTGCATAAATTGCTTTCTGCACCATGGTATTGCTGTTATACAAAGTTGTGCATCTGTTATTATGTTTTTTAGTTTGTGATCCAGTGATGGGGGATGATGGAGTTATGGTAAGTGTCTTTCATGTTATGTCAAGTAAATAACTGTGATTCTCATAATATACCTGCTGTCAGAACATTCCCCAATTCAGATTTTGTCAAAAATGTATAATTTTATGATGAATCAAGATTTGTTCTCCCAGGGTTCTCCCAAGAAATATTATAAATTCAGAAACATTAATTATATTAATTAAACATTTTTGAAGTAGAATCTACTAATTTTCCTTCAAGTGAATATGCTTGTAAGGTTTAATCAATGTTAGTCACCGGCATGAACCTGAAATATGCCAATTTGTATCAGGGCTGTAGCAATCTGCGAAGTAACCAATGTAAATTAAAACATTGAATTGAACTTCTGTAATTGTCTTGTTTCTGCAGTTTCTTTTAAAATATTGTAACATGAAATGTATAGAAAATTGCCATTATTACAAATTGTAATTTAAATACATATTTTTTTAAAGTAAGGTAGTTTAAATTGTGACTGACAGACATTATATGCAGTGTACACAGACAAATAGTAAGTAAAGTAAGTAAAATAAAAAAAAAACAGAATTAAGATGTTTTGGGGAAATTTCAGTTGTCATTTAATCCAGGCTACAAACTTGCTGTAATAGAGAGAACAGCTTGACTGCAAAACATTTCATTGTTACAGTATGTCCCCAAGGAGGTGTTGCCTGCATACAAAGAGAAGATTCTACACTTGGCAGACGTTATCCTGCCCAACCAGTGGGAGGCTGAGTAAGTCTCTCTCCTGCTATACAGCACCAACTCACATATACCTATTGTGGGGGCCACTGAGTAATATTTATTGATAATGTCAATTTACATTTTTAGTGATATTTAATGAACATATTGGAAATAGCATATGAGGAGATGTTGTAAAGCAGTTGACAACCACCAGTGTAACAACTATCAAGATTAATTATCTTTTGTCACGTGGTGTGTATTCTGTATAAACAGTTGATATTTTCACTGTTTAGTTGTCACTGTTATTTGATGTTGCAAGTAGTTAACTAGCTAAATATCTAGTAAAATTACATGTTGGTGTAACTATGTGTTGCATCGTTCAGATTGCTCACTGACACAACCATCAAAACTGAGGCAGATGCACTCAAGACAATTGAGCTGCTTCATGAGCAAGGTCCTCATACAGTGGTCCTCACCAGTTCTAACCTCAGTACGGACCCAAATCTCCTTGTTGGTTATGCAAGTAGTGTAAAAGGTAGGGCAAACAACCACCCTCATTGCCTTTCTAAAAAATGCATTAGAAACTTGATCAGAGCAATGTTAATGTAACGTTAAAACATTATTAATCTGTGGAATGACTGTGGATATATAACTATTTAAAACAAGACCACTTTCAGAGGATTGAAATGGCCACAGTACACATGTATACACATTCATATCTATTTTTGTGTCTTGAGTATCTGAGTATTTCCTGTTAATGTTACGTAAATTTCCTGTACTACTGTAGGCATATTGGCTGGCTGCATTATTGATATACAGTTGTACGTTATTTCATTGTTTGATGAGGAGGCACTAATTTGTTTGCAGTTTCATTAATTTGGTACTAGTGTGCTGTGCTGTAAGTGAATTATTCTTGTAAAGATTTTGCATTTGTTGTATAATCTACAGATGGCCAGAAGAGTAGTGTGAAGATGGAACTAGACAAACTGGATGCTATGTTCATTGGTGCTGGAGACTTGTTTGCTGCCCTCTGGATTGCATGGCAAGACAGACATCCCGAGGACCTACAGGTATATATGACCACGCACTACATCTTACGCCTACATGGTAAAATCTGGGTTGAACAACTTGCAACATTCTAATTGTAATAATGGCTGCACTGAATTCTGTGACAGCAGATAATAATCACATCTACAGCTGGACTGTTCTTTTCTTGGTGGTTACAAAGTACAATGTTAGTGACTCACAAACAGCTGAAATCAAAGTGGGTACTCATTTGTCCTCACATAATCACCTGGACACGTATATCCTTCTCCAAACATAACTTTTGTGGCCGAATTACCATGCACACAGTCATTAGATCTGGTAAGGATCAAAATAGTGGATATCCAAAATGGTAAACTTTATATTTCAGCATTTCGATTTTCATTTTAGTTTCTGTTTGAACAAGCATTTACTAATTTAATGAGCTAGCATGTTGTAGTAGTAGATACTAGGTAGGTTTGGTTTTTCACAAAATTAATTTGAAATGAGACTAGCAAAAAAATCAAATTGATTAAGCACCTTTAACATGTTTTATTTTCCAGTTAATTTGTGCCAAAGTACAATCCACAATGCAACTGGTTCTGAAGAGGACCCTTACTGCAGGAAAAGGCAAGTAAATGGTGTATTCTTGTCACTGGTTAAACCAAAATTATGGTGTCTAAATGTTGTCACAAACAATATGTTAAAAAGATGAATCTCCATAAAACGTAATTACGTAGTGCGACACATTGATCACCTGTAAATTAAAACAACAAGTGCATTTTCTAATGAGAACTAAGTAAAATACTCACTCTGTATTAAATATGTATTTGTAAAATGTTGAGTTCAGCAATAATCTACTAATATTTCTGTAATTGAAACATCTTTACAAAAGGGTTACCATAAAAATGTTTGTGCTAGAACAAAAATCCTGGAACATTGCAAAGCAAAATGTCAACATATAAAGAACATTTTCTGATGGCCATTTATGACAGTAGTAGAAATGTGTGTTCCAGAGGCGGCCGGCGCAGGTAATGAGCCATCCTGGGCACAACGAGAACTGAAGCTGATTCAGAGCAGGAAGGACATTGAAGACCCAGAACTCTGTGTTACCGTTCATACTATTACGTAGACACACATACTCAGCTGATAACTAATACAGTCGTTTCATTTATCAGCATACTTAGGTTCCCAAGGATTTTAGCTTGATTAACAAACTGCGCAGATTGTTGAAAGACATGGAACAATGAAATAAATACAATGTATCCAGATTGGTAACACACAAAGCATGCAGATTAACAAACGGGATGTGACTATCTTTACAATATTACATATTTATCCATACTGAAAAATGTAGTTTTTGCATAACAGGTAAGTAAACAAATAGTACTAGAAGGGGTTTATGGCTGTCTTATGTTAAAATTGTGAATTTCTTTTCATTGTCATTTTCAGCTTGTAAATGCAGAGAAATAGCCTACGTGCATGGAGAAAATATAATTTTTTGTTTTGGAATTTATATGTACATTTTGAACATTTATATATGGTTTCACCTACAAGAAGGTGATGCAGTTAAAAAATTTGTGAATGTGTAGACTGGGGTAGACAAATGTGGGTGAATTAGAGGGGTAAGTGATTATGAACCTCATGAAACATACTTATGAAATAATTTTCATGATTAAGATTGTATATTTTATACTGCATATATTTCATATATACATTTATTTAATGGAGGAAAACATATCCAGTGCCAATAATAATAATGTTACACTAGGTAAACATGTGACCTATGATGTAAGGGCTAAGGCATGCAGATTAAAACTGAGTTTGAAAGTTGTGCTTGCGTGGTACATTCTGAATATCTGCACAACTTTAATTCATTGCACGAATCACTAACATTCCTATGAATGTGACTGTCAATGTAATAATGATTACTATGGAGAAAATGGATTCAATCAGACCTGCATGGCAGACTACTGGCTAAAATGTTCAATATTGTTTCTATATATATATCCAATAAAATACATGAGACCATAAATGCAGCATATTCTGTTTAATTATCCTAACAACCACAAAATCAGCAAGGGTTGGTACAATTACACTCTCGGTGTGAAACTGGAATATTCAAATCCATTCACAATAGAACAGTTGTACGTACTACAATAAACATTATATTGAAGTGCTGTGATAAACCATAAATGCAGTTATATATTCATTTTGCACAATGTAGTAATCAAGATATGTGGGTATTGTATTTACTGAAGCATACTGCTGCAATGCCATCTGAGCAGGTGCATTACACATCCACAGAACAATTCTCTGTAACATCCAAACCTGTATAGAGACGACTATAAAGGTTGCATCATCAAATTATATTGCACAAACCACAACCCTAGATGATAACCTATTGACAATAATGCAGTCTCTGAATGTACAAATTGGAACACCACCAAAACATGGCATAATTATATAAAACAAAGAGTATTTCATAACATACAAACATCCTTTAAAATTTAACAACCTGCTGCAGATTTGGTACTGGCTTCATTGTGGAATACTCTCGTCATTTGTCTAAAATTAACACAATACATTTTTGTTACACTAACTTACCCGATGATATTTGTGCATGCTGTTTCCTGATTATCTGACTATATGAATTGTCTGGCAGCAAACATTATTAATATTTTCATAGTGTGCATATTTACTATTACTTATTTACTATTACTTACAACAGTGTCAGAAACCCTGTCATCACACACAACTACACACCAGGGCTGGGGTGAATTCAAACATTAATTGGAATTATTCAATTTCTGAATTAGAATTGAAGATTTTTACCAAGCGGAATTTTAATTGGAATTGAAAGATTTTTAGTAAGTTGAATTGGAATTGAAAGAAAATGAATTGAACCTCATTTTCTTGTGCAGGTCTAGTTTTATTTCCAATGTGGTCCTCAATCCAACCCTAGAATTGCATACGAACTCGGTCTTTGTAGCAGCTAAACATACATTTGTACACCATTTGAAGATCTGGGGTGAGAACATTTGTCCAAATTTGAACAAAGGGTCTGCATGGCAATGTTACCATGTGGCAGTTGGAAAAAAGAACTCTGAAGTTCTGCTCAAATCAAACCATGGTGGGGTGTGATGAGCTTACCTTGAATTCAATACAGGTTGCAGCTCCTGCTCTAAGATAACATTTGTTGTCTGCCTGCAACTATCTGAAACCATGCCCTTTGTGTGTGCCAGGAATGTGTGAAGCCATAGCCACCCCAATGGGGCATCAAACATCATCCCAACAAAGTACTACAAAGCTTGCTAATCCTGCATTGTTTCATTGAGCAGGTATTTCTGAAACCACAAAATGATCAGCCTACTGGTCTTCTCATGTTGTTTGAATAACCGCTCAGCCATAGTCTGTACATTGTTTACAATTACATGTACTAGCAGTTGGAATAACAAGCAAACAAACCTGATATTTTGTAAGTTTGCAGCAATATATGTAATAGAAAAGTAATATATTACTTTAGGATCTATTACTATTACTTTTGAAAAAAGTTCCTGTATTATTATTACAAAAAATCTATTACATATCACTATTATCCCATGCGTTTGCGTTGGAAAAACTCCCACAGAATTAATTTGGAATCGAATTGGAACTGAAATATTTGAGATGGTATTTGAATTTGAATTAAAAAAAAAATTAATTTAAAAAAATGTACTGAATTGGAATTGATTAAATTGAATTGAAAAGAAATGGAATTGACCCCAGAATTAAAATTAAAATTGCTCTGTCAATGTCAGAGACAAGGAATAGATATGCGACTCCAACCAAGCACTTCAATACAACTTGATGCTTGAGTTGGACCCATCAAAGCTCTACTGCTTGATCAGTAAAATGCTTCAACCAGTGCATCTTTGACAATCTGCATGAAGCACGAATGTTTTTAAACATGGTTTCTACATTATACACAGCCTCCGTAAACACGCAGTGTAGACAAGTTAGCAGATATTGTTATCTAAAATAAATGGAATGATCAGGAAGTAATGACCAGACACAGACAAATACTCTGACACTTGAAAATAACTAGTACTAAGAAAAAGAAACATGCTTCAAGATCATTTGCAAGTGAAACAAGTCTGAACTGGTTCACTATGGAATGTACTTTCATTTCACAATATTCTAATGAAATTTTTTTGAAAACTATTGGTGTGTTTTATTGATTATTTTAAAACAACGTCAGTTTTGTCATTATCCACAATGTTTATGGTTAATACTGAATGGTCCAATAATTTTGTAATCTATCCAAAACATAGCAAGGCTATACGCGCCTGGTGTCATAGCAATACACCTGTAGTGGTTACAAACCGTTTGATGCATGGAGCCTGTTTATCACGTGTAACATGGTCCATTAATAAAGCACAGTAAATGCTTCCAGCATCACAAAGGTTTGACTTGAACACAGATCTGTGGATCCTCTATATCCGACTTACTCTGTATCAGTCGTAGTTCCGTTGGCTTCTTCGCAGTCTTTTCACCAGACTCCTCCAGAGCTGCATAGGAAAATAACATTTCGATATATTTAGATACGGATCGCCACTGCCAGTATAAACATCGAAAGGTTTTCAGAAATATTAACATTTATTATACATCTTTAGTAAGAATGTTGTGTGTTTATTTTATAAACATACTTCTTTATTCTTATGAAATTAAAACTGCTTCCTCAAATGGTTCAGCCCGTCATCTATACGGTTCACTTATTTAACAAGATTTGCCATCCAAGCCAAAGGCCCAGATGGCAAGTGGACAAGGAAGCCATTGGCTTATCGAGAGTCCAACAATGTTCATCTACTTATAACCCGCCCTCCTGAGATATGTGTCAACCTTGTTTTTAAACATATTCACGCTGCTAGCAGTTACACAATCTGTAGACAATTTGTTCCATTCATTTATTGTCCTCTGTGAGAACGAGTGCTTCCTGATGTCCAATCTACATTGATCCTTTACTAATTTTACCTCATGTCCTCTAGTTCTGCTATCCTTCTTGATTGAGAAAAACATATTTCTATCAATATTTTCATACCCATTCAATATCTTAAAAACTTCAATCTGATCTCCTCTTAACCTCCTTGTCTCTAGAGTTGTTAAACCACATTCTTTCTGGCGTTCTTCATAACTAAGGTCTCTAAGTTCTGGAATCATTTTAGTTGCTCTCCTTTGTATGCGTTCAAGCGTATCTATATCCTTCTTACGATATGGTCTCCATGCTTGTATACAGTATTCTAAATGAGGTCTAACTATTGCTTTATAAAGAGGTATAATTAATTTTTTTCCCTTGTATGTTATGTTTCTTATAATCAATCCAAGAATTTGATTACCCTTTGAAGCTGCAATACCACACTGCTCTGAAACTTTCATATCAGCGCTCATTGTAACTCCTAAGTCCTTTTCTTTTACAGTAGTACCCAGAACAGTATCTCCCATTTTATAGTTTACATTCAAGTTCCCATGTCCTGTATGTAGGCATTTACATTTCCCAAAATTGAACAGCATCTGCCATTTCTCAGACCATTTCACTAATCTGTCTAGATCGTTTTGTAAATGTTGTTTATCACCATCAGTATTAACCTTTCTAAACAGTTTTGTGTCATCTGCAAATTTCAGTACGTTACTTGTTATACTGTCGTCAAAGTCATTGATATAAATTAAGAATAATATAGGTCCTAATACTGATCCTTGAGGTACCCCACTCAAAACCGATTTTCAATTTGAAACTTCTCCATCTACTCCAACTCGTTGTCTTCTGTCAGTAAGCCATTGTTCTATCCAGTCAGTTATGCTATCCACGATACCATGGGCTTTTAATTTAAGTAGTAATCTTTGATGTGGCACTTTGTCAAAAGCTTTCTGAAAATCTAAGTAGATAATATCTACTGGCGATCCCACGTCTATCCACTTAGTGATTTCTTCCAAAAAACATAACATATTTGTTAAGCATGACCTCGCTTTAAGGAATCCATGTTGAGATGAATTTAATAAGGAAGTCCACCATATGGTCTTTAATTAACCTTTCTAATAATTTACAAATCACTGACGTTAAACTCACTGGTCTGTAATTCTCTGACTTATTTCTCGAACCCTTTTTAAATAATGATATGATGTTTGCTTCTTTCCATTCAAACGGAACAACTCCCTCTTTTAATGACAAGTTGAATACTCTTGCAAGTGGTATACTGATTTGTTCTACTGTTTCCATTAGTAATTTTGGAGGAATCCCATCCACTCCCGGTGATTTGTTATCCTTCATTGCCTTTATTTTCTTAGCTACCAATTCTGGAGTTACAACTAACGGACCTAAATAGTCAGATTTAGCCCCCTGAAATTTAGCATCAGCAACTGGTAATGAACTAATATCTTCTTTGGTAAACACTGAACTGAAGTAACCATTTAGGTCTTCCGCCATTAAAAACCCGTGATATTATATTTCCAGCACTGTCTTCTAGAGGTCCAACCTTGTCTTGTACGTTTTGTTTACTCCTGACATATGCATAAAAACTCTTGCTGTAATTTTTTATGTTACATGCTAGTTTTTGCTCATAGCTTCTTTTAGATTGTCTGATTTCAGTTGTAGCTGCATTAAGTGCCTCTTTGTATTTTGCATAGTCTTCTTCCTTTCTGGTACGCCTATAAACCCTCCACATAGTTTGTTTTAGCATTATTTTTCTAATAGCCTCTTTTGACAAGTGTTTCTTTCTACACCGTTTTCCTTGTTTTTGGAAGGGAACAAATTTATCGATGATACTCTCAATTTCATATTTTAGAATATTCCAACATTCAATTGCGGTCTTATTCATCAGCATGTTATTCCAATCTAGCTTTGCTAAGTATTTTCTCATATCTTTGTAGTTACCTTTGTGGAAGTTTCTCTTGTACGTTTTCTTATTTATACTTTCTGATTTTACATTGATGTCAAAATGTATTTGATTATGGTCACTATTACCCAATGGTTCAAATATTTTTACATTGTCCACTAATTCTTTTTGTGATGACAAAACTATATCTAATACATTTTCTCCCCTGGTTGGTTCTAGTACGTGCTGAGTAAGAAAGCTATCCTGGATTAAAAATAGAAATTGTTGGTCCTCAATCCCTGTGCTCTAGAGAATTCCATTGTATGTGTCCATGGTTAAAATCTCCCATTATGATACATTCCCCTTTACTAACTTCCTTTATAGCGTTTTTTATTTTTGTGTTGTCCTCTTCGTTTATGTTTGGACTTTGGTAAACTAATCCAATAGTTAATTTTTAATTTCCTGAAACAATTTTGCACCAAACAGCTTCATCGCAATCTGCTTCACTTTCTAGTTTTATTTCATAAGCCTGAATAGATTCTTTAACATATAAAATAACTCCCCCGCCCCTTCTTCCTATTCGATCTTTCCTAAATATTACATATCCTGTCAGTCCTAATTCAGCATCTGTTATATCTATGTTGGCCCATGATTCAGTTATACCAATTATGTGAGGGTCAATATCTTGTACCATAATGTTTAATTCGTTTCTCTTATTTACTATGCTCCTTGCTTTTAAACATACGCATCTATAACCTTTTTCAGAGATGTTTTACTCTACACATCTTATGTCCAGATGTGTAGAGTATGACTAGTTTAAGTAATGTGCGCAGTCTGTTTAATAAAAAATGCCTATTTTTTTAAATCATCAAAAGAATTTTCTTAAGTTGTTAGATCTGGTAAGGATCAAAATAGTGGATATCCAAAACAGTAAACACTGTGTGGGTCAATGCTGATCATGGGCTTGACCTCCATCCTTTTGCCGATCACATGACAAAGTTAAAAAATTTCCCCAAGGAAGAAAATCATAATTTTCCAGCATTTCGATTTTTACCTCAGTTAATGCTTGAACAAGCATGAACTAATTTAATAGTTTGTCTGATGATTTCACAAAAACTACATATAAAAGTTGCACAAATGAGCTAGCATGTTGCAGTGGATACTAGGTAGGTTTGGTTTTTTGCCAAATTAATTTTAAATGAGACTACCAAAAAAATTTCATTGATTAAGCACCTTTAAAGTACCATCTTCAGGATGACTGGACATATTCTTGTGTAAGAGACAAGGAAGGTAATCAAGGAAGGTAATGTCAAGAAAATTGGTTTTAATGAACCATGAGACAACCAACATTGTTTTCTGAGACTCTGTTACTCTTTCTTTATTCTCTTGTGTATTCTGCCTTTCTCTTCATTTCAGTATGTACAACATGCCTTTTTCCTTTCCCTTGATCTTTTCCTTGTAACCTTCCTTCTATTAGCCAGCTTCACTTCTCATGATATATCCTAATCTGTTTTTCTGTCTCTGCATGCTCCAACATTCTGTGACTCGAACTATCTCTTACAAAGGTTTCTTGAGCATGGGCATGTGATGCACCTACCTCACAGTAATCAGATGCATGCAGTTATTGCTGCAGAGCAGAGAGAAGGGCAACTGGCCCCAGGGGTGATTTTATGCTGGAGTAAATTGCAAGAATACCCACCTTGGATATGGTTGAACGTCCTCTTCAGTACGTGCTGTACAGTTGACACAGCCTTGGAACAGGCAAGCTGTGGAAACACCACCAATTGGCCACATATAGCATCACCATTGTTAATATTGCTAGATAGTAGTTGGTGAAGTCATGCTGCGAATGTTTTATTGGATGAGTCATGCAAGGACTGAATACTGTACCAAACTGTTTGGTAACACAATACACAATACAATAAGAGATAGTCTATTGAGCTGAAATCCGTGCGACTCGTGCGCAGCAGCACGTCAACACCAAAAGGTCTGGCAGATTCAAATGGGTTACAATACAAAATTGTCAACAGCTGAGTGAGTTGACTGATAAACAAGGACAAATAGGTCATGCTGAAATGTTTTTATATATTTAATGCAGATTCAACCCTAACAGGGAGTGAGTTCCACAGTGTTGCAGCAACATAGAAAGGCTTACCAGATGAACTACACAGGATGAACTAGCTATATGAGGGAGCAGAATGATGTGTAGTATTGTGTAACAACCTGTAAGTTGTCTGGATGCCAGTGTAACTTGCTATATGAGGGAGCAGAATGATGTGTAGCATTGTGTAATAACCTGTAAGTTGTCTGGATGCCAGTGTAACTTGCTATATGAGGGAGCAGAATGGTGTGTAGCATTGTGTAACAACCTGTAAGTTGTCTGGATGCCAGTGTAACTTGCTATATGAGGGAGCAGAATGATGTGTAGCATTGTGTAACAACCTGTAAGTTGTCTGGATGCCAGTGTAACTTGCTATATGAGGGAGCAGAATGGTGTGTAGCATTGTGTAACAACCTGTAAGTTGTCTGGATGCCAGTGTAACTTGCTATATGAGGGAGCAGAATGACATGTAGTATTGTGTAACAACCTGTAAGTTGTCTGGATGCCAGTGTAACTTGCTATATGAGGGAGCAGAATGACGTGTAGTATTGTGTAACAACCTGTAAGTTGTCTGGATGCCAGTGTAACTTGCTATATGAGGGAGCAGAATGACATGTAGTATTGTGTAACAACCTGTAAGTTGTCTGGATGCCAGTGTAACTTGCTATATGAGGGAGCAGAATGACGTGTAGTATTGTGTAACAACCTGTAAGTTATCTGGATGCCAGTGTAACTTGCTATATGAGGGAGCAGAATGATGTGTAGCATTGTGTAACAACCTGTAAGTTGTCTGGATGCCAGTGTAACTTGCTATATGAGGGAGCAGAATGACGTGTAGTATTGTGTAACAACCTGTAAATTGTCTGGATGCCAGTGTAACTTGCTATATGAGGGAGCAGAATGACGTGTAGTATTGTGTAACAACCTGTAAGTTGTCTGGATGACAGTGTAACTTGCTATATGAGGGAGCAGAATGACGTGTAGTATTGTGTAACAACCTGTAAGTTGTCTGGATGCCAGTGTAACTTGCTATATGAGGGAGCAGAATGACGTGTAGTATTGTGTAACAACCTGTAAGTTGTCTGGATGACAGTGTAACTTGCTATATGAGGGAGCAGAATGACGTGTAGTATTGTGTAACAACCTGTAAGTTGTCTGGATGCCAGTGTAACTTGCTATATGAGGGAGCAGAATGACGTGTAGTATTGTGTAACAACCTGTAAGTTGTTTGGATGCCAGTGTAACTTGCTATATGAGGGAGCAGAATGACGTGTAGTATTGTGTAACAACACGTAAGTTGACTGGATGCCAGTGTAACTTGCTATATGAGGGAGTAGAATGACATGTAGTATTGTGTAACAACCTGTAAGTTGTCTGGATGCCAGTGTAACTTGCTATATGAGGGAGCAGAATGGTGTGTGGCATTGTGTAACAACCTGTAAGTTGTCTGGATGCCAGTGTAACTTGCTATATGAGGGAGTAGAATGGTGTGTGGCATTGTGTAACAACCTGTAAGTTGCCTGGATGCCAGTGTAACTTGCTATATGAGGGAGTAGAATGACGTGTAGTATTGTGCACCAACCTGTAAGTTGTCTGGATGACGGTATAACCAAACTAGTATCATCGCAGTAAACAGGTCTCCTGACCCACTAAAGTATATTGGTATCCTATTCATCTCCACCTTGATCGCTGCGGGGTTCCCATCTGCAATAAAACAAGTGTTGTGATATCTCGCTACAGGACAAAGTATTTCCTTAATTCAGAATAGCATTTTCTACGTAAAAAGGCAACTTTGTACAATAACCATGATGATAATAATAATGTAGTAAAGAACACATTAGCTGGAACGTCTTAGGGAATTGTTTGTGTATTGGGATAAACTGTTTGGTTATTGACACCATGGTGTTGATGCAATGTGCTCTTGGAAAGGTGCATCATGCTTTAGAGATGCAAGGCCAATATAAAACACACAAAAATTGTGCTAAAATCCTGAAGTTCAACAGCATTCAAAAACAAAGGGGTTAGTCAATTTCTAATTGATTCGCAATTCTAGTTGTAAACTGTTCGAATGGTACACTGAGGAGCTATGGAGGGTAAGTAAGTTTAAACAGGTAGATATTTAGTTTATGGCAAAATGTTATTATATTTCCTACAGACTTAATGCTGAGTTCCACAGAGTCAGTGCAGTAACTGAGAAACCTCTAGTTTCGACGTTTGTTTTAATATTGGGACCAAAATATATACATTTGAGAACATTTTTATTAATCACTATATCGGTGAATTTTAACATTGCAACAATTTGAGAAAATGGTTTAAAATGCATTCAATGGCTCACGATTTGAAGAGTCCTCTATGAATTTGTATACACATTTTCTGTGTGTCACTGACATGTTCAGCTTTGTGATCATGGGTAATGCTTTATATTTGTCTGAATACTTATATTTTTGTTGAATTTCAAAACATTGAAAACTGTTGGAAAACACTATTCTTTTTGGAGGTTTTAATTAGTGTCAGTGTCATAATTAATAGAAGATTTAGTTTAATTGCTTAGTGCCCAGTATGTGTATGTTTGCATTGTCATAATCTCTGCCTATGTAAAAGTTGAAAATGATCTTTCAGATTTTGTTATGTTGTTTTGGGTGGGTCAAAGTTGTGTATTTTTTACAGAACATCCGTGACTATTTACTTTACTCCTCTACAAACAAAACAAAATTAACTCACATGTATATAATAATAGTCCAAAAAATTAAACCAATCATATCTCACTCAAGTGTGGACACTGTGGAAGATGTTTTTCTCCTAAAAATGTTTACCTAATTTCTATGTTTCTAAAGAAAGTCGATGTGAGATGTCACAGACGTTCTGCCACATTATACCTCCAGATTTCGCAGCATAATAGACCTCAGAAACAAATAGTCACAGACATTCCACAGACCGTCCATGACTATTTTAATATCAATGAGTACTTCTATATACCACATAGCCGTGACACAGGTAATGCACAAAAACTTCTAACATAGGCCTAGTTAGGTCTATGCACTACTGGAGATACCAGCATCCGATACATAATGTTTGTCTTGAATTTTCACAAAGTGTTCATTGTAGTGGAAGGCAGTGTTAGTTGAGCCACTGGGTTAGTTGAGCCACCCATGTTTCCCAGGAAACTACATCAGCGACAGTTACACGGTACCACCCACTGATTGAACATGTTGTTAGCACATGACTGACGTACAATAAGTGCTGTTTGTCGCAACGGTGACATAATATGAGTTAAAAGTATGTTTTTTTAATGTTTTTTGAAACTTTTTGTGATTGTGATTAACATCTGCTAGTGTGTAAACTATCAACGCATGTGACCAGACTTTATTTTCTGTGCACTTACGAATGGTTTAACTATTTACAGGGAAGAATATTATTTACATCACTAATGAGAAGTTAATTAAAAAAAGCTTAATTGTTGAAACGGGGCTAGTTGAGCCACCCAAAGCCCAAGGTAGGGTTAGTTGAGCAGCGATTAAAGAATGAAGATGAATGTTCTTTAACCCAAAATACATCAAGGAATTAATTTTTCCGAGAAAATTGGGACATTGGAGAGCTACAACGAAACATATTAGCAGTTAGTTACACTAGTTGCGATTGGCCTATATTAATTGTGTTGACTTACTAATTAAGCATGTAGATTTGTCAGAGACGTGTTGTTCCCATTATACCCAATTTTAGTACAAGGCCTACATAAATTATACAAATAAAGCATTTACCCAACTTACGCTACACCGTGGCTCAACTTACCCAACACCAAGCGTTAGTTGAGCCGCCTTACCAATCGTATTTGAATTGGATGCATATGCATACTAGATATATTATCTTGGTATAAAATGATCTACTAATAATCATAGTTTATGTGAGTAAAAACAATTTTGAGTTATGAATACAATCATGCCCTAGATATCAAAAAGAATTAAAAATGGCTCAACTAACACTGCTTTCCCCTACATGTAAATAGCACACAGCAAAGAAAGAATGGCAGCGCAGCCTTCAGAAGGTGCAGAGTCAACAAGCTCATAACAAGAATGGCAGCACAGCCTTCAGAAGGTGCAGAGTCAACAAGCTCATAACAAGAAGAAGCTGGTGAAGATGAACGAGCGGAGGCGGAAGAGTGGCCAGCCTCCGATCACTGGAGTTGACTGGACAGTGATGAGCTCGTGCAGTCACAGTACTGGCTCCATCTTCGTCTTCAGCTGCAGCTCCAGTGCCAGGAGACGGTCTAAGAGAGGTAGGCTTGATGTCTCTTTGAACACCGGCACCACCGCGCAGCTCCAGTGCCAGGAGACGGTCTAAGAGAGGTAGGCTTGATGTCTCTTTGAACACCGGCACCACCGCGCAGCTCCAGTGCCAGGAGACGGTCTAAGAGAGGTAGGCTTGATGTCTCTTTGAACACCGGCACCACCGCGCAGCTCCAGTGCCAGGAGACGGTCTAAGAGAGGTAGGCTTGATGTCTCTTTGAACACCGGCACCACCGCGCAGCTCCAGTGCCAGGAGACGGTCTAAGAGAGGTAGGCTTGATGTCTCTTTGAACACCGGCACCACCGCGCAGCTCCAGTGCCAGGAGACGGTCTAAGAGAGGTAGGCTTGATGTCTCTTTGAACACCGGCACCACCGCGCAGCTCCAGTGCCAGGAGACGGTCTAAGAGAGGTAGGCTTGATGTCTCTTTGAACACCGGCACCACCGCGCAGCTCCAGTGCCAGGAGACGGTCTAAGAGAGGTAGGCTTGATGTCTCTTTGAACACCGGCACCACCGCGCAGCTCCAGTGCCAGGAGACGGTCTAAGAGAGGTAGGCTTGATGTCTCTTTGAACACCGGCACCACCGCGCAGCTCCAGTGCCAAGGAGACGGTCTAAGAGAGGTAGGCTTGATGTCTCTTTGAACACCGGCACCACCGCGCAGCTCCAGTGCCAGGAGACGGTCTAAGAGAGGTAGGCTTGATGTCTCTTTGAACACCGGCAATACCGCGCTGCTCCAGTGCCAGGAGACGGTCTAAAAGAGGTAGGCTTGATGTCTCTTTGAACACCGGCACCACCGCGCAGCTCCAGTGCCAGGAGACGGTCTAAGAGAGGTAGGCTTGATGTCTCTTTGAACACCGGCACCACCGCGCAGCTCCAGTGCCAGGAGATGGTCTAAGAGAGGTAGGCTTGATGTCTCTTTGAACACCGGCACCACCGCGCAGCTCCAGTGCCGAGGAGACGGTCTAAGAGAGGTAGGCTTGATGTCTCTTTGAACACCGGCACCACCGCGCAGCTCCAGTGCCAGGAGACGGTCTAAGAGAGGTAGGCTTGATGTCTCTTTGAACACCGGCACCACCGCGCTGCTCCAGTGCCAGGAGACGGTCTAAGAGAGGTAGGCTTGATGTCTCTTTGAACACCGGCACCACCGCGCAGCTGGCTGCATGAGGCTGTTACATCACACCATCTTATAGTGGACCTGGCCTTCCATCAGAAGGCCATGAAGAAAAAAGAAACTGCAGCAGGAGAAGCAGAAGCTTCATCAGATGCATGCAGCGGGAAGACTCGGATTCCTTCACCCCAAGCAACTAGAGGACACAACCGCATCTGGTACGTGCTGCAGGAAAGTTTTTGTGAGAAGATGAACAGTGAACACTTGTGATTTATATCCATGGATTATGCTTAACCTCAACTAGTAATACTATGTAGGCATACTTTTAAATGAAACATTGTGTGTTGATATTTACTGGAGAAAGTACAATATATGCACATAAGTTAATCACATTACACCAGGAAAAATGGAACAAAGAGAAACAGCAGTGATTACTAATTTTAGAGTATGGATATCACATGTGTTCCACATAAAATAGACAAGAAAACAGTTAAAAAAAGAAACAACAAAATAGTAATGGATTAGTTATGTGTGGTTACCGAAAATAATCACGGATGTTCTGATCGTTTCTGGGTTTCAACTCTGTAACTTTCTCCAAAATGATCAAATTTTTTTAACATTTGAAGTTGTTGATGTCAAAACATCTACATGAATGAAAAAATAAGAAAAAGTACATACTGGAAGTTTAATTTTTAAGGGTCTGTTTTCCTCAGTTGTTGTAATGTGAAAATAGTCATCAATACATAGATTTATTTAACATGACTTGAAACATTTCATACCATGAATAAAATAGGTAAAATAAACTGCAAGACTTTTACAAAGGGATGATCTTGAATCCAACAAAGGAACCTATAACGGCAAGAACACTCCAGAATTTGGCCTTTTCTAAAAATAATGCTCCTTCTGTAAATAACTTGGAGAATGATGTAAAACAGTTTGAATATAAATGGTGGTTTGTGCCGGATTGCACAACATACCCTATTTTGGACACCAACACAGCGAGTCTGCCAAGCAATGAGATTGAACAATTATGAGATGTCAAAAGAAGGCTGACTTGCGACAGAGCTGCCAAAACCGACCAGGATGTCTGGTTTGCCGAGGTCAGAGCTGCTCACTATGACTGTCTTGGCCCCCATCTCATGTAGCTTCTGCATCGCCTGTTTCGCCGACTCCGCACTGTCTATTCTTATGCCCGACAGCACCCTGAAAATTGTTCATGGACCAATTAATATTTAGCTATAATGTATACCAGCAGAGTGCATACACGTCAATCCCACCAATTGAAATCTAAATAACCATTCCTCCCTGGCCTTCAGCATTGAATATCACCAAACTGCATACAATTTCTACATTTTTGGTGCACAGAGCACACCAAAAAAGCCCCAATTTTCAAAATATCACACACCTGCTTTTGCTTTTACAAATTGGAAAGGAAATCTATTATTTAGCATGTCACAACAGCTGTCCACAGGTAGTGCTTTATTACAGGTAGTGCTTTATTGACTGTCGACAGTGCTGGTGTTCATCTTATTTAAGAAATTATGCAAATAATACTGTCTATGCTGCCTGTGCCTGTGTCTATGCATATCTAGTACCACACAGCTGACCTGTATTGCTAAATCTGCCCTATGGTGTCATACATGTCCAACAATGTCCTACGTACAGTGTCCTAATGTATCATATGTGTCCTACATTGTTATACAAGTCCTGCAGCATTATACATGTCATACAGTGTCAAATCTGTCCTACATGACCTACAACATCACACATGACCTACAACATCACACATGTCCTACAGTCTCATACATGTCCTACAGTGTCATACATGTCCTACAGTGTCATGCATATCCTACAGTGTCATACATGTCCTACAGTGTCATACATGTCCTACAGTGTCATGCATATCCTACAGTGTCATACATGTCCTATAGTGTCATACATGTCCTACAGTGTCATACATGTCATACAGTGTCATACATGTCCTACAAGTGTTATGCATATCCTACAGTGTCATACATGTCCTACAACATCATACATGCCCCATATAGTCATACATATCCTATAGTGTCATACATGCCCCATAGAGTCATACATATCCTACAGTATCATGCATGCACTATAAGTGTTAGACATGGCCTACAGTGTCATACATGTCCTAATGTGTCATACATGCAGTACAGGTTCATACGTGTCCTAATGTGTCATGCATGCCCTATAGTGTCAGACATGCCCTACAGTGTCATACACATCCTAATGTGTCATACATGCCCTGTATGTCCTAGTGTGTCATACATGTCCTAATGTGTCATACATGTCCTAATGTGTCATCCACAACCACGTTAAATGCCACCAATGGCAGCATAGAATGACTATCTAACATTAATGACCATACAAATCAAATCATCCCATTAAGAGACAACTGTTTCAGCAAAATAAAATTACCAACTGCTGCTGATGCATAGACCATACTCACTCTGCCTCAAATTGGTTTGGTGTGATGACATCAGCCAGAGGAATAATTTCCTTCTGATATATGGGCAGCAGTTCTTCAGCCACATACTGTGAGAAATGACATTTAGGAATAAGGTCAAATAATTCTTAAAATACTGCATTCTCAACTGTAATTGTGAAAAGCAGATAAAACATCATCAATTTAACTACCCATTTTGTATATTATCATCGCTATTATGAATGGGGGAAACATGTTATTGTAATATACTGCCAAAAGATTAAGTTGTGTGATAAGGTCAGAAATGGAGTACCCGATTAATTGTACTCAGTAATAAAAATTGTGTGTAATCATAGAAAGTTTTTGATTAATTACATTACTCAAATGCCAAAGTAATTGTAGTCATGATTACAATCACAACTACAATGCGTTGTGTATCTAAATGCATGTACAGTAATGTATATTAATATTGTGCTTGATTTTGTTTTGAATAACATTGATGATAATAACAACATAAGGGTTTTTATTTATTTCATTATGTCAATTATATTCTTGAATGTAATCATGATTGTAATCATGATTACATACAAAAGTAATCGTAATTGATCACACTCATTTTCTAGTGTCACAATACATGTAACTGTCCTCATAAATGTTAACAGTAATTGTAATCAAATTAGTAAACAGTGATGACACATGAAAATGGACTTCCATTGTTTTGATTCTTCAACAGCGACGTTGTTGAAGAATCAAAACAATGAAAGTCCACTGTTGTTACAAGTTAGTATAAGAGACACATCCAACCAACTACATGGTGCAGATCAAAATGGACTTCCATTGTTTTGATTCTTCAACAGCAAATATGCATGTATATGTGTGCATTGATGTACATACATATGAATGTATGCATAAGTATAATTAATAATAAACAGTTTTTACGTACCATTCTTCCATTATCACCCATTACAGGATCACATACTGAAAAACATAGATTCTGGTCAGTTTCAACATAAATCACACCCGATGCAAATGCACTGTCCACAGTGAGCATTTCATATTGTGTCTCGGTATTTTGTACGGAGTTTATGTATTTTTAACATCATAAAATATTTGTTTAATCTTTGTAATTGAGCGGGAATTCTCCATATCTTGTGGCACATTGACAATAAGTAATTTATTTTGTACACAATAACATAGACAGCACACAAATAAGTTGTGGCCAAATGTGGGTCTGAACTAAATACAATTTACAATTTAACAATTTATGACAAAGGGTACGTGCTAAAGACAACAAGCTACATACAGCCACATTATATTGGTAATTTATGCATTATGTGCAATTAATGATACTGTAACAATTTGACTAGGTGAACAATGAGTCTGCCAACACTTAACACTTAATTTAGGTACACTAGTTGGCAAACTACTAACTATTTTTGATTGATGCACTGTTAGAACACCAGCTGCAGTGGAGAGGAACAAATGGAAGAACTTAAATGACTGCACAGCCTGTTTTTGACAAGAGAGAAACCAGGTGAATTTTTAACAGGTCACGAATAAAGTTGTATAATCGACTATATAACAATGTCAAAATTCATGAAGTAATATTGACATATCTGCTATCATTAATCCTCCATGAACATTAAGTGACACAGCAGTGTGGCATTGGGATTCCAAAGGGAAATTATCTGGTTAATGTACACATGAAATACAATTTCAACAAACTTTAAATATATAATATGCAAGATCTGATTGTCGCTGCAGTTCTAAAAAGCATTTGTAAATCATTTTTAAAGCAGTGAAAGATTAAATAATTTTCTTTTATTTAATTAAAAGTGCACAAATCAAAGTTTCCTGATGTTCTTCTCATTGACATGAACTGGTGCTCCTCGTGATCGCTCTTATTGAAAACTATTAACAACTTGTCGAAGTCTTTGCTAGTATGTTGCCAATATTCTTACCATAAATCAGATTAGGATTCTTTTTCTTCAAGTCTAAGATTACATCTCTGACTTTCCTCAGAAACGACTCACACCCAATGTAACCTATAACAGTTAACAGCTCAGCATATTTATTAAATACAAAACTGCCACACTTGTGTAGTTGTTGTATAAACTCCACATCACATACTTCCACACAGAACTGTCAGTGTACATATATGTGCAACAGTGTCCCTGAAGCCTTAACTGTAAAGAAACAACACAAAATAAATAACTGATTATACAATTAACTGATTACACTGTATGTGTATACAGTGTATTTATATAGTATTTAATGTTTCTAAAGTATTTTGTATATGTTGCAAGCCTCGTCATTTGCTTAAAAAAATATCCAATTTATGACATGTTCACCATATGGCAAGAATTAGCAAGCTTGGATGAAACAAATATAATCTGTACAGATTCACACAATACATCATAAACATTGAGAACTAAAGTGAATACTGGCAAAGGCTACCTACAGTCTGTTACCTGTCAGTAGATGAGTGTACTTATTCAGATCATTAGCCTTCAGTCCTTCATACAGTTCACCAAGCTGTGTCGCCTCCAGCACTTGGCCTTTGAAGCATGGGTAACCTACACAACAAATGTAACACTTGTTACAAGTGTTCAAAACAAAAACAACACTGCCAAATGCGATGTGGTTTTGGCAAGCCTGTGGCACAAAGCTTCCAAATTCCATAAAATCTACTAATCTGTTTTTATATGACATTTACTATTCAGTCTAGTGTCTTAGTGGACATTATGTTGATCACTGTGTACAGAAAAGACAGTGGTTCTTCTTCAAAAAGAAAGCCAGTCAGCCTGCATGCACAAAGACTCACAACATGCAGCTTGCCTATATGTCTATAAAGCTGGGTAGGTTTTGGGACAGTCTTAAACCTATTTCTGGCAAATTGTGTCACATGTTTATCTATGTAAAGAACTAATCTTCTAAAATTGTTCCAACTGTCCTCATCTAAAAAAGGAATGTACACATCAAGTGGCCTTATAAACTGTCATATATATTTTAAATAAAACGTACTTGAGCCTAATACAAATATATTTGATCGGGTTTATAAAGCTTTATATGAACATATTATTTAGTTATTATTCGAATTTAAAATAAAATGTCACCACATATTTGCAAAATAGGTAATATTTAACTAAAGAGTTGTTGTGATAGCCACAAATCTTTTCATACATTAATCCTTGAAAACACCTATAATAAACACTATATACTACAACTGTATTTATTATTTGCAAATTGACTTACCAGTATGGTTGGAGAACTGTACTGAATTGATCGCATCAACTTCAAATCCAAGTAGCTGAAGGTGCAAAATGTCTCAGTTACATCGTAATTATGTACATCAGTACATGCATAGAATCTAAGATGGGTCTGCTGTAGCCATAAACAGAAACACAACTATCGGGGTAGCTAAAAGTTCTATGCATACATGTAATAATAAACTAATATAGCCGGCTTATACGTTTCTTGGCTAGTTACATTTCACGTTGACAAAACTGGACCATAACCAGCATAATATTATTCATAATTCTGATAAAAGGAGGCAGAGTGTGCAACAAAAGGAAGGTAAATTGGTTAGTGGAGAGGGAGTGTCAGGTGGTAAGACGGTCGAGGATAACGAGAGGAGAGAAAAGGAGAAGACTGTGTTACAGAAGAAGTAAGATGGCAAGAGGCAGAGTGTGCAACAAAAGAGGAAAATGGGTGAGTGGAGAGGGATTTCCAGGTGGTAGGTTAAAGATATAAGAGAATAGAAAAGAGATGCCCGTAAGACAGTAAAGCAGAATGATGACAAGATGACAGATTGGAGGAGGCAGGGTGTGCAGCAAGAGAATGGTAAACGAGTCACGCGGCAAGAAAGGAGCTTCGCAGATGTAGTGTCACAAGGGAAGGTGAGGAAAGTCCGTGTATTCATGGGGGATTCAATCATTAGGAAAGTAGATCAAATTGTAAACAGAGGAGAGGACATCACAGTATGCCTATCTGGGGTAAAAATAGAGGATGTAGCAGAAAAGGCAGGACAGGTCATGGGTGGTGGAATGAACAATGTCGAGAAGGAGGGAACACCAGTCATCATTGGTAAGTACAGGAGGTTTGTCAAGACACTTAAGGAGGCACAGATTGGACAGATTGTGTTGTCGGGAATATTACCAGTAATGGGAGGCAGACGTCAGGAGTATAGGAACTGTATGATGATGGCGATCAACACACAAATACAGAAGATATGTATGGAGGAGGGAGTAGGCTTCGTAGACATGTGGTTAAACTTTGTGGGAAGAGATGATTTTTTCATGAGAACTGACTGGGAAGGGTGCTGCAGTTCTTGGGTGTGGTTGTCGACGAGGACACAGGTACCATAAATTATTTAAACTAGATGAGCAGGGGGAACTGACAGAGAAAACTCAAAGGAGTACAAATACACATCCAAAGAAATGTTAACCAATTAAATGTATATGCCTAAATGCCCGGAGCATAGTAAATAAAAAAGTGAGATAGACATTATTGTAGCAGATATTGACCCTCATAATAGGTATCACAGAATCATGGGCAAATAAAGATATAGTAGTTGCTGAGTTGGCATTGATAGGTTATGTAATGTTTAGGAAGGATAGGCGAGAGAGAAGGGGAGGTGGAGTAATTTTATATATTAAAACATCTATCAAAGCATATGAAAAAACATTGAAAAGTGAAGCAGGTTATGAGAAAGCAATTTGGTGTAACAAAGTTACCAAGAAATCAACATTAACAATAGTAGTTTATCGTAGTCCAAACATAGAACAACAGGGAGATGTAAAATTACAAAAGGCGATAAGGGAGGTGAGTAAGGGAGAATGTGTTATAATGGGTGATTTTAACCATGGCCATATACAATGGAAATCATTAGAGAGTGCTGGGGTGACGATCATCAGTTTCTACTTCTAACACAGGATTGTTTCCTTACTCAACATGTCTTGGAACTAACCAGAGGTGGGTATTTGATATGAAGCTACCATCAGAGGCTAAGTCGAATCCCAAAGCAGTATGGAAGTATATGAACTATAAAACCAAGAACCAGGAAGGTATTTCAGACCTGAACATAGATCCTAATGATCCTAAATGTAGACATATTCTGATAGGGAAAAGGCGGATGTCTTATAACGCTTTTTTCAAGTGTTTTTGCTACAGAGCCAGATGGTGACATCCCTCATATTCCACCAGTAGAGTTAAGACACAACCTGGAAGAATTGGCTATTGATGAGGAAATGGTTAAAAAAAACCTTGATAATCTTAATGTGTGTAAATCAGTAAGACCAGATGGTGTTCACCCTAGGTGGTTATTAATGCAACGAAGAGCAATAAATCACCTGCAGTGGATAGAATTCCTCCAAAACTACTAATGAAACAGTAGAACAAATTAGCATACCACTTGCAAGAGTATTCAACTTGTCATTAAAAGAGGGAGTGGTTCCTTGTTGAATGGAAAGAAGCAAACATCATATCATTATTTAAAAAGGGTTCGAGAAATAAGTCAGAGAATTACAGACGACATCAGTGACATCAGTGATTTGTAAATTATTAGAAAGGTTTTTTTTGGAAGAAATCACTAAGTGGATAAACAAGCGATCACCAGTAGATATTATCTACTTAGATTTTCAGAAAGCTTTTAACAAAGTGCGACATCAAAGATTACTACTTAAATTAAAAGTCCATGGTATCAGGGACAGAGCAATCCACTGGACAGAACAATGGCTGACTGACAGTGTTGCTGGCAATGACCTTTGTGGTTATTGTTTGTTGAGAGGGTGAATTGGCACCTGTCCAGGGCTCAGTGTACTCTAACCAGACTGCAAATTGCAGTGCAGATGGTCTCATTTGAGTCGACATACTGAATTGCTAACAACTAGTACAAGTGTTTGCTTAAAGTGAAACCAAAGGCATTTGTGGGGCCTTTGCACCTACAAGAGTACTTGAAAATTAACCATTTGCAACTATAATCAAGAGTATCACACAAGTGGTTAACTAAATATACCTATATTTGTTGAGAATCCTACATCAAGACTCCCAAGAGTGCTGACTAGGCTTCCCACAACTCCAACTTTAAACACTTGATCATAGACATAGACAATTTTAGTCACATACTTGCCATTGTATAAGTTTGGACATGCTGTTTGTGTCTAAAATCAACTTATTTGAAAAGATAGTCCATTAATTCATTGTTTACTAACCGCATAGTGTTCCAATGTGACGCTTTTCTTGAATTGAGTAGTTTCAGTAGAAGTTTTTAAGATAAATTAACAATTTCTTCACAGGTTGTACTATTGTAGTTAAAATTCTATATAATATTCCAGATTAATAACATTTTGAGTTGTTTATGTATTTGGTTATGTTAACAATATTTTTGTAAATGTAAAAAATAGCCACAAAATGCCAAATTATATCGTTTTGAGAAAATCCCCAAAGAAATAAATGAAGTACATATAAGTATGACAATGTCACTGATAACTTTGAGGACAATTTTGGTTGACATAAATGAATTATGTCTGCTACACCACCATGAATAAATTAAGCAAAAGTTTAAATACAGCCTATAATGGCAGTGTATTTTTGACACAAACCCTTCACCAATCGTAATTCAAATTCGTGTAATGTTACCTACATGTAAGATATATTCATATGCCAAACTGCAGCATCGTAAGTGTTTAAGTTTTTATAAAGAAATTAATTAGGTAACATTTTCTGATTGTTAGTGATAACACAAATGTTGATAGTTACGTGTACCATGCTTGAAATATGACAATTTTCACTGGCGTTTTACGTATTGTTGACAAAACATAACAGCCATTTCTAATATTGCCATGTCCCCTTAATTTGCCACCACAATGGCCCTTGAATCTGTATTTGCAACATGTTGCCATCTACGATATCAGGTTACACCAGCCATCTGACAAACACGTGGCAGGGCGTGTTTACGATAATTTTGATTGGCCCGTTATCTGGCAGGGTCACCAGGTCACATTTATGTGATGTTTCCGTCACAGCTTCAAAGGCACAATAAACTATGTTATCGCTGATATTTGCTGGTATAAGGATATGATTTAGTTAGGTAGATATAATAACAGGCATGGGTTAATTTCAATTGTTAATTTAATTAACTCAATTAAGTTAATTTAATTAATTAACCTTTCCAGAAAGGCTAATTTAATTTAGTTAAATTAATAAACTTTACCAAAAGGGGTTAATCTAATTTAATTGACAATTTCCCAATTAACTCTCAATTAAGTGCTCATTTAACAGTTGATATTACTGAATGGTTCACAGCCATATAACAGCCATGTTACTCAGTTGTTTTCAGAAAGGTTGCAGTCAGTATTACAGCCACTAGCCTGAAACAGATCAAGTTCAGGCATGTGTGAATGGGAGAGAGAACATCACTCAGCACAAATGCACTGTATCATTTAAGAACCTGTGAATTGGAGGGAAGGCATATACCTCTGGTAGGGTTATAAGTTGATGGCTAAGTGGTGGCTTCTGCAAATTTCTGTTTAAAGTATACATTTGGGGCTGGCATCTTGCAGCCAAGTGGACCTATGGGCCATTAGACCTAAGCATCTATATTTTTTGTCTGTGTGTACATATTGATATAAATGTTAATGGGGAGATGTAGAGAAAGGTAATATAGCTTCAATCTTTTTACAGTGCTAATTAAAATCAAAGGCATGCCTGATCTAGTGATTAATAAAAATAGTGTATACATATTTAAATGCTACATTTAAATGTGTAAAGGGGAAACCTAATGATTTAGTATAAAACACCACACAAATAACAATTCGGTGCATAGAAATCAGGTATGTAGTTGCCCAATTTTGTTAATTTGGTGGTTAAATATAGGAGGAAACCCCACACCTGCAAATCTTCAGCCATAACGTTTCAATCCTTTTAGAAAAATAATAATTTTTTTAACAAGTATCTACTTTTAAAATGTGATCAAATGCTCCATGAAGAAATGCCTTGTGATTTTATAATTATTTTAAATGGCAAACATTTCTACCAACACATGATTTAATTGTTAACTGAATTAAAATTAATTGTTAATTTAATTGAAGAATTTAGGAGGTTAATTTAATTTAATTGACATGAGAAATGTGTTACGTTAATTAAATTTAATTGGATAATTTCTGAATTAATTGTAATATAATTATTTAACTTTTCAAGTTATTTGCCTCATGCCTGTTTAATACTGATGTGTACTGCAATCACAGTAACTAGTCTGTGTTCGCAATGAACGAATAAAGCTGGTTCGAAGATCGAAGCACATGCGGTCATTACTATGGAAAGACTGTCAGTGTTTCTACGAAGTCTGGGGGATTTCCATTTAAATACAAAATACAACATTAGTGCCGGGTGATTATGTGTTGTGTCGACTTACAGTTCAATATTTCCTAGCATGCTGCCCCATCTACATTAAACCTTTAAAGTGGATTTTATCTCAGGGCTTCTGACTTAAAAAGATGCTGCCTCTTGAAGACAAGTCTTTGTGGCTTCACTGCATTCAGTATGCAGAAATGTGTAAAACGTCATCAATTGATACCAATTAAAAATTAAAAAAAATAAATGTTTGGAGTTATTTAAATTGCGATTTAAATCAACGATTTAAATGAAATGATTTAAGTCATACAACTCTACATGATGCTGCCAAGTAGCAGAGCAATGGAAAAACACAGAAAAAATCAAAACATTTCAGCCAAAGCACAATGGACTCCTCCCTAAATACGCCACTGATCAAGGACAAAGTTAGTGACCTTCACAACAAAATATTTCTCAACTGCCATGTGATGCACATGTATAGGACAATATCTTACTTTTATCTTATGACAAATATCAGTAGAGCCAAAGTTATGTCTACATACGTGTTAAGACGTAACATGTTTTTTGGTCATTTTGTTATTATTAATATGCAATAACTCCATAATAATAATAAACCATGTCACTCACAAGTCTGAAATTTGGCATAGATAAATTTCAATACAGGTCCAACATGTGTGCCAATTAATAGCTTCTTTTGGTTGATTTCATATGGAATGAACCTTATATCGGTAAAACTTATCACTATCACTATCAGATCTTATGAATTTATAAAATTTCGTAATGTAAAGTTACTGTGGTCGGTGCCCTACATTCGTCTGTAACACACCTGGTACTCTAACTGAGCCATAACCTCTATTCGTCTACAATGAACCCGCACGTAAAATAGTTATCTGGACCCCGTTTGCTCGCGGTCGAACGTGTTCTTCTTCTTCCGGGTACGAGTTAACCCTCTCTTCAAGGCTTATACAGTTGTTCGTAGACCTACTTACCTGAAGAGGAAATGTGACAGCTTTATTCCCAACATATCCAGACACCACATGGCTCTGGATAGAAAGCACTCTGCAGTTTGACATCTGAGCCACAGATAATGTATTATGAATACATAAAATTTTAGCAAAACTTTGTTTGATTTACCATGGGCACTCGAGTCGATGCCTTGGATGGCAGCTGTGATGTGGTAAAATTAACATCCGTGTAATCAGTTATAAACACAAACCGGTATACCGATAACAATTTCCGTAATAATTTGAATCTAAGCTTTAGGCGACAATCGACGTAGAGTTTATACAGTTAATATTCTGCATACAGTCACATACATTAGAAATATGTGTTGTTCGCCAAAAATTAGGTGATTGTGTGGAGGGACATATATCATATTCAGGAACAAACACCTCATCGTGCAAGAAATAAATGAAGAAGGCCGCCAAAGTACATATGGTTTGTTAGTTGAACATTTAGCAATGTATGATGGTCGAGAAGGGCCATCGCTGTTGTGTGCTGAATTTGGCAACGCGATGCAAGATGCGATGGAGCGGTGCGATGCAAGATGTTATGGAGCGATGCGATGCAAGAAGCTATGCCTATGGAGCGATGGGCGATGCGATGGAGCGAGGCGCTATGCGATGGAGCGAGGCGCGATGCGATGGAGCGAGGCGCGATGCGATGGAGCGATGCGATGGAGGTAAAAAACAAACAGACGGAAATACGGGTGATACTGAGCAAAAAACCAGACCTCTCAAGGTAGTAATGAAAGACACTAACAAAAAGATGGAATTGTTCAAACGACTATCAAACTTAAGAGATGCAGAGGACAAATATAAATGTATCAGCATCCAGCACGACTTAACAAAAAAAGAAAGAGAGGAAGGAACGAAACTCCCAGAGGAGGCCAGGACAAAAGAGATAAATGATGAGGGGAAATGGTTGTACAGGGTGAGAGGCTAACCATGGGCCAGAAAAATTGTAAGATTCAAACCTCGAAGCCGAAGGGACGAGGAGTAAGACAAGAAAGATCATCTACCAGAAAAACACTGTAAATACAAATTATACACATAAACAGTTAAAGTGTTTCTACGCCAACGCTGATAGTCTAATCAATCAATTAATTTACTGAGTTCAAAGCTCGAGTCGAATCACATAAGTGTACGGTGATTGCATGACTGAGGTTAAACGGAAAAACCAGAAATTTATATTAAACACAGCTGAACTGGGTTTGAGTGACTATGATTTATACCATAACATCGATAAGCAAGGACGAGGTGTTTGTATAATTATATACCCACAAAACACTGAACACAAAACCTTTCATATCTTTAGGAACCAACTTTCAAGAATCGATATGGGTTGAGATAAAATTAAACAAAAAAGACACTTTTCTGATAGGATGTGTATAAAAGCCCGGGCAGCTCTGGCAGCAATGATGAACAATTAAATGAACTGATTAGTGAGGTCATGCGCTATAAACACTCACATTTTCTCTTGCTTGGAAATTTTAACTACCCCAACATAGACTGGCAAAACTGGTACATAATCTCAGTCTCAGCCCAGACCCTAAATTTAAAGAAGGAATAAGAGATAATGGAAACAGGGAAGGATCTCAGCCATATTTAAGAAGGGTAATCGAAAAAACGCAGGAAATTAGTCAGCTTAACAAGTATAATATGTAAATGTATGGAACAATGTGTCAAAGACCATATTGTCAATCATATGATTAGGAATAAATTATTCAGTATGCAACCATTTGGTTTATTAAAGGTCGTTCTACGGTACTCCAATTACTAAATGTTATTGACTCATGGACCAAAGCTTTAGATAGAGGGGAATCTGTAGACGTTGTATATTTGTACTTCATGAAAGCATTTGACACCGTCCCTAACAAAAGATTGATAGGCAAACTTAAATCGTATGGTATAGAGTATTACACACTAAGATGGATCCAGGGGTTCTCGTCTGACCGGGTACAGCAGGTCAATGTAAATGGTACAAATTCTGAGTGGCCAAATATAACAAGTGGTATTCCACAGGGCAGTGTCGTAGGACCGATCCTATTTGTTTTATACATAAATGATCTTCCTGAGAATATAGTTTCGAATGTATATATGTTTGCGGATGATACAAAGGTTTTCAAAACGATTACTAGTCCACATGACAAGCATACATTACAGAACGACTTATTTTGGTCAAGTAAATGGTTATTAAGGTTCCACCCAGATAACTGTAATTTAATGCACGTAGGGAAAAAATACAGCAAGGGTATGCATACAACCTGAAGATAGATAAAACTGCCCATGAATTAGGAGGAATAGAAGAACAAAAAGACATTGGGGTTATAATTGATTAAAACCTAGAATTTGATAAACACATCAACCAAAAAATAAACAAAGCAAATAGTATCATGGCAGTTATTAGAAGGTCCTTTACAACCCTAAATCAACATAATTTTGTGCCATTATACAAAGCTTTAATTAGGAGTCATCTAGATTATGCAATATCAATATGGTCCCCTTATAAGCAGAAATACAAAGATGCCATCGAAAATGTGCAAAGACGCGCAATAAAGCAGCTTCCTGGTATGAAGAATATTCCTTATGAGGAAAGACTTCAGAGATTGAAACTTCCTACACTTGATTATAGACGAACTCGTGGTGATATGATTGAGGTATATAAACTGCTCCATGGGAAATATGACAGTGATGTATATAACATTATTAAGCTGCACAAAGACAGTGCAAGGGAAGGACAAGGGGTCATAGTTTGAAATTGTTTATAGAACGTGCTTGTACAAATGTTAGAAAAGAAAGCTTCTCACTTAGAGTTACCAGATTATGGAATGATCTACCGGAAGTAGTTGTAACTGCCCCAAGCGTCAACTCATTTAAAAACCGTCTAGATAGACATTAGAGTACTGAGGAGTTTCTCTACAACTACAAAGCTGCCTTGCCAGGAAGTCCTAGAGCAAGGATCAGCAAACTTTTTGGGACGAGGGCCACAATTTGGAGTGCTATGTTAAGGCGGGCCAAAGCTTTTAAGCACGGAAAAACACAGTGCACAAATATTGCTTTATTATCTTCTTTGCCAGGCAAAAAAAATATGGTACTGTACAAGTAGAACATAGAAACATTTTCGAAACAACGCAAGAGAAGTCAGCACATCTAATGAATGCAGTCAATGCGAAGGATGGTGCTGCATATTCTCCGACAACTGACCGAACTGTGGACAGAGCGGAGAGATTGAGAGTCGCAGAAGATCCCTCAAACGTGTGTCCTTGAGTCGGCACCGGAGGTTGTTCTTGATGTGATTCATGGCTGAGAATCCTGATCCACATGACCATGTGCTGCCGAAAAGCACCAACAATTTCTGTGCTGCTTCGATAAGCACTGGAAATCGCACAGGCACTCGCTCAGGCGTTGCCCAGAAAAGCACGAGATTGTCTTTCGCAGTATTAACTATTTTTTTAGTCCTGGCACCACATTGAAATTGATTAAATTGTCCTGCAACGCTGCTTCGTCGACTGCAAACGTTTGCGACAATGTTTGGCAAATAGCTGGCTCCGCAGTAAAAGGGCTTGCAAAGAAGCAGCAAACGTCGTCGATAGCAGCGAAGTCAGCGAATCGTCCGCTGAATGCGGTCTCCAGGCTGTTAAGCACATCAGCAAGTACCCGCTTGGCGTTCATCGTCTTCGCCACAGAATTCTCTGGTGAACTTGAAGTGCAGAAAATTGCCGCCTTCTGCATGAACTTTGAAGTGTCACCTTGTCCTCGAAGCCCTTCACCGCTTCGTACAAATTACACAGCAACTTGTGCCGTCCTTGTAGCAGCAGGTTTAGCTTATTTAGGTGTCCGAAAATGTTAATCAGATCGCAGAGTTGCACCCGAAACTTGTCATCTTCCAGATGGGCAACTGGGTGATCAATTTCTTTGAGAAAACTCACGATGTGAGGAAGCAGTGCAGCCAACGGACACTGTTGTAGAATAGCACATCGCCGAATTCTGCATCATCAAGTGCAGCAAGTGATTTTGGAACCTCCTGTGGTTGAGAGAACGTGCGCGGATAAGGTTCACGCTCTCTACAGCAGTTTTCATCGTATCCTGCAGACCACAGCCTGCTTTCGAGCACAATGCTTGCTGGTGAATTACGCAGTGGTATGGTATCAGATTCGGCTTTCCGATTTCTTGACGGAACAACGCAACGAATCCAGCTTGACGACCAAGCATGCTGGGCGCGCCGTCTGTACACAGAGAATCCACATTTTCCCAAGTCAAATTAGTTTCTTCGCCGAACTTCAATAGCACACTGCATACGTCCCGCGCTGTCGCTGTGCCCTGCAATGAGATCAGGCACAGGAAGTCTTCTGATACACACATCAGCTGTGCCGTGTCACTTTTGTCAGTGCTTTCGTCGAGAGCAAGTGAAAAAGCAGGACAGGCTCGCAACTTAGTCATCAGCTGCGTGAAAATGTCACCACTCAACTCATCACATGTGTCGGGTGCAAGTGGCAGTTTCCCAATCTGTTGCACGATCTTATCTTTGTTCTGAAAACCAGCGAACAGAACTTTGGCACTGGCCATGAAAGCCTTCTTGAACAATTCTGCATGAGTAAGCGGCACCTGGTGTTGAGCGAGTAAATAACAGATGCGATAGCTGGCTTCATTAAGATGGCTTGAAGTGTTTGTAAACACAGATACTCTCTTCGTCTCGCCCAAGTATGCATCAAATCGTTTCTTGAACTCCTTCATGCGTTCGTCTTTTCCCACATATGCACCGTCAAAGTACTTGTTATGCTTCAAATCGTAATGCCGTTTCACGTTATAGCGTTTCAAATCAGCAACGCTTTCTCTGCATATCAAACACATCGCTTTTTGGTCATGTTCGCTATAGCAAAAGAAGTACTCATGCTCCCAGGCAGCGTCAAACGCTCTCTTTCCGGAATAATAAAAACGACGTTTTGTTTCGATATACGCCATAGTCCTGGGATTCATAAATTCAATGTTAGCTGTGTCGAAGATGACTTGTCATTGAGCGATGTTTTATCTGGGTTTCTGGGAATCGAGCATTAGCTTCTATTATATTAACACTAGCGCAATGCAACATCATTGCAAAGGTGAAGGTTGTTGCTATTAAATGTGTACGAGGTTTACTCTGGCGAATTGACATTAAATGAACAACAAAATTAATGCTTCATAATATTTCAAATTTGTGTAAGCTCTATGTCTGTTTTGTAAAGTTGAAACAGTCGGCATAATTGTATTAAAAACCATCAAGAAACACGTTATTTAGTGCTCGTAGAACAACTGGAAAATTGGTACTGAAAAAAATTATATTGCTGGCACGGTGTTTGCATGATCTTTGTGCTCACTGTATGAATGTTGGTCGCAATAAATATTCCTTGAAACAAAACTGCGGCCATTTTTAAAGCACCCTTTACATATATTAGGGGTTAATTGGGAGTGGCCATATATATAAATGTCCAAAATAGGCATTTAACGTCGAAATCTATGGATCGGGAAACGATAACCATTACACATGTACTGTACATCTGAAATATAAAATGAAATATTACTCTCGTCAACCGCCACCGACCAAAAGTGGCCATATTTAATTTCATTGAGATTGCATTAAATGTTCTGTTATTAAAACTAATGTGTCATGTAGCGATTATACATTATGCAATTCATACACACAATGGTGCATTTTTATTTCTATAATTTAGTTACACTATCGACACAAGTCTTTCCTGGCAGCAATGGACAACATGGACGAAATTCTTCGAGAGTTGGGTTTGGAGAGCTTTCAACGAAAACAAGGTATGATTTGGTACGTTTGTCGAAAGTAGTGCTCGTAATTATAGTAAATGTTGACAGAATCCACCGCTGTATAAACTAACTGACTTTTTACAATCCACTGTTTTCTTTACACAAACGACAACCTAGATGGGAAGGCAGTGTTTTCATTCTTTATTATATCTAGGACAATAATATTTCTAAGTCAAAATTATTTTTATACAAAATATAATGTTTATATATATATATATATATATATATATATATATATATATATATATATATATATATATATATATATATATGTTGTGACAAATGACACCTACTGTACATTAATCACCTATTAAATTATGATTATTAATATATAATTTTATACCAAAATAATATATATATATATATATTATTTTGGTATAAAATTATCTATTAATAAACATAATTTAATAGGTGAAGAATTATATGTATATAGTATACATAGATAATCATGTGTAGCTAATCCAAACAGGGTTGATAAACTGGCTCAACTAACGCTTAATTATGTTGAGCCACAGTGTAGCGTAATTTATTTGAGTGACAATGAGAAATGATTTATTTTGTATAATTTACGTACGCCTTCTACTAGAACTTCATAACAACTCAACCACCACATCTACACAATGGGTACAACACATCATTGACAAGTCAACAAGCTTAATTAACAAGTTAACTCAATTAATACAGCCTTATAAGCCCATCACAACCAGTGTAAATAACTGCAAATTTGTTTGGAAAAATATATTTTCCATGAAGCATTTGGGAGAAAAGCAACACACGTTTCGTTCTTGAATTACTGTTCAGCTAACCCACTTTGGGTCTTGGGTGGCTGAACTAGCCCCATTTCGACAACTAAGCTTTTTTAAATTAACTTCTCATTAATGCGCAAAGTGATGTTAAATTATCTTCTTCCCTGTGTATAGTTAAACCATTTGTAAGTGTACAGACAATGAAGTCTGGTCACATGCGTTGATAGTTTACACACCAAAAGTAAAAAAAAAAACTTTTAACTCACACTTTCCGACTGTTGTGATAAATGACACTTATTGTACATTAATCGTGTTCTAATAACATTTGTTATCACTGGGTGGTACCAAGTAATTGTCGCTGCTGTAGTTTCATGGGAAACATGGGTAGCTCAATTAACCCAGTGGCTCAACTAACACTGCCTTCCCCTATACGTATGTAAGTAGGTCCGAATATTTATTGTGTACACGAGGTCTTGTCGCTGAAGGACGACGAATTTGCTTCGCTGGGTGTCCAAACCATTGCGGAGCGAGTGGCACTTCGTCAAAGATGCCGTGATGTATTGGAAGGTAAAATGCATAAATTGTACTTGTTTACGTAACGTACGTATTAAGTACGTATTCTAGATTACCTTGAGAACAAAATTATATACACACTAATATTGTTAAATGTGTTCGAACATGAACGTCAGAGTAAACGGGTATTAATTTATGATAATATCGATCTCATAAAACTAAGCATTTGTTTTCAGACAAAATTTGCGTCTCTGGTGTCGGATATGCAATAACCTATGACCATGTATTTTACTAAATATGAATAATGATGCACATTATTATTATTATAAATTAAACATCTTCAATATGGTACATTAATCATCCACTCCTGCTGCTCCTCCTTTTGATGTGGCTCATGTATTGAGCGATTTATTGTGTTCAGTAGGGTAGTTGGCATTGTTGTAAAACCCAAACATTTGCCCAACAATTTGCGTTGATCCAAGCCATTATAGTTGCATAATATGAAACCAAAGTTGTCTGCTTAATATAAGTATAATGACGAGTTTAAACAGACAAAAGGTGTAATGGTGTTCTTAGTGACATTGCAATCATCACGTTTATATTTTCAACCATTTGACTAGGGGGCATGGGCAGGATTGACCCATCCACGAAAGATTAAATACACAAAGCGTCTCTACCTCGGGTGGAAACACGTGTCAACACGAATGCAGAACCACGGTCTAGTGAGCGTCAGTAAAGGAGGAGGGCAACTGATAATAGATGTGCCTCGAGACACGACTGTCGTCGCGCTACAACGACTACTTAACACCTATTTACCAGGTGGGGAAAACATTGCCCAACAACTTAAGGTTTCCGAACTCGATTTTCACCTGGCGACGTTCAGTGGGAGCTCTTTACCAGGGAAAATATATGGCATGTCGTTTTCAGTGGACCTGTACTGCGGGAAACTCGCAACATATCCTGTGCAGGTTTACCTACGCACCTGCCTGAAACAGCACGAAGTAAGCAGAACAATGAAATGTATAGAGTTGTATTGGTATTCTTAGAACTTCTTCCATTGTAGGGTTGGGCTCTTGCGAGCGTATTTAGCCCTATTTTGGGGTATTTTATAGAGATGGTGATTCCACCAAAGGCTACGCATATTTTACTTTCCCTGGCAGAAACACCAGATAGATGGCTTTTAGTGACACTCGCAAAGTAGGGTGAACAAAGTTATCCAAAACTTTGAAACGGCAACAGGTGGACTCGAACCGCGTTCCTCTCGATCGACAGTCAGACGTTCTACCGCCGAGTCTCAGAGTTACTCCAAGTATCATGTTATACGTGAATTAAGGTGAATGTCAATATACGCAGTATTTCTACTTAATCAATGTCCTGGTAAACGTTTATACTTTCATTGGCAAACGTTGATTTTCTAAATATATTTCGCATTAGGCAGAACATGGCAATAACTGTGGGAAAGACGTCCGTGTGCATGGATCAGGTGGAAGATGTCAAGACCGACACACGTCAGGTTCAGCCTGAGGAACAACCTGAGTCGCAGCCTCACCCACAGCAACAACATCAGCCTGAGGAACAACCTGAGTCGCAGCCTCACCCACAGCAACAACATCAGCCTGAGGAACAACCTGAGTCGCAGCCTCACCCACAGCAACAACATCAGCCTGAGGAACAACCTGAGTTGCAGCCTCACCCACAGCAACAACATCAGCTGCAGGCGCACGGTCCACCAGAGAATGATGACGAGTGTGAATTGCCTGCGTTAAGTGACGATTCGTATGACTCGGGAACACCGACAATAGTTTTCAACAGTCGCCGGTCGAGGAATGTGCAAAGGGTACGTGTCTCAAGTCTCAAGTGGTTTACTCCAAACAGCCCAAACTTGGGCTAACGCAGGAGTTTGTGGTGGACTGTGCGCATGCGCTGTGGGTGGTACGTTCGATTAAAAGACTAGTATCATTAATGTTGCTGAAATGGTTTTTATCTGATAGTTTTATTTATTTTATGTATAGGATGTTTAACGAATTTTTTTAATAGGTTGGTTGTGTGTATGGATACTGTCGCTGCCTTGCCACATGCACACATAGACAGTCTCCATACCCACACCATGGATAAGTTTACGCTGAGCACTGTGTTTTAAAGGCAGTTTAGGTGAGGAGGTGTGGTGAAAGGGAGTTCCATAATAGCTTCTTGAAATGATTTTGGGTTTTTTATGTTGGTAATTTTTGATGGAATCATATTCCATATGCGAATGGCTCTGGGATAAAATGAAAAGACCATTGCATTTATACGACACTTGGGGGCTATGTATTGTCCACGGGTTCGAGAGCGAGTTAGTAGGCCCGGAGGGGGGGGGGGGTGATCTCAATAATGTTGTTTAGAATTTTGTAGAAGGTAGTGGCTTGTTTGATAATGCGCCTTCGTTCGAGGGTTGGCCATCCAAGGGCAGTAATTAGATCTGCTGGATTTGTGTTCCGTCTGTAATCATTTTTAACAAATCTGGCAGCAGAGTGTTGCACTCTTTCAAGGCTTTTAACTTGTGAAAAGGTGTGGGGATTCCATATGGGTGAAGAGTACTCAAGTTTTGGCCGGATTAGCATGTTGTACGCTGTTTGCTTAACTTCGGGTTTACATGGGCCAAGAGTTCGTTTAATCATGCCTAAACATTTCGAAGATTTTGAAGTTATGTCAGTGACGTGATTTGTCCAGGTTAATTTGGAATCCAATTTTACTCCGAGGTATTAGTGGCTGGATACGGTGGATAATGGCTGGCCAGAAAGCGAGTACTTGTGTGTGCTGGGTTTAGTTTTGTTTGTTATTGGAAGGTGGACGCATTTAGATACATTAAATTCCATTTGCCATTTGTCTGACCATGTTTGGAGTTGGCTAAGGTCAGTTTGGAGAATTTCATGGTCGGTTTTGGAAGAAATTTTACGATATATAATACTATCATCTGCAAAAAGGCGTATAGAAGATTTGATGTTCCCATTTATGTCATTTATGTAGAGTAAGAAGAGGACAGGTCCTAGAACTGAACCCTGTGGGACACCAGATGTGACATCTGTGATGTCCGATAGGGCACTGTTAACTGAGACTCTGTTTGCGGTTGGATAGAAAATATTTGATCCAATTTTGAGTGTTTCCAGTGATTCCGTAGGAGGTCAATTTTGATAGAAGACGTAGGTGAGGCACTTTGTCGAAGGCTTTAGCAAAGTCAAGCAGGTTTGCGTCAATTTGGGTCTTGTTGTCCATAGCAGTCATCCAGTCGTGGACTGTCTCAATGAGTTGAGATTCACAAGACAGTCCCGACTGGAATCCGTGTTGGAAGTGGAGAATGATGTTATGCTTGTGCAGGTGTTTCCACATGTTGCTTAGGATGATATGTTCCATTACTTTACAGAGGATGCAGGTTAGTGATATGGGTCTGTAGTTAGCTGGGTCAGATTTATGGCTCTTTTTGTGTATAGGAGTTACTAATGCTTGTAGCCAGTCATTAGGAAGTTTACCTGTGTTGTATGATTGTTGGAAAATTTGGGTGATGATGGGAGCTATCTGCTTTGCAGTTTCTTTAAGGACTCTAGCTGGGAGTTCATCTGGGCCTGTAGCTTTATTCTGGTTTAGATTTTCCAGCTGCTTTATTACGCCATCTATGCCAATTTCGAGAAGGGGGATGTTGGGGTAAGTAGAGGGGGCTATTTGGGGGATGGGGTGCTTTTCTTGGGTAAATACAGAGCTAAATTGGTTGTTTAGGGCATTTGCTTTATCTCGATCATTAATTATTGGTTGGTCGTTTACTCGAAGTGTGGGGATGCCAATGTTTTCTCGTTTATTTGCCTTAATAAATGACCAGAATCGTTTTGGATTAGTTTTCAGGCTGTCTCCAATGTGGTTGTTAACATAGTCTTTGTAGGATTTTGCTAATGCTTTAGTAGCTTGCTTTCGGAGTTCCTTAAATTTTTCCCAGTCACTGTTTAGTCCAGTTTGCTTTGCCTTTTTGTGGCTTTTGTTTCGTCTTCTCTGCATTCTAATTAGTTCAACAGACGGGAGTGTGACATTGGTATTACTGTTGTAACTGTTATTATTCATCACCATTTTGGAGTCAACTGTGGAGTGTCATTAAAATAAAACATGGTTCTGTTTTTATGTTAAATATTAATAATGCATATGGTTGTATGCAATTAGATTGCATACTAATCTTTACGCGAGGCAGTAACACCCTATAGCTATACTGATCCCATTATGATTGGCTTAGAGGGAGGTGGACTTTGCACCAGATATGTAAATTATGTAAACTAACCCTGCAGCTTCTGCGTAGTAATATACGGCTGTATAACCTATCTTAACCAATCACGTTAAGCAAGACGGCCATATGTCCCGCTCTGCGAGCAGTTGACGGGACACGCAAGTTGAACGTCGAGGCAGCAGCACGTTTTTCCAACTTCTGTGCCTTGAAGTTGCAAACTTTCAATTCGTGTTGAAAAAAAATGTGATTTGACACATCGGATCGCCGCTGTGCCGGACATCACTGCTGCTCGTCTGAGACTTGAGTATATCGTTTTTATCAATCTTTATCACTACGCCATTTACGCCCCTTTCTTCCGTTCAGGGAAAATGGCGGCCGTTCACGGTCTAGACACCCGGGCTTTGGTTATGGGGCATAGCCATATTTTCTGACTTCGACGGTTCATTGAGTCGGCTGGTCCATCCTGGCCCGGGGTGTCCTCGAATTTTGCTGTTGACGGTCACGGATGCCGTGTCCATTACATCGGCGTCTGTGGAACCAGGCTCCCACCTTTGGCTTGCGCACCGACGAGCAGTTGGAACGCATTTCCATCTTGCGCCCACAACTAGTCGTGTTGCATGTTGGGGGAAATAACCTCGATACATCGGCCGGTCCGTCCCCTCAGCAAGTCGGGGCGCAGCTCGTGGAATTTGCCAACGAGTTGGTGGTTGTTGGCGTCAGCCGTGTCATCATCTGCCAATTAATTTGGCGTGACAGCTGGCGCCATTTTTCACCGGAGGTGGGATCCGCTCGGCCTCGGGTGGCTTGCGTGAACGATTTTGTAAAGGCGGCGTGCGAGAGATGCGAGCAGGTCTCTTGTTGGAAGCATAAAGGGTTCTGGAACCCACAAAGCACGGTATTTCGGGACGACGGCGTCCATTTTAGCGATTTGGGTAATTATAACCTGTATCGCTTCGGTCCAGCGTGCAGTTGCCCTTGTAAGGTTAGGGTAGGGCGGGGGAATACGCCCACCTTAAGCAAGAAATTGAATAACAACAAATAACAAAGTTTATTCGAAAAAACAGTTTTATACTCCGAAAGAGGCAGTTACACTCTATTAAAATAAACAGTAATAGAAGTTTGATTACACAGAGTTTTCGAGTTATACGCATTCTAAAAAAAGTCTTATGTAGGCGTATTGCCCCTTTGCTGGGGCAATACGCCCACAGAAAGGGGCAAATCGCCCAGTGGTAGGCGTTTCGCACCACAACATCAGGGAATCGTGTTGACATCACATTTGTCACGTATAACATACACCTGATACCTACCAATTAAGCATATATATTTCTGTCTGATTCACAGTTGGGACAAATGAACCCCGTGTAGCCTGGTGTGCACTGCTCGTGGGCCAATTTCTTGCACATTTGACACTGGATCCATTTTCCCAGCGATTTGCGAAAGCTCAGGTCGGGATGTCTTTCTAGAAAGCTCTTCAGCCAGTCTTTTCCGGCCAACTTGTTTTTCGCCGTCTTATGCCAAACGTCTGACATCAGTAGGATTTAGGCCATACAAGACCATCTCCATTGTCTGGATGTGGTCATGATTGACCAACTCAATCTCCGGCGGCAGCGCCGATGAGGAACCCAACCTCACCTTTCCAGGTGTGTCAACAAGGGCATCACGGTGTCTGCGAATAGTGCGAGACGGAATTACCAATTCCTTGCTGACACGGATGAGCGGCATGGCGTCTCTCACTAATCTCAACGCATCTTGCAACTTGCTATCACCGCACACTCCTCTGTTTGCTTTTTTCTTGTAGTGCTTGACCTTGATTTAGACTGCAAATGAACATAGATGATATTTAAATGCGGTATAATGAAGAAATGTAATCATGCTTACCTATTGTCTGCTTTACATCAAGTGGTGCACAGAGACTGGTAGTAGTAGGATTGGTATTGTTAGTTGCATAATTATTATACCGAAGGTAAAACTGTTCTTTATGTATTATATATATATATATATATATATATATATATATATATATATATATATATATATATATATATATATATATATAAATAAATTATATAATATAATATATATATATATATATATATATATATATATATATATATAAAGCAGACAATAGGTAAGCATGATTACATTTCTTCATTATACCGCATTTAAATATCATCTATGTTCATTTGCAGTCTAAATCAAGGTCAGGCACTACAAGAAAAAAGCAAACAGAGGAGTGTGCGGTGATAGCAAGTTGCAAGATGCAATATATATATATATATATATATATATATATATATATATATATATATATATATATATATATATATATGTAAATTATATATATATATATATATATGCCCACGTTTGCAAAATGTTAATATGCCACAGCGGCGGGGCAAAACGCCCACCTAGGCGTACTGCCCCCTTGGTTGGTAGGCGTCTCGCCCCAATAGTACTAATTTGATCAATAGGTGGCGTCCAATAAGCGTCCTTATTATCACCCACAATCAATGCTGCTAATATGTTTACAAGTTAATTATGATGATATATGCCTAGTGACAAAACAACACACTTGGTTACGATGACTTTATTAACACAAAGGTAGACATTGAATTTTACATCAATACCAAGAAAAACACGAAACGTTGATTTTCATACTTACTTTCGAACATCCACTTTAGCGCTCTTGTGAGAAGAAAGCGATATATGGCAGCACTTGAAAAAGCATAACATGTGGTATACTGCATTAGGCGTTCGTTAGAAAAGTGCTATGGGCGTATTGCCTCACATGGGCGTATTGCCCCGCCCTACCCTATTCTCTGTATGATGTGTCTCGAGATACTTATATACTTTGGAAAAACTCTGGTAGTCCTAGACAAGGTATGCTTTTTGATATAAAAAAAAGCAAAAGCTTGGTTTAAAGGTGCTATGAGGTTTATCAGAAATAATGAGGATATGTACTTAGGAAGGAATCGCTTGCCAAAAAACTTTTGTGTAAAAATGACAAAGTATTTTGGAAAGAAATGAAGCTGATGAATAATAGTAATTTGTCTCTTCCTGATGTTATTGATGGTGTGACTGGGTCGCACAACATTGTTAATATGCGGAACATTAACTGCTGTAGCATGTTTATCAGTTATTTTACGCATTCATGTGCTTACTTTAAGGAGTACTGATTAGCCATGGTTTATTACATGCTGTCCAGTATGACAAGCTGTGCTTAAAAACAATGGCTTTATGGGGAAAGTTCATATTTTTACTCACAGTGGAGCAATGGACAATTGCATTAGTGTCTGCGCATTGGCCAATTGCATTAGTGTTGGCCTCTTATTGACACTTTGACCTGGGTTGCTAGCTGGGCGCTTCTACCCAGCTTACAGTTGCCCTTGTAAGGTTATTCTGTTAATGTGCGAAATTTACACTGTGGGGACACTGGCCAGTTGGCGTAAATCAGCCATTAAGTGGCATTTCAGCTCGTGTTTCCAGCTTGGCGCTTCGGTCCAATAGTTCCTTTTTGCAAGTTGTAAACATTGTAACGAACTGGCCAGTTGGAGTTCAGGCGAATTCTTCATTCGTTGGAGCTTCGGCCTGGATTACCAGCATGGCGCTTCGGTCCAATAATTCTTTTTGTAATTTATGAGCATTGTGAAGAACTGGCCAGTTGGAGTTCATGTGAATTTTTCCATTCATGATTTATTGGATATTCAACCGGGTTGACAGCTTGGCGCTTCGGTCCAATAGTTCCTCATCTACAATTTATGTTTCGTGACGAACTGACCGGTTGGCGTCCGGGTGATTCTTCCCTATATGGGAGATTCGGCCAGGATTACCACTTTGGTGCTGAGGTCCAATAATTCATCCTTTGAATGGCACGGCACGTAAGTGACGATTATATCACAGGGTGCCATAGCATATCTAAGGTGGTTACATCCCATACCTGGTACCACACTTAGCTTGCTGTAACTGTTACAGTATGACCTGCCAGGCATACCAGGACGCGAAGCCGGACTACAGCGACAACTGCACCACGTCGGACAATAACGGGGCGCACGGATAGAAGACATCCAGCAACAACGCACATCGACATGTGGTCTGCAGAATACGATGAAAACTGTTGTAGAGAGCGTGAACCTTATCCGCGCACGTTCTCTCAACCACAGGAGGTTCCAAAATCACTTGGCTGCACTTGATGATGCCGAATTCGGCGATGTGGTATTCTACAACAGTGTCCGTTGGCTGAGTCGAGGCGCATTTCTTGAGATATTTGCTGCACTGCTTCCTCATATCGTGAGTTTTCTCAAAGAAATTGATCACCCAGTTGCCTATCTGGAAGATGACAAGTTTCGGGCGCGACTCTGCGTTCTGACAGACATTTTCGGACACCTAAATAAACTAAACCTGCTGCTACAAGGACTGCACAAGTTGCTGTGTAATTTGTACGAAGCGGTGAAGGGCTTCGAGGACAAGGTGACACTTTTCAAAGTTCATGCAGAAGGCGGCAATTTTCTGCACTTCAAGTTCACCAGAGAATTCTGTGGCGAAGACGATGAACGTATCGCAGACGCCAAGCGGGTACTTGCTGATGCGCGTAACAGCCTGGAGACCGCATTCAGCGGACGATTCGCTGACTTCGCTGCTATCGACGACGTTTGCTGCTTTTTTGCAAGCCCTTTTACTGCGGAGCCAGCTATTTACCAAACATTGTCGCAAACGGTTGCAGTCGACGAAGCAGCGTTGCAGGACAATTTAATCGATTTCAAGATGGTGCCAGGACTAAACAAAATTTTAATGCTGCGAAAGACGATCTCGTGCTTTTCTGGGCAACGCAAGTGCGATTTGCAGTGCTGATCGAAGCAGCACAGACATTTTGGTGCTTTTCGGCAGCACATCGTCATGTGAATCAGGATTCTCAGCCATGAATCACATCAAGAACCTCCGGTGCCGACTCAAGGACACACGTTTGAGGGATCTTCTACGACTCTCAATCTCTCCGCTCTGTCCATAGTTCGGTCAGCTGTCGGAGAATATGCAGCACCATCCTTCGCATTGACTGCATTCATTAGATGTGCTGACTTCTCTTGCGTTGTTTCGAAAATGTTTCTATGTTCTATTTGTACAGTACCATATTTTTTAGCCTGGCAAAGCAGATAATAAAAGTAATATTTGTGCACTGTGTTTTTCCGTGCTTAAAAGCTTTGGCCCGTCTTAACATAGCACTCCAAAGTTTGGCCCTCTTCCCAAAAAGTTTGCTGATCCCTGCTATAGACCATAGCAACGTTTAAAGGTATGCATTCAACAATTAATGGTATTAAATCTCTGCGAACCATATGGTAGTTTCCATACTTTACGCAAAGCATTACGCCACTGTATGCATATCTTGTTAACACTGTCATGCCACAGTGGCCATAGTTGAGATCCGTACAATGCACAACAATACTGATGAAGCAATTTGTTTTTTTACGACGGTTTGAAGTGAACCAAAGTCAGACATAAATCTATTAACACTACAGTTAAATTTCTTGATACCATCAAACACAATTTCATAGTTATCGTTTGTGCTACATGTTACGTATTGATGTTATACCGTGAGGTGCTGCCACTTATTGACTATGTAAAGTAAAGAACCGTTGCATCGGTGTCGCTATAATGCTATGTCATGTAACACAGTTTTTGTGGTTATTAAAAGTGCTTCCCGCCCAGTTCGTGACTTTTGTGTTGAGGTCTTCGAAATGTAGTAACAACCACCAATATACTACAATTGGCGACGAGGATACGGCAGTTTGTGATACGAATCATGGCTACATACATCGGGCATATAGGCGAGTTTAATGAAACCGCAGAAGACTTTGAAAGTTATGTCGACCGTATGGATCAGTGCCAATAGGCGAAATTAAATGGCGTTGGAGAAGAAAAGAAGGCTGGTATGTTGCTATCAATGGTAGGAGCAAATGCATATAGACTGTTGAAAGACATTCTTACACCAGAGAAACCGAAGGATAAGACATAAGAATTAAGAGAAGCGTGCTAAGCCATTATTCGCCCAAGCAACTAATAATCGTAGAACGATTTAAGTTCAACAAAAGTGGTCAGAAAGAGGGAGAATCTGTGGCTGACTACGTCATTATGTTGAAAAAGTTAAGTGCAACCTGCGATTTTGGCGAGTTTCTAAAAGAGATAGGCTTGTCTGTGGTCTCAGATATGAGAATATTCAGCGCAGATTGCTCATCATGAAAACAAATAACGTTTCAAGTTGCCAGTGAAACAGCCGTTGCCATGGAGATGGACTGTCAAAGTGAATTGGCATTTCGCGGCCCTCACCGGTAACTCAGTGCACATGGTCACTTCTGCGTCGAAGCATGTTGGAAGGAAGAGATTTAGCAAGAAAGAGAGAAGAAAGGCGAATGTTATCGTTGTGGTAATGACAAGCACAAAGTTGTCCTTACAAGAAGAGTGTGTGCCACCAGTGCAACAAAGTGGGGCATTTGACAAGAAAATGTCATAGCAGGCAGAAAACCAACCACGTCAGCGAAAACAACCGGTGACATTTGCAAGCGCAGAACCGGAAATGGGGGTTTACACAGTGTACACCTCTTATGCTGGTGGAGCGAAACCTATATACGTCACTGTGGACCTTTGTGGTAAACCTGTGGTAATGCAATTGGATACAGGATCAGCAAAGTCGCTTATCCCAGAGTCGTTATACCAGGAACATTTGGTTCATCAAACAGTAAACAAAAGTGACGTCATGCTGCGTACCTACAACCACGAACCTATCCCTCACATTGGGGTTGTCACATTGGATGTGAAATATGATGACCAGACAGCTCAGTTGTCAGCGTTTGTTGTCAAGGGCGACAAAATACCTCTACTTGGAAGAGACCGGCTTAAGGTACTGAAGCTGAACTGGACCAACATCTTCGCTGTTACAGGAAATGAGGGAAATTCCGTGAAGGCAGTGTTGGAGAAACACAAAGAAGTATTCCAGAAAGGAATGGGTACAATGCAAGGCGCACATCCACATGAAGGAGAAGGCACCACCGAAATTCCACAAGGCAAGGCCTAGTGCCATATGCAATGCGAGAGAAGATTACAACAGGAAAACATCATTAGAAAGGTAGAACACTGATATAGTGGTGGTAGAACACTGATATAGTGGTGGTAGAACACTGATATAGTGGTGGTAGAACACTGATATAGTGGTGGTAGAACACTGATATAGTGGTGGAGCCGAAAGCGAACAAAACAGTGAGAATCTGTGAAGACTTCAAAGTAACCATCAATCCGAATGTTGAACGGGAACATTACCCGTTACCCAACGTGGAAGATCTCTTTGCGTCACTAGCCGGTGGTAAAGTGTTCAGTAAACTGGATCTATCGCACGCATACCAGCAGTTGGAGCTGGACGCCTAGTCACAACACTATGTGACCGTGAACACTCACAAGGGAATCTATCGCTACCTGCGTATGCCGTACGGGGTAAGCAGTGCTCCAAATATCTTCCGTCGATTATAGATCAGATCCTGCATGGTATGGATCATGTCATGTGCTGACATGTGATGACATTTTGATCACGGCTGAGTCGGAGCAGGAACATCTCAATGTTCTGGATGAAGTATTCACACGCCTGGAACAGTGGGGAGTTCGCGTGAATCTGGCAAAGTGTTCGTTTGCTCAGACATCCGTGGAGTATCTGGGTCATCGATTGGATGCAGAGGGTGTTCATCCGACATCTGAGAAACTGAAAGCGATCATAGGGGCTCAGAAACCACGCGACGTCAAGCAATTGAGTTGCTACTTGGGGTTGATCAACTACTATGCTTAGTTTGTACCACGGATGTCTACTGTGTTGCGTCCACTACACCTACTGCTGATGAAGGACCGTCAGTGGAAGTAGTCTCCAGAATGTGACAAGGCCATAGAACAATGCAACAACCTCTTGTTGTCACAGCAAGTGCTTGTGCAGTACGACAGCCGTAAACCACTATGGTTGGCTACGGATGCTTCACCGGTTGGAGTCGGTGCTGTGTTGTCGCACATCACAGAGAACGGAGATGAAAATAATAATAATAAGAGCACTTTTAGAGCGCCATGGATCCAGGTGACCCTGTTCAAAGGCGCTGACACAAACATAGTTAAAGACAGTCACGATTAAAAAATAAATAAATAGATAAATAAATAAAAACATAAAAAACATAGCAAATCCAAGTTCATAGGACATAGCACTAAAAGTCGAATAAATTTGACAGTTAAGAATAATAAGCGCATTTAAACAAGATAGTTTTTAAGAGTCTTTTAAAGGTGTGTAGAGAGTCACATTTTCGCATCTCATGGGGAAGACTGTTCCTCAGGCGAGGAGCAGCGATGCAGAAGGCACGATCACAATAATGGTGGAGATGTGCACTGCGTACAGTCAGAAGAGAGTCTGATGAGGATCGCAATGTTCTGCAGGGTTGGTAAAACTGGAGCAGGTCTGCGATGTAGCTCGGCGCAAGCAGATGAAGGTCTTTGAACGTCATCAGTACGACCTTGTACTCAATACGGTGCCAGACAGGAAGCCAATGGAGAGTCTCTGGGTGGATGTGATGTGGTCATAGCGAGTGGCTCTGACCACAATGCGAGCTGCCACATTCTGGACTCTCTGCAGCTTGTAACTGATCAGGTACACCATAAAGGAGGCCATTTCCACAGTCCAGTCGCGATATGACAAGGGAGTGAACCAGGAGTTCAGTGGCATGTTGTGTCAAGCAATCTCTGATGGAGCGAAACCGATGTAGGTGAAAGTATGCTACCTGGCACAGTTTCGGCACTTGAGATTTCATGCTGAGCTCACTGTCAAACATCACTCCAATGTTGCGAGCGACGGCAGTAGGCTGGAGGATGCTGTCACCGATGACGACATTAGTCAGACTGTGCTTGCTAGCCGAGCTCGGTGTAGTGATCACAAGCACTTCAGTCTTATCGTCATTCAGCTGAAGACGATGATGAGTCAACCATGCTTTTAGTTCTCCAACACATGCTTGGATGCGTGCCATTGCAGCCATCTCATCATTGGTGTCCTTGATCTTAAATGAGACACACAGTTGAGAATCATCAGCAAAGAGGTGGAAGTCAAGTCGATGCCGCCTAACTATCTGCCCAATGGGTCCCGTGTAGAGTGTAAACAAAACTGGGCCAAGAACAGACCCCTGTGGCACTCCCTGGAGCAGCTCCGACGGGTCAGACTGGGTCTGACCTAGGCAGACAGTCTGAGTCCTCGAAGTCAGGTATGACTTAAACAACTTGTGTGCGACGCCGTTGACACCGGCGTTTCTCATGCAAGCCAACAGTAGTGTATGATCTACAGTGTCAAACGCCGCTGTCAGATCAAGTAGGAACAGCAAGACACCCCTCTTGTTGTCCAGGGTCATCAAGATATCATTCTGGATTCGCATCAATGCAGTTTCAATACTCTGATTCGGTTTATAGGCAGATTGGAATTTTTCCTGCAGATGTTGCGCGAGACGTGGTCAATAAGCCTGTTCAGCACTACCCTCTCTGTCAACTTAGAGATAAAGGACAGATTAGAGACAGGTCGAAAGTTTTGCATGACATCTTTGTCCAATGAAAGCTTCTTGAGCAAAGGCGTCACAAGCGCAGCTTTCATTTTTGTCGGCACAATTCCTGTTGACAAGGACAAGTTGACAATGTTTGTAATGCTTGGTAGAAGACAGTCTAAATGTTCCTTCCTAAAAAAGCCGATCGCGTTTGCATCAAGAACACTATCGACGAGTGAGTGTAACTATGCGCAAATAGAGAAGGAGGCGTTGTCGATCATCTATGGAATTAAGAAATTCTATAAGTACCAGTACGGAAGATCGCTTACATTGATTACGGATCATAAGCCGTTGGTGACGATCCTAGGTCCCAAGACATTAGCAGCACTACGAATGCAACGTTGGGCACTGATGTTACAAGCGTACACCTATGAGATGGAGTACCGGAAGTCGGAGGATCGCGGGAACGCCGATGCATTGTCGCGGACATTGCAGAAAAACACGTCGAGATCCAGTGTTGTCGCGAGTACTAGAGTATTTACTCACTGGGTGGCCAAATCACGTGGATAAAAATCTACAAATGTATTTCACCAAAAGAGATGAGTTGTCAACAGAACAAGGATGTTTGCTGTGGGGGGTCACGAGTGGTAATTCCATCTACTTATCATCAAATGATATTAGAGTAACTACATACAGAACACAGTGGCATCAGCCAAACCAAAGCGTTTGCAAGAAGCTAAATCTGGTGGCCTGGAATGAATGCTGCTATCGAGAGTATGGTGCAGAGATATACTGTATGTCAGTCAGTGAAGAATCAACCTGCTGTGGCACCACTGCACCCATGGCCATGGCCCATACGAATATGACAGAAAATCTACATTAATTTTGCAGAAAATGACGGTGTGAACTACCTGATCGTTGTTGACAGCCATTCGAAGTGGTTGGAAGTTGTACCAATGAGGTCTACTACAGCGAGCAAAACCACTGATATTCTGAGGGGGTTGTTTGCCTCTCGTGGTCTTCCGGAGGAGGTTGTATCCGACAATGGACCTCAGTTCATTGCGCATGAATTGAAGACATTCATGGAGATGAACGGAATCAAGCATATGCGAGTTGCTCCGTACCATCCAGCATCAAACTGTGCTGCAGAACGTTGTGTTCAGACGGTGAAGCAGGGTCTTCTAAAACACTGCAGGAATCCTCATTTCGAAAGAACATTGGCTTGCGAACTTCTTGTTGCGATATCGCTGCACGCCACACTCCGTAACTGGAGCGTCTCCGGCGGAACTATTCCTAAAACGCAGATTGCGAAATAGGTTTAGCTTGCTGAAACCTCACATGGCTAAGGACATGGATGAGATACAGCAGAAACAGAAGTGGCAACATGTTCACAGTGGTGTCATGTTCACAGTGGTGTCAAGCTCGGCGAACTGGTCAAAGGAGACACAGTTCATGTGCGTAACCATCGGGGTGGTCAAGAAAAGTGGATCCCTGGTAAGATCATAAGGCGGTTGGGACCGCTGACTTACCTTGTGCAAGTCCGTGTGCAGCGTCCCTATGTGCAGGTAGATCACTTGAGGCTAACTGCTGAAAGTGATTCTTATAGGTCTGTATCTGAGAATACAGTGCCGATGATTCCGAATGTGTTGGGATCAGTCAGTGTTCCATCACCTCTGAGTGATCAGAGTGTTTGTCAACCAGTGTCGGTTCCTCAAAATACTGAAAAAGAACCAGATCCATCTGTCAGGGAACAGCAAGACACGACTGTGGTTTCATCAACACCACTATCTATTCCCGTGGTGATACGTCGATCAGGAAGGCGTACCAAGAAACGAGACATTCTGGATCTGTAATGTTACCTGTACATGTAATCATGCACTTTACATTGGCGGTTGACTTAAAAGCTAAAGAGGAAGGAGTGTTACGTATTGTTGTTATATCGTGAGGTGTTATATCGTGAGGTGTTTCCATCTATTGACTGTGTCAAGTAAAGAACCGTTGCATCAGTGTCGCTATAATACTATGTCATGTAGCACTATTTTTGTGATTATTAAAAGTGCTTCCCGCCCGGTTCGTGACTTTTGTGTTGAGGTCTTCAAAATGTAGTAACGGCCCATTAAACAACACATCATGTGGGCACGTACTTCTCACACACCTCAATAATTTTTTGCAACCCAGAACTAGTAGGACAGATAGTAGTATAATATCATCTGCATGTCATGCAGCTCCGCAGTAATGTTGGCCAATATAACAGCCAATACCAAGGTATTTTAGTTCATCCAACAGCCCATCCATGTATATTCCAAATAGAAGTGGAGATATAACACCTTGGCGAACCCCATTCTTAATATTGAATTGGTTTGACATTATGTCATTCCATCTCAAATATCTGGTGTATGTAAAAGTGAGTAAAAGTCTTACAACTAATGGGCACATACACATATCAATTAATTTTTGAAACAACATACAATAATTTACTCAATCGAATGCTTTAGAAGCATCAAGTAATAAAACATGTACAATACTACCATTACTTACATAATATGAAATAGTTTACTATAAAAGTACACATTGTTGTGGATAACCCATCTTTAAAACCCAAATTGTAAATCTGACGTGTCAAAAACTCCAGTTATGTAAGGAGTAAACAGAAAGTTCAAGATAAGGTCGGAACACTGGAAACATAATTTCAGACGGGTTTCAAATTGTAGAGGTCCTGAATGAGTATTTCAGGTCAGTTTTTTACCACAGAAGATATCAGCTCACTTCCAGTTCCAGTTACTAAACTTGAAGACGATAAATCAGATCATTTAGGGCAGTTATTTATAAATCCTGAAATGATAGCAAAGAAAATTAAGAAGATGAAACATAATAAATCACCACCAAAACTGCTTAAAGAATTTTTTGAGCAAATTAGTACACCACTTGTAAAAATGTTGTCACTTGTCACTAGAAGAAGGAATATGTCTTTCAGAATGGAAAGAAGCAAACATTACGCCACTATTTAAGAAGGGATCGAGGAACAAGCCATAAAATTACAGACCAGTGAGTTTAACATCAGTTGTATGTAATTTACTCGAAATATTAATTATAGACCACATGGTGGAATTTCTTTTAAAATATAAATTAATAAATACATCTCAACATGGGTTCCTAAAAGCAAGGTCATGTCTAACCAATCTCTTATGTTCTTTTGTAAGAAATTACAAACTGGGTAGATGATGGGTCAACAGTGGATGTTGCCACATCAAAGATTGTTACGTAAACTAAAAGCACAGGTAAGGGTGTAATCAACTGGATCGAAAAGTTGCTTACACACAGAAGACAGAGATTAATAGTAGACGGTGAGATTTCAAACTGGAAATCTGTTTTGAGTTGGGTACCACAGGGATCAGTATTAGGCCCTATGCCTGTTTATATATATATATATATATATATATATATATATATATATATATATATATATATATATATATATATATATATATATATATATAAATGATTTGGAACATGACATCTAGCAACGTACTGAAATTTGCGGATGACACAAAAGTATTCAAAATGGTTACAAATGATACAGGTAAACAAAGTTTACAGGATGATCTAGATAAATTAGTTAAATGGTCAGAAAACTGGCAAATGTTATTAAATTTTGGGAAGTGTAAATGCAGACACATAGTATATGTCACATAGGACATGAAAACATGGACGAAGAATATAAAATGGGGGTGCTGTACAAGAAAAGGCTTAAGAGTAACATTTAGTGGTGATATGGAAGTTTCAAAGCAATGTGGGATTGCTGCTTCAAAAGGAAATCAAATTCTAGGGCTAATTAGGAGAACTATCGCGTATAAAGAGAAACAGCTAATTGTACCCCTGTACAAAGTAATAGTTAGACCACATTTGGAATAATATACAACCATATAGTAAGAAGGACATAGACAAGCTAGAAAGAATACAACGAAGAGCAACTAAAATGATTCCAGAATTGAGCGACCTTAGTTATGAAAGCCGCTTATTAAAATATGATTTGACAACCCTAGAGACCAGGAGAGGAGACCAAACAGAAGTGTTTAAAATAGTCAACGGTTATGAGGATATTGATAGCAATTAGCAATGTGTTTTTTTAAACTTAAAGAAGGCAGTACAACCAGAGGACACAAAGCAGCATTAGTTAAAGAACATTGTAGGTTGGAAATGAGAAAGTACTCATTCTCACAGAGGGTGATAAATGAATGGATCAAACTGCCAAATGATTGTGTTAATGCTAGTAGTGCGGATATGTTTAAAAATTGACAGATATTTGATAAGGGCGGGCTATACATAAATAATAAACTTCCAGGCGCTGCTTCAACGATTACTGGCTAACAATTTGTCAGAGCAATCAGCTTTCAAAAGAACACCGGACGAGGCGTGTATAATGGAATACAGAAAGCAGCTGGACCAGGTTTAAAGAAAACGATACCTTTGAAATCTCTGACAAGCAAGATTCTCACCGACCGCTACAAACACACGGAAAGAGAAAATGTTGTCACAGATTGAGCCCTCAAATGTGTCGAGAGATTACCAGTCACTGAAGAGCTTGACAACCAACCTACTTTAGAAGAGCTCAGTAAGACCATTGACTTTATAGCCTGCAACAAAGCACCTGGTAGCGATGGCATACCACCTGAAGTGACCAAGATTGGGAAGCCTGTTCTGATGCATCATCGTCACAAACTTCACTGCTTGTGTTGGGAAGAAGGTTCAGTGCCACAAGACATGCGTGAACATTGTCACCCTTTACAAGAATAAGGGAGATCGTAGTGACTGAAAGAATACCCAGGAATCTCACTACTGAGTATAGTGGGGATAAATCTTTGGTTGGTCAGATTAAGTAGGGATATTAAATTCAATGACATAAGACGCAGGCATGCGAAAAATCTTTGCACACGTTGTGCTCAACATACCGCAGAAATTGGCTAGGCGTGTATAACCAATATCACAATCCGGCTTCAGAGCAGGATCCACCATCGACATGTTATTCTCGCTGCGACAACTGCAAGAGAAATGTAGGGAAAAGATTATACATCGCCTTAGCCGATATGACAAAGGCCTTTGACCTGGTCAGTAGAAAAGGACTCTTCACATTCCTCGAGAATATTGGATGCCCCTAAAGCTGCTTAGTATGATTACCTCATTCCAATTCGAAGTGGTGTAAAGTAGGATTTCGTTCTTGCATCAACTTTGCTTGGGATATTCTTCTTCCTGTTGCTTTCCCACGCCTTCGGCTCATCTACAGAAGGTGTGTGTTTACATACACATACTGATGGAAAGCTGTTGAACCTGTCCCGTCTGCATGCGAAGACCAAGCTACGACAGGTCCTCATTATGGATGTGGTCTTCGTTGATGACACAACGCTGATGTAACACACTGAAGAGATTGCACAAAAGGTGGCCTGACCATAAGCCTGAAAAAGGCCAATGTCACAGACCTAGAAATCAGCGAAGCTCCACTCATCAGCATTGATGACTACATTCTAGAGGTGGTTGATGAGTTCACTTACCTAGGCTAGGGTGAACCAGCATCAGCAACCTGTCTCCCGATGTCAAATAGCGATCAACAGGCGCATCGGAAAGGCAGCAGCTGTCATGTCAAGGCTTGCCAGGATAGAGTGGAAGAAAAAATGCAAAATGCTCACTGAGAACACCAAGTTTCAGGTATGTGGTGTCCGTAGCACCCTCCTTTAGGCTTTACGGCAGTGAAGCGTGGACAACGGCTTCCATCCCTGATGCCTCATACGCATACTTAGCATCACCTGACAGGAGCATAGAGGGTCTACACCAAACAAGAATATCTTTGAGCGTGCAGATATCCCCAGCATGTTCGCCCTGCTAAGTCAGCGACGTCTGCGATGGCTTTGCCATATCTTCCGCATGAAGGATGGACGTATTCCAAAGTGGCAAAGGACATCCTCCTTGGTGAGCTTGCCTTTGGTGCAAGGCGTGTCGGTCGTCCAGCTTTGGCTCTGCGGTTCAGGGATGCTTGCAAGCGAGATGTAAAATCTGCTCAGATCAGCGTCGAGTCCTGGGAATTTGAAGCAGCAACAGCGACTGGCGACAGGCTGTGCGGAGTGGTTTCAGGATAAGGAAATAAGCGCAGCTGCTTTATCTTTCGACATTATAATCAATAATATCGCCTATGTCCTAAGTACCACGGATATTTGTCCGACATGAATATTGAATGACGAGATATTTTGGTACATTTATTATTAATAATTTATGAAAGACATTTCTAATTAACACCCTGTTCATTAGTGGAATATAGCATTATGGCATTACTTATACTGTTGTAATAAAAGAAAATACCTAAAATTAACTATAATTATGTCATATTCAAAACATACTGAATCAAAACTTTTTTTACGGCGGATATAATATTGCACGACACCTTTAATCTCGCTGGCGTGGTTAGAGGCGCGTGTGTGCAGAGCATTTCTAAATTCAAGATATAAATTCTGTTGGTTAAAACCACAGACTTCACACAGAAGAATGCTTTCTAGAATACTAGCTGCATGCGTAAGAGGCGCACCAGTAGGGCGAAAGGTAATCAATAATAAACGAGCGTTCAGGCTTTACCTCAGCAATGACAATGGAACGTATCGGAAAATGTAGAGTTAGACAGGCCGCCAGGCGTAATAAAAAATTACCGGCGTGTTCATATGAATAATATGCCGTATATTGATTTATTGTTATATTGAAACATTTATATTACGAGAGACCGGGGCTAGTTGTTACAATTATCAGTTAAAGTAACCTTTTGTGTTTCAGTTAAAGTAACTTTTTTGCGAAAGGTATGTTAGATTATTTCTGTCAAGCCCAGGCCGGCCCAAGCCCAAGGTATACATTAAATTGATTATTCGTGTCATTTATAATTCATTGTCATTGATACTCCGTATTGTTGTTAGGTAGATGTGTGAAGTTTCCCAGGCGCGGTCGATTGTAACAACTAGCCCCCTAAACGGGGCAAGTCGTTACTCGTACATGTTACTGTTATTACATTAATTGAACTATTCGCACTTATACATTATTATACACACTGTGCATAACAATGTAGATGTTCACAACTTATATATATATATATATATATATATATATATATATATATATATATATATATATATATATATATATATATATATATATATATATATATAAGGCCTCCCTGTCTCGAAAGACAATAGGTTATGCGCCTGGAGAGTCAGTGATTGGTTGGACAGCGTCTGCTGTGACTGTGCATACCAATTCTGGAGTGACAGTCCTTTTCACATATTCGCCAAATGTAGGCCGATGGCACAACTGGTGCGCTATTTTCACGTTTCGCTTCTCCTCGTTGGCCTTCGGTCCCTCACGCACTTTCACGCGCCATATCCCGCGTTCTACGGTCTCCCATGATGTTGTGTTGATGTTGCAGGCCTTCGTATCACGTCTGCACACATCCTTGAAGCGAAGCATCGGACGGCCTGTTGGTCTGCAGCCTATTTTAAGCTCACTGACGTGATATTCTGCCATATCACTGACGTGATATTCTTTGCACGTGGTTAATTTTTATTATCTCTTTTATGTGCAAAGCCCTAAAACCACGACTTTTGTTTCGCTTTAATGAAGGAAGAAAATATATTTGCGAAGATACTTGTATACAGTTCGTTTTATGCCAGAAATTATGCTAAGGATGAAGCTGCATATTCGTCGACAACCGACTGAAGCCTGGATAGAGCGGAGAAATCGCTTGTGGCTGAATATCCTCCAAGTGATTGTCCTTCTTCCGGCATTGTATGTTCTTGATGCCATTCAGGGCATCGGTGGGACTCCCGATTTGCACGTCCGTTTGCTACTAAAAAGTACCCAAAATATCTGCGCGGCATTTTCATCGCCCAGAACAGCAAGTCTTTTGTAGCCAGAAACTCTTCTTTTAAGCACGGAACAAATTTGAAGTCAATGAGATTTTCTTGGAAAACACTAACTTAATTTTTGCTTGAGACACTCTGCTGCTGGAACTGGCCGTTCCAAGTTTTGACGATACATGAACCCATGTACGTGTCGTACGAGAAATAAAAAGCATCGACTAATGTTGCCTTGTATCTTGTAGTTACACGGAATAAGCAGTTTTATAGGTTCGTAATGATAGAATATGTGTGCAAAATTTATACGAAGTATAGTCACGGTCTTTTTTAAATATGCCATATAACGAAGGTAACTATTGTGAAATAACTATCGTTTAAGTTCAGTCCATTTTTCCAATTGTCTGCGCCTGCCAACGTCTCTTTCGTTTGCCGCTAACTCTGTTCTGCAGGATGGTTTCTATGCAAGTGCACCTCGTGACATGGCCACTACCATTTTAGCTTGCGTCTTCGTACTGCAGACGAGATATATTGGGGACTTCCTCATTGGTGACATGGTCCGTGTGTGAGATGTACAATATATGTTACTGTAGACATCATATGCATCGATTTTATTTATCATTTAAACTCTGCTGTCAGAGTCCATTTCTCGCAAGCATAAATAAAAATCAATATGACCAGAGTCCGCAACAATCTTATTTTGGTTTTCAGGATGCTGTTGGTTTCCCTCCATAATGATTTTACATCGATTTTGTCTTTCTACCGCGGCTGAGGTGTGCGCAATTCTTGAAAGGACTTCTGGTTTTGATCCCTTATACGAGAGCGTTGCACCGAGATATTTGACGGAGGCGACCGTCTGTAGCGCTTTCCCATTCCCATTGATGAATATTCCATTCTTCCTCCAATGCTGATCGTGCCTTTGTAATCTTCGAGTGCATCTGTCATGATGCTTTCAAAGAACATATTGAAGAGTGCTGGCGAGAGAAGACAACCTTGTCGGACTCCGACTGTTGTGTGGAACCTCACACAGTGGCATCATTGACCAAAACCGCGTTGCTGGCTTTCGTATACAGTTGTTCGATCACACGAATAAGTTACGTTTGATGTATTTTTTCATGGTTGCCCAGAGAGGTGAGTGCCATACTGTGCCGAAAGCCTTCTTGAAACCGATGAAGGTTTTGTAGATGCCTTGATAGATGTCGTTGATGTTGCATGTACTTTTCTCACAACATTCGAATATTGAAAGTATGTTCTGTTGTGCTTCGTCCTGCCCAAAAGCCTGCTTGTGGATTCAGTCTGTTTATGATTTCTTTCAATATTACTGACTTAAGGTGGCTGGTGAGGCTGATGGTCCGATAATTATGGCGCAGTTGCCCTTTTTGGAAATGTAATTATCGGTGATTGGGGCCATGATGTTAGCCATGCTCCTGACTTCCCAGTAGATGCCTTGCTTCCACGTCCTCCTCTTTTTTCTGGGGATACAGATTCTGTGGCATTGCATGAGGAAAATGCCTAGCCCTTCTGAAGCAGGGTGTATGTCGGCCAGGTCTCACTGCTGATGAGTAGTGTGCTATGAATGCAAGCTTCGTTGAGAAGACTGCTTACACCTGTAAATCATGTATGAAAATGAATGTGTATAGGTATTTTGTTGGCCTACTGTACGTTTTGGTTTTTAAATGTTTATTTCTATATAATTTGTTCCAGGGGCTTCTTGGTGCATTGTCTGTGCGGAACAGCAGCACAGAACAAACCTATGATATCAAGACTGTAAGTGAGGCGATTGTGCATACCCGTTCCTAACACGTGCTACTTGTGCTGTCAAATAATACTTTTTAGTAATTTAATCACCAATTAATTTTTTCCCCTATCGTGCACATGTTTTTACAGCATTACTAGAGCAATATATGCCATTGGCACATATCCACATTCAAACATGACTAGGACGTACATTTAACACCATTTAAACGAAAGGTGAATGTTTGCCAGCTCAGTTAAACAGTCAGTTGAGACGAATCGTTGCGATTACCAAACAAGAATAATCTTCTCGAATACTATACTCGGAGTCTGGGATGATCTTCGCTCTGGCTGTACTGAGCAAGTTTCGCGTCTTTTGGTTGTTGACGAAGCTGCGAGAAGAACAAGCAGTAGGCCTATTCTGCCTTAAACTGCTCCGGACTACCACCGGCATGACAATGGAGTTCCATATTCTTTACATTGTGGAAGAAAGATTACGGTCACCATAGCTATACAGTCAGATTCTGAAACACCTAAGCACAGTCACGGCGTTGTGTGAAAAAATTAATTACAATAGGAACTGGTTGGTTTGAGGTATTAACTGGAGTATGGTTATTACCTACGTTATACATAGCATTTGACAGAAAGGACTTGCAATACGTATGCTTATGCATATAATACACACACACACACACACACACACACACACACACACACACACACACACACACACACACACACACACACACACACACACACACACACACACACACACACACACACACACACACACACACACACACACACACACACACACACACACACACACACACACACACACACACACACACACACACACACACACACACACATGTGCATGGCACGTTTCCAGCCTTACAAGTTGCATACCTTGGATGCGGGTCCCAGCACAAAATCGACCCTGTCGCATGACGATGCCCTGAAGTACTACAAAGAGATGCAAGGGATCCGCCGCCTGGAGACGGCTTCTAGCAACCTGTACAAAGAAAAGCTAATACGGGGATTCTGTCACCTTTACTCGGGACAGGTGAGTGCCATGGTGTATGATTTGAATGCACAGTTTAGCTTTGGACTGTCTGGGTAGAGAGGTAGCCGCAGGAAGGAACACGAAGACCAAACTGAAGCGCGAAGATGGCGAGCTGAAGTGGCATTACAGAATGAATGGAAAGAACAAGTAACTCTTGGTCGAATTGAATGGGGAAGAGTAGTGTCCCTGGCAAATGATGAACAGGGATACAAAGGGGGCAATGAGGGGACAGAAGTGATGAGGCAGCGAATAAGGCAAAGACAGGTAGGAAATGCACATCACCGTGAAGGTCTACTTTTATGTGAATCCACATTGTCTTGTAGGCGTCATATTGGGATCTAACACAATTCAGAATCGAATGCAAGACCAGGTTAACATTATACATTATCTTGTTAAATGCTATGCTTGTTGGTACGATATTACTATGAAGTACGAAGACAATCATAATCAGTTTTCCAATACACTTGTACTCTTTGTATTATAGTTATATGAAGGTTTTTTTGAAGCAGCGCCCTGTTAGTGTAAATCGCTGTATATAAATGATAATAGTCTAAGGCTTCTCGGAGATGCGTAGCTGTTTCCATGCAGCCTGTAAGTACGTAAACCGTGTGTTTACTGTGATTACAGGAGGCGATTGCTGTTGGCATATATAATACAATCCGGCAGGCAGATGGCATTATTACATCTTACCGTGCCCACGGTTGGACGTATTTGCGTGGATCTTCCGCTGTAGGCGTGCTGGCTGAGCTCACAGGTGGTCCTTCCAGATGGCCATTGTCAGCGCCCATACACAGGAACAACGTTTCGGTTATCTGTGTTATCAGTCCAACGCACCTTCATGTCATGTTGGTCGTACAGTAAATTAATATCGTATACATTCATAAATTATTGAGACATTAACACAGCGTAAATTTAACACATTCTGAATAAATGTTGAGTTATAAAGCAAGCAGTAACTGTTTAAAATTTATATATTTAGAAGTTCACATTTTAGATGTTGGCGTTTCTCCCAAACCAGTAATAATACTAATCGCATAATATATATTAATCGTCATTTGGGTTTTAACATTTGCTTTTGCAGGCAAGAAGTGTGGCTGTTCCGAGGGCAAGGGTGGATCTATGCACATGTTTTCAGAAAATTTCTTTGGTGGAAATGGCATTGTGGGAGCTCAGGTATGTGGGTGGTCAGATACGCGATTTCACGTATGCGGATACGGGACATGATAGGAGATAAAATTTGAGATCTAATATATATGTAGATACTCGAGCATAATGGGAGACCTGGTGCGTTATATTCACGCTTGGTGGAAGCTTCAATATGTACGTGGTAGTTGCAGCTTGCCCGTGTCAGATCATTGTGAGCAGTTGAGTACTTGAGGTATGAACATTTTAAAAACAGCTAACCAGTGAAATGTGTTTGTAAAACTCACTACATATTTACAGTCTGTAACCATTGGTATTTAGAGCCTCTTCTTCAGTAGTATTGTGGATGGCCGTGTTTCCTGGTCATTTTGGTAATTTAGATTTGCCTGCACACGCAGTACGAGAACTTAGTGGAATGCGAATATAATGCAGTCTGTGTGTGCACGTCATATATGTTTGTAATATATGGTATATGTGGTATTTCAGGCCCCCTTGGGAGCAGGGATTGCTTTTGCCCATAAGTACATGGGAACGGACAATATCTGCGTTGCTTTGTATGGTGACGGGGCTGCCAACAATGGTCAAGTGTTTGAAGCATTCAATTTGTCCAAGTTGTGGGACATACCAGTTATCTATGTGGTGGAGAACAACCTCTACGGCATGGGTACAAGCGCCTCCCGATCATCTGCCAGTACTGATTATTATTTGAGAGGTGACTACATACCAGGGATCTGGGTAGGTGTTGGTCGTAATGTCGTTTTGTAGTAATTACTTATTCAGAAGAAATGGAATACACTACCACAAATATGCAGATGATAGTCAGCTAATACGGGTTTTACAATGCAGCTGTACCAGGCGACCAAGCGGTAACAGTGAGGCGACTCACAGACTATCAGACACTGGGTGACGCTTCCATACATGTCAAAATAGGATGCTCAACAATACACGTTTAATGCGTATACCATTCTATACATTGATGTGGCGTCTCTATCTCTAGCAGTGGGGCCTAGTGCTACACTATATACCCATTAGTTATATTTATCATGTACATATTGTAAGCCAAGGGCATACGCTGGCACCGTCTAGGTGATGCATGTAAGAACACTACAAGGGACACAACAACAAGAAGGTTCGTAACATCGTTCGATGATATACATGGAGCAGGTAGTTAGTATGTTCAGATTTTGATGATTAATTAGTTTCGCAATCGCCTGATTGTGATACTAGTTACAAACCCAGCAAAGAAAAACCACCATCGTACCAGTCGCATTTCGGTGATAATTGTAGGGAATATTTGCCAGAAATCACAAAGGCGCTATGTGTCTGTGCACTTTGTCGATTTTGCCGTAGCGATTTCGGAATTAGTTTAATAAATGATATTGTACTCTCGGCTTACAGTTAACAGTGTTACTTTTGGACACTCACAAAACCCACACCGTCGATGCGGACACGGGCATGTTTGAGTACGCGTACGCATGTCAAATGGCTAGCTTGGGTATGAGAACACAATAACACAAAATCTTAAAAATAAAATGGCTACCGAGTTTTATAACAAAATAATCTGAGTATCGTAACAACCAAGTTTCTCATCACATGCCAGTCCTCGGGGGGGGGGGGGTCGAACGAAATCCCCTTTTTGAGATAATTTTGTTTAACAGCGACATTTTTCAGAAATCCCCGGTGTACGCCCGAATCCCCCGTTTCAAAACCCCGAGGACGGGTCTGCATCATGCCCTACAGCAATACCGAATCTAAGTGGGTCTTTTCAATGATACGATTGACATTGCATGAGCACCGCTCTGAGTTGGCCAGGGAGACCGTTGTTGCCATCCTCTTAGTAAACGTGAACAGCAGCTCAGAGTCACATAGCTGTGAACCGTCGGAGGAAGTTTTACGGAAAGGTAAAACTACAACCGTGTGCACCGGTGTTCAACACAATGATTAATTTGTGTCTGTAAAGAAATAGTTTCTTTTTTGTATTCCTTTGTTGTGTTTGCTTTGATGGATTATATGTGGAGCGGTGGAGCGATCTGTCGCTCCCGTTCATTGCGCCCAGTTGCGAAGCAATCGGGCCTTTACGGGACAGCATCGATTGTCTAATAATCTCAGTCGTTTTGATCACCACAGGTTGACATGTTTGCCGCTTCCCATGCTGAAGCTAAATGATGACAAAACTGAGATGATCATATTTACATCAAAACATCCTTACATCAAGTTATATGGAGTTTGCAGCAATAGCAATAGCCAACTCCATACCAATGCATTACCAAGAATTACATCGGCAACTCAGCATTTGGAGCAACCACGACATTAGTGTTTCTAAAACATTAACCATTTTATTTTACGAAGTCTTTTAATTTAATTTATTTATTGTTCAACTAATCAGCCATGTTTAGAACATTACGCCAAGCCGACCTTTCCATGCTGGCACTGAGGGTGGTCATGTATCTTGCCCGTGTTAACCATATATATTATACTATCGCTCCCTTTTTTCAAAAATGGAAGCCTGTGTCCATTCATAAAAACGTAGTATCCTTGGTCTGAATTGGCTGACTTAAGAATTACACACGTTAGGAGAGATGGTAGCGTGATTGTCTATGCCATGCGTACAGTTGAAGATATCAGAACAACGTGTACAGATCATAACAACTAAAATGTTGATATTGTGTAGGTGTGAAACGACGTTTATCAAAATTTAATATTTTAATATTTCATTGCAGTTTTACTTAGACAGATAAAACATAATATGCATCGTGTTTGCATCGTAGGTGGACGCCATGGATGTGCTTGCTGTACGGGAAGCTACGCGCTTTGCAGCTGAGTACTGTCGATCTGGCAAGGGACCCATTATACTGGAGTGTGTCACTTACCGCTACAGCGGCCACAGTATGAGCGATCCTGGCACCAGGTGAGCGCACCAGGCAAACGGCGAAGGCTATATTGGCAGGAAGTCATATGTCCTTTAGCTTGTAGTTCTTTTGTGCAAATGGATCTTTATTTCCTAAAGTAAGACACCAGTTGAGCACCATAAATGAGATATTAAGGTGGCCGATTACAATGTTATAGGTTGTTTGAAATCCATTAGACCTCAAAAGTCCCAAAAGGCAAAAAGTCCACCTACGTCACCTGCAAAATTAGCAAAATACTGTACTCTGATCATAATCAATCATAACACGATATTTATTTGCTATTCAAATATAAAACATGCAGGAATATTGAAGTTTGATATGTTCATATAATATAAATCATAATATGTCAAACTTGCACACCGAAATTTTAAGATTAATTATTTTATTAAGTTGCAGTAAAACCACATTTTATCTAAAGTTTTACAATATTCAATATCTTACCCACAAAGAATAACACCACTTCAGTAAAACTTGGCCAAAATATTCGTTTATAATGTGCCTCTATAAAATGTCAAAAAAACTTGGCGTTCCCATAAAATATTTTTAATATCTGACATTTCAGCAGCAAAATTAGCAAGACTGTTATCAAAAGCCAAATTTTACCAACAAGGAGTAATGTCATTTCAGTAAAAGTTGGCCGAAATGTTAATTTATTATTCAGCTCTATATACATAGAAAAACAATGAAGTACCTAGCAAAACGATCAGGGTTTGCTGTCTAAAAATCACACGCGTTCCGAACAAATTTTTCGTTGTCCGCCGGGAACTCCACTGGTAGTACGTTAAATTTATACCGTTTTCGGTTATAAATTAACGATCTTTTAAAAAAAAAAAATCAGTGTTTATTATTAGCATAGAGGACGTAGTTAGCTTGATTTCAAGGTAGTCGGCCACCTTAAGCTATAACACTGTTGTTGTGACCCTATTGTAAGGTGATCATATTAAAAAGATCAGCAATTACATCGATATATACAACCAGGGGGTGAGGTGAATTATTCGCACTGCTGTTCTGAGGAAAATATACTAAAGCATTTGAACTATTTGGCAGGTTGCCATCTCATGATAGTCTCCAGTGCCGGATTAACAATGGCGGTACACTCGTACAAAACCCCTGCAAAAAGGCCCCCTCCCACAAAATCCTTCTGATTAGCCAGAAACTCTCACAGGTGAGCTAGAGGAGGCGACACTGTAGCAAATGTTGATAAAGAGAAAATGTGGAGGTATTGCTTCGAATATATGACTTTAGTGATTAGTAATTGCAGTGGAGATAAGTGTTTTTTCAAGTTGAAACTGGATCCACAATGAGCCAGAACAGACTGGTTCATCTGACTATGCTCAGTACGGAATGGGACATCATGCGTCGGATTAATCTTGACAAGATTTTATTGAACATCAGTGCTGCCAAAATGCGCAAACAAAAAATTTATTAGTATTTGAGAAAGTGCGTAAGTACATATGTACAATCAGATCTGACTATTCACGTGATCACATCTCTACAACTAATTTAGTGGAAAGCATTTGTGTGTTACTCTTTGTTTGCTCGGCTCTCCAGTTTACGCTTCTTGTATTATTTTCTGGTATGTCACTCTGTTTTTTATTAATCCATACCTCTTGCGAAGTAGTTAGCAGAATAGACTGAGCCGCGTCATGGACGGCTTCTGCAGTGGCTCGTGAGAAATGGAGTCCACACAAGGTCACACATTTTACCTCATATGTCAGATATTTTATTTTCCCTCGCATATACACCAGATATACGGGAAAACGGCTGTAATTCTTGCTTGTCATTGTACAGTGTACATTGTTTTCTTGGTAGTTATCATACGCTGTATATTCTTGTATGTATGTGTGTATATTCTTGTATGTATGTGTGTATATTCTTGTATGTATGTGTGTATATTCTTGTATGTATGTGTGTATATTCTTGTATGTATGTGTGTATATTCTTGTATGTATGTGTGTATATTCTTGTATGTATGTGTGTATGTTCTTGTATGTATGTGTGTATGTTCTTGTATGTATGTGTGTATATTCTTGTATGTATGTGTGTATGCCGTTGTCGACAATAATCTGTGAATGTTTATGCTCAAACATAGCTGAACAAACGCTTATGTATGGCCCCATGAAAAGTTTGTACCAGACCCCCCAAATTGCTAATCCGGCACTGATGGTCTCCCTGATTACTAACATTTACAAATGGGAATTGCAAGTTCTTGCAGTATCTATGTGTTAGGTGTTTAGCGTATTACTGTATGTCCAGTTACCGAACTCGTGAAGAGATCCAGGAGGTGCGCAAGACACGGGATCCAATAACAGGCTTTAAGGACATGATCACCGAGTCTGGACTTGTCACCGCTGATGAACTAAAGGTAAAGATGCAACTACTACCATATAAGTTATGCTGTACACGTTAGTGGCGTACATTCTTGTTAACAAAGATGAACATGATATAAATGATGTATGCATGCTGCTGTGGATAAAACGTTCTGTTTCGATGTGGCGCGATTTAAATAATCGACATTGTAGTAATACTGCAAATAAATTAAATAAGCAGCTACTGGGGTATATAATGTTTTGTATGCTTACTTTAACTACTTGAAACGGTTATAGCAGTCACCCGTTGTTCTTTCTTCAGAAAATAGACGGCGAATTGAAGAAGGAAATGGATGCAGCGTCGAAGAAAGCAAAGACTGAACCAGAGGTGCCAATTCCATCTCTCTACACGCACGTGTATAACACGATCCTTCCTGGTGCGATGATACGTGGTCCGGATTGCTTCACTTACGGCGCTCCCAAGTAGACACTGGTGATGCCAAATTGACATATATGTGCAAGGCTGGGGTAGATTAAGAGATTCCGTTCTGTTTGCACGCATGTTATTAACACCTGTCGTGTCTTAGCATTGTTGTCATTTATCTTGATTCAGGAAGGTGACTACATATACTTCGTTACTGTTCAGCTTCACAAGTTTGCTTTTATGTGCCAATTAAGATAAAGACGGGAACATTCATGTTGATCTCAGTTTAGTCTCAACAGCAGGACTAAGCACGCAATATATCGTCGATTAAATAGATGTCTGAACTGAAGAGCTACCAAACATTTTGTTCATGTTAACAGTGTTGCAGGGTGGATACCATACGTTGGAATAAGTGTGCTATCTGATAGCGCTTGTTGATTCACCGAATAAACACCCCGACGTTGTGAACCAGGGTTGCATGGTTTCTTGCCACATCGTGATTAATAATACTACATAAAATGTAGATTTTATTACTGACGAAACTAGTGCTTATTGTAATTGTAAATTAGCCAGCCAACATCTACAAACAAAAAGAGATAGATAACAACGAGACAGGAGGGAAATAGACGGACAACGTGGTGTCAGGTGGCAAGACTGGGGGGGGGGAGAATATGAAAGACGGGAAGTGACGACGGTAGTCTGAGCTGGGTAGTGATAGAGCGCATTACGAGGAAATCCAGGGTCTTTATCGTGGATTCCAATGTTAGACAGACATATACAAATTGAGTAAGAGTGAATTAAGGCGTGGTAGTTTAATTGTTTACCGGAGTCGACGATAGAGCGTCACATTGAAAGGATGGATAAAGTCGTTGGTCCTTGCAAAGGAGAGGAGGGTCCATTCTGGTGCACATAGGCATGCAGTGGGCACAGACAGCGCAAAGAGGTAGGGTACAACCGCCATACCATGGTTAAGGAATATAGGTTTTTGTCATGTATTTTATATTTTGCTTTGGGTGGCAATCTTGTTCAATCTAAAGTTCAGGTGGTCCAGTTTCAAGTCAGCAGCATGCTACAAGACGAAAGATCGTGTTGCGAAGAGCCATATACCGCCGTGGACACATTGTTCACCTTGTTCGACAGCTAGATGATCGCTCTTTGGCGATAATACGCCAGCCTAGATCACCATGTATCGTTGTGGCCTAGGGTACCACCTAGGGTACGAAGAGGATACGTAAGTAACTCAAGTCTCAAGTGGTTATACTCCAAACAGCCCAAACTTGGGTTAACGCAGGAGTTTGTGGTGGACTGTGCGTTGTGGGTGGTACATTCGACTAAAAGGCTAGTATCTTTAATGTTGCTGAAATTGTTTTTATCTGATAGGTTTACTTATTTTATATATGTATAGGATGTTCAACGAAATTTTTGAATAGGCATGGTTGTGTGTATGGATACTGTCGCTGCCTTGCGACATGCACACATAGACAGTCTTCATACCCACACCATGGATAAGTAACACATATACGCTACACGTTTAGCGTGCTGAATCTCCCTGTGTGTTTATTTGACATGGGTTTCAATGATGAAAGCCTACTTCTAATTTTGTCTATGTTTCGTTACCATGGAAACACGTTCATTTGGCGAACATCAATCGTCATGTGGTAAAATATAATACCTGTTCATGTGACATTCAGACACCGATATATCGAACGGAAATGCTGAGTAGAGGTCGACGCTCACCGCATTGGGTCAAGGTTGCCGGTAACGTCAGCGCGTAGTGTCAAACTGCTCGTAGGCTGCGAGTGGAGCTTCTTTTAATATCAACGTAACGATTACAAATACAGACAAACAAGATGCTTTCGAGGGTATCAGTTGCATTCTTTAGGAGCGCACCAGCAGCACGAAAGGTAACAAATAATGTAATGCGGTTACAGCACCGGCGGCTGCGACCGAAAATCTGATGCGTGTCACATGACCTGGAGATTGGAGTGGAAGTGTTTACAACTCAACAATATATAACCTGTATTCTTGAGGGGTAATAGTGGGTCCATCGAGCACATTGGCTGTTGGTTAAATCACAAAAAAAATTTAACATACATTTACGCACATAAAAGCATTCGGCCACGTCGTTATCGAGTCAGTAACTCAACACCACGGAATTTGCAACTGCAGTGCCAGTGCAGTCCGTTGAATAGCTTTTCTAAATGCTACAAAAGATACATTTCCTGAAAAGGGTTTACAAATAAATTGTGTTATGACATTAAATATAAACATTGCTTGATAATGCATGGTGAGAAACTCCCTTAGCAGCTGATCACAGCTAAACTGGAAGGTAGTATAGTGAGTTTAGAGATCAAGATCACTACACTAGCTCTATTTCGCACTGCAAGAGTCCGCAACACCCTGTGTAGGATCTTTTACTTCCCCTGGCATAGACCCCAGATAAAAACGACCAACGGCTTTTTGTGTCTCTTCCTAAAAACACGGGCAAAGTGGGGTGAACGAAATGTTAACCAATGAAATTGTCCAAGTTTCGAAACGGCAGCAGGTGGTTTCAAACCCCAATCCACTCGACCGAAAGATATCTGATAACATAACAGTATCTTAGCAGGTTGTTGTCTAGACTAAAAGTAAGGTCTAATAATTAAGTCTATAAAATAATATATGTTTATGCCATACACTCTCATTTACACTAACCATAGCAATGCTCATAATGTAAATTCGTGGTTTAACATTGACTGGTACCTGGATTATTAGTTCCTCAAATCCAATACATATAATTAAAGATGTCCTAATATTAGACCAGTACTAAACTCCAGTTTCCTTACCCCTGGTGCAGACAGATGGGATTTTACATTCTCCCTGGATACAGCAGGTTAATCATATGTCAACAAAAGCCAGGTTCTCATTTCTGCAGGTGAGTATAATAATACAATAATTAATTTTAGTTTATAGTTGTTGTCAGTGTTGTTCGTGTTTGAATGTTTTACATGAAACAGTATCATTAAGTTGTTGACATTACAATATTGTTTTATTGGAGTTTTGTGTTTTATTCCAGGGGCTGCTTGGTGCGTTTTCTGTGCGGAACAGCAGTACAGAACAAACTTACGATATCCAAGTTGTAAGTGGAAGAATTGATATATGTACCTAAACTAATGGTTTGGTAATTATACAGATCTATACACCTGTACTTAACAAACCCACCAGAGTTAAGCATACATAGTCTACTACAGCATTACATATTGTGGGTGGCACTTGTAACAACACAAATGTAAAAATTAGCTGCTCTATACTATCCTACAGTTGCACTAACCAATTGTAATATAGCTTTGAGGAAGTCTCACACACTACCCTATTAACTGGAACATAGTATCTGCATAAAAATGCCACATCTGTCATTTTCCTGAACATGTATGCAAAGTTTTTGCTCTCAGCCTTCGATATTTGATTACTGTAATGTTTTCTAGCCATACAAGCTACACAAGTTGGATGAAGGTCCCAATACAAGGGCATCTCTGACACATGATGAAGCCCTACAATATTACAGAGAGATGCAGACAGTTCGCCGCCTGGAGACGGCTTCTGGCAACCTGTACAAGGAGAAGCACATCCGTGGTTTTTGTCACCTCTACTCGGGACAGGCGAGTCAGCTCTTCTCGTTGGCGTGTATTCTTTCACTTCTGTGGTGGCAGTGAGGCACCACATGTTGTATAGATATTGTTATCTTCTTACTCCAAAATTAATCAAATTAAAACAATTATGGTTAAGTAATTTTCATGATAAATTAATGTCAAAGCAATTAATTAAGTTCCAAATTAATTAAACTCAAAAATGGTAGGTAAAGGTAATTACGCCTTATATGGCCAGTGCTTAAACCTGGTTTCTGTAGTGCAAAGTTATACTGACTCTCCTGGACGGGACACTAGTCCATCGCAAGTACCTTCCAAACAGTGTTTGTACTCATTTGCAGCTGAGTAGACTGAGGCAAAGTAGGGTAAATGAAATTGCCTAAGCTTCGAAAACGAACCGTGCCCAGTGTGGGTCTTGAACTCACAACCCTCGAATTTAGAGTCCAACACCTTAACCACTAGGCCATGGCTGCTCCCCCATCCAAACTCAAAAATGACTTAACCATAAAGTTTTTGAAAGACAACTGGAATCGGAATTGAAGACTGATTCTGAGTCTGGAATCGGATTTGGAGTCAGTTGATGTGGAAGCAGTGAAATCGGAATCAGATTTGGAATTGCCTTAGCTGGAATCAGAATTGGAGTTGAAAACAGGCCCTTATCCAGAAATAAAATTTTGCCAGTCTTGATCATTCTAAAAAAAACTTAAACGCGCGAACGTCTATGACAGCCATTATTGGCCCAATTGATTTTTTTCATTGGCAAACTAATGCTGGTTGATATAATGACAGCCATTATTGGCCCATTTGGTTTTTGCACTGGTGGGCCAATGCAAGTTGAGCAAATGACAGCCATTATTGGCTGAATTAGGTTTTTTCAAGCCCGGTTTAACCATTATTGGCCCAGTCAAGTCTTACTAGCCGTGCTGCGAGGTTGGCGTTATCACCTATACAGTAATTAATAATAGAAGAAGAACCAACACATGAAGGTTCATGAAAAAGTAACTTGAAACTTTATTTTAAATATATAAACATGGAAGTAATGTTTGAAGCCTCTTAAGACTTTAAGTACATGCATGCAAATACGTCTAATATAAAACAAAATTAATATGATTACAATCGCAGTCAAAATAAAATGCTTTACACCAAAAGTAAAGCAATACAACATACAAAAATAGAAGATATAGCACTCAGTAATACAACTTCTTTCGAAAGTAATACATTGAAACATTACTTATTTGATAAAACAGCAATCATCCAGATTCAGTATTGCGTATTAGTATTGGACAAAAAACAATAATGAATTTACTAGACTGAGCACAGCCTAATCGTTAGTGGTTTGCCTGCCGCTTGAGTTGAGGAACCGGGAAACTGCTGCCGATAGTAGGGCCTACACGCCGTTATGTATGTGAATCGGAGCCCGAATCAGACTAAATTTCGAAGTCTACTGTGATCGCGCTTGGCCACTGCGGATTGCCAGCAGTGGACGACAATACAGTAGTGTCGCGGTTACTAGCGGCAGGCACATCAACATTATGGATCTCCACCAAATTAACAAAGGATCCTGACTTGGACTGTTCAGGGACAATCGTAGGAACGCTGCTTTTATTCACATTTACGAAAAAGGCATGGACTATCGTGAACTGTGACGTTGACATTATCGCATCTTTTCACTCGCTTGGCAGGTGTCATTTTGAACTCGCCCCACGACATCCGGGTCACAGGACTGTTTCTTCAAAAGAGAGCGCCAATGGATAGGCACTGAGAAACGCCACATAAACGCGTTTCCCAACCAATGACACACGATTACAATAAATAGAGATCAACCGCAGTATCATTTCTTTCCAACGATGTCAAGGTTAAAATTATATAGTCTTATAGATCTGCGGTATTCGCTATTCTGCCGTCGACAACATTCTTCGAATCACGACTGCTTGTGCTAAGTCATCACTAAATCTAAGACAGTTCAAACAATTTCATGTGAAAAAATTTTGTAAAAAGAAAAACACGTCTTTTATTTTTATTTGACCCGTCGTCGTAAAACATTTGCCCGTCTTCAAGACGGGTCCCTGGCTAAGGGCCTGGTTGGAAATGTTTTCAGTGGAATCGGAATTGCTTTTTGTTTTGTGTCTTGCGCCCATATGCGGCTGCACATTCAGCGGCGGACCGGCATCGTAACATCTCTTTTAAGATAAGCAAATACATGTTCAGCTATTGTTTAACTTCACAAACGTTAAACTAAAAATAATATCAGTCCGATAGAAAGCATCAAACAAGAACTGAAGAGATTATGCTTTAAACACGAATACGATAAATCAAATCACTGTCTTTGATTCAAATTCATTGTCCTTCAGATTGTCGCTCTCGTAATACGATGTCATAACGTATGAATAATTATAATCTCAATTAAACATTCAACAGTCCATGTGAATATAGTCTATCTTGGACAGTTCACTAAATGAAAATATGTCCAATGCAAGGTATTCAGACTACAACTGTTTATTTAACACACAAAGTCTTGGAACTTCAATGGTCTATGGATGGATCTTCCTTAGGACGTTTTCACTGGAGTTGATGGCTGATTAGGTGTTTTCTCACTGAATTCAGTTGGCTGCACTCTCGACTTGACTGTTGCTGCTGCTGAAATGTCGATCGCTGCTTCAGGCGAATCGGATCCAGCTGATTCAACAATCGTGGATGGTTCCTTCTGTTTGGCTAGGCTTGGAATAAGCTGAAGATCGCGACAGTTTCTTTGATATGTACCCAGCGGTGTCTCAACAACGTAACGTGAATGGTAGTCCATAACAACCAGGTAGTGCTGTTGCTTGATTGGGAAGAGATCTGCGGATATCTTCTGCCATGGTCTAAGAGGCATTGTAGTTGTTTTCAATGGCTCTTTCCACTGGGACGATTGGTGGATTTGACAAAAGTCACACGTTGCAACTTTTCTGTAATAATTTCGGCTTCTACTTTAGAAAGTAGTGGAAAAGGTACTCTTCTTGCAGTAGTAACACTGTATGGTTTCGCATCGTTTTTCAACACTATCTTCACTGGCTCGCACTTCAGAAGACCTGGTTGAGTGAAGATATCACTGTTGATTTCTCCTATGCATTTCACCATCCCCATGCCTTGTGCGACTGCATGACCTAACAAGTTATTCACTTGTTCTCCGCCTACGACAAATACTCAAAACAAATATTTCTGTCCCTTGTGAGAGGTATGCGCTGTGAATTGACCTCTGCAGTCAAGTGTACCATCTGGACTGTTCAGTGTAAAATTCATAGGTAGCAGTTTCGGTCGACTTGGAAGAGCCATGTAAGCACTTTCACACATTACTGTAGTGTCTGCACCTGTGTCGATTTTAAATTTCTGCAGAATCATTTATCTCTAAAGTTATTGCCCATTCGTCTGCTTCATCGATGACCGTGATAGATCCTAGAGAGAATGAATCATTCTGATCATTATGCACTGTCGAGACTACTTTGCGAACTCCTCGGACATTCTTTGCCTTTGGTGACTTGCAGCACACTTCTAGATGGTTGCATTTGTTGCAACTCTGACAACGCTTTCCCACTGCAGGGCATCTTGTATCACGATGATGTTTCCAGTTGCAGTTTCCACATGTAGGCAAATTAGTGTACTGTGACTGTGGTTTGTCATACCACTTGTTGGTAGAGGATCCTGTCCATGACGACTTGTTGAATTTCCTTCTACGGTCACCCTGTCTAGATGTCACTTCTTCAAGCTCTCTCTACCTGTAGGTGCACTCTGATCTTTGATCAGACTTCACCACTTCCGACTGTCGCACCATTTGTATGGCTGTTTCTAAATCAAGGTCGGATTTCAATTGTAGTTCCTTTTCATTGATCCCTATGACCAGTCTGTCTCTGATGTTCTCGCCCTTCTGTGCTCTGAATATTCACATCGCTCTGCCAGTTCATATAAGTTACGAAAAAAATGTTCAACTGATTCGCCAGGCTTCTGGCACAGCTGGTGGAATCTTGCTCGTTCATGAATGACATTTCGTTTTGGCACGAAATGTTCGTCAGATTTCTGGAGTACAACTTCATATTTATTTTCGTCACCGTTCAATGTAAATGTAAACGATCGAAATATATATGCTCTGTCGCCATGCCCATGGCACATATAAGAGAACTTACTTGAACAGCTTCATCCTCCGAGAACAGTTTGGTTGCTGTTCTGAAGCGTTGGAAGCACTGTTTCCAAGCTGGCCACTCGCCGGGAATGCCAAAGTTTAAACTTGCTGGTGGATTGAATTTCAGCATCTTCTTCGTTTTCCTTCGCTGTAGGTTAGGTCTTTAACACTTCTGACATCATGTCTTGTGTCTGTTGAACGTTAACACTGTTCAATGTAAACGTGAACTTAGTTTTATTAATGAACACACAATTTCTAGTTTTAAACAAATCGCTGGCAGTACACATGGGGAGGCGCCCATATGCGGCTGCACATTCAGCTGTATCAATTATGCAGTACACAGATGATCCTGGACCGGCATCGTAACACTTATGATATTTTTTTCAATTCCACTTCCACTAAGGATAATTATTATGAGTCCCCCCTCTTTATATTAGGTAATAATTTATATTCATTATCTTTATTCAAACTCAAAATCAACAAACACATTGATGACATCAATTGACATGAATGCTACGTAATGAAAAATGTAGAAGAAGTAGAAGTAGAAGAAACAGCAGTTAGAAACAATTATAGTGCATTCAAAACAAAATAGTAGTAATAATCAAAATAATATGTTACTTTTTGTTGGTTACATTCTTTCCTGTTCCTTTTTTCCTGTTGCTTTCTTTCTTACACAATGAAGTTGTTTTAACTGCCAACCCTGCATATAACAGCATTCATTGCTTAATCTCCCCAACCAGCTAGAATCATGAATACTATTTTGTCAGTTGAAATGAGCAGCATTATGGCCATATCTATATTATATGTATTATGGCATTGATTCCATTTGTTGGTGACATGATTTGAAACTATTTACAGTGGAGATTGATTGGTATGTCTCTTACTACTGAAAGTATATCTTATTGCTAGAATTTTGTTTAGTAAGATTGCCTTACATTGAATCAGATTTGGAATTCCCATAGGGTGGGTGGAATCAGAATTGGATTCAAAACTGGGTGTTGGAATCGGATAAAAAATCGGAATTGTTTATGTAGAATCAAGTCTGATACAAACTACTCTTTCTTTTTGGACATTCATAGTTTTCAAAACCATGCAGATGTTTTAATCATGCATGAGCCATTGATAACCAATTTTGTTTGTTATCGATGTAGCTGCTGAATTTTTATGCTCCATGGCTGCTGAAACTAGGTGTTTTACTGCAAGTTTGAATTACTATACTTCATGAAGAGTGGGTTTGCATAAATAAGTCAGTCTAACAAAGTATTACTGTGATTACAGGAGGCATGTTGTGTCGGCATAAATAATGCTGTGCGACCGAGCGATGCTGTTATTACATCTTACCGGGCTCATGGTTGGACATATCTGCGTGGAGTCTCCCCACTTGGCGTACTGGCAGAGCTCACAGGTGGGCAGTTTCTGGCAATGTCAACACCAGCAAACTAGGCATGATAGAGCATTCTTGTTATGTGATACTCTTCCTGAAGGGACAACACTCAAATGATCATAGAGACAGTCTAAAACTGAAGATATTACCACAGTAGGTGTAACTACATGTAGGCATTACGTTATAGAGTTCATAATATCAAGAA